>CAMXCT020000869.1:0-162297 GCA_947184155.2 Cladocopium goreaui | reverse complement strand
AGTGACGTTAGGCACTGGCACCGGGGCCTCGGAAGCGCCGTTGGGACCGGCATGCCATTGTGTTTTCCTGTTTCGGAAGCGGCCGCCAAAGCTGGCAGCTGCAGGCTTCAAAGGCTAGTTTTCTAGTCGGTTCAGAAAGTGACGTTAGGCACTGGCACCGGGGCCTCGGAAGCGCCGTTGGGACCGGCATGCCATGGTGTTTGCCTGTTTCGGAAGCGGCCGCCAAAGCTGGCAGCTGCAGGCTTCAAAGGCTAGTTTTCTAGCAGGCTCGGAAAGCGACGTTAGGCACTGGCACCGGGACCTCGGAAGCGCCGTTGGGACCGGCATGCCATGGCGTTTTCCCGTTTCGGAAGCGGCCGCGAAAGCTGGCAGCTGCAGGCTTCAAAGGCTAGTTTTCTAGTCGGTTCAGAAAGTGACGTTAGGCACTGGCACCGGGGCCTCGGAAGCGCCGTTGGGACCGGCATGCCATGGTGTTTTCCTGTTTCGGAAGCGGCCGCCAAAGCTGGCAGCTGCAGGCTTCAAAGGCTAGTTTTCTAGTCTGTTCAGAAAGTGACGTTAGGCACTGGCACCGGGGCCTCGGAAGCGCCGTTGGGAGCGGCATGCCATGGTGTTTTCCTGTTTCGGAAGCGGCCGCCAAAGCTGGCAGCTGCAGGCTTCAAAGGCTAGTTTTCTAGTCGGTTCAGAAAGAAGCCACAAGAAGAACAAGAAAACGAAGAAGACGAAGAAAAAGAAGATCCGTCCTTCACTTCTAGTCGGTTCAGAAAGTGACGTTTGGCTCTCTGGGCTAGCTTGGAGCTAGTTTCTAGTTGGTTCAGAAAGTGACGTTAGGCACTGGCACCGGGGCCTCGGAAGCGCCGTTGGGACCGGCATGCCATGGTGTTTTCCTGTGGTGTTTTCCTGTTTCGGAAGCGGCCGCCAAAGCTGGCAGCTGCAGGCTTCAAAGGCTAGTTTTCTAGTCGGTTCAGAAAGTGACGTTAGGCACTGGCACCGGGGCCTCGGAAGCGCCGTTGGGAGCGGCATGCCATGGTGCTTTCCTGTTTCGGAAGCGGCCGCCAAAGCAGTCAGCTGCAGGCTCAGAAAGCGACGTTAGGCAGTGGCACCGGGGCTTCGGAAGCGCCGTTGGGACCGGCATGCCATGGTGTTTTCCCGTTTCGGAAGCGGCCGCCAAAGCTGGCAGCTGCAGGCTTCAAAGGCTAGTTTTCTAGTCGGCTCAGAAAGCGACGTTAGGCACTGGCACCGGGGCCTCGGAAGGGGCCGTGGCCATCAACGATCTAAGTGCGACTTTGACTGAGCATCGGCCGCCATCACTGTGGAAGATGTTCACTGCAGGCACACGAAGGGTTCCAAACTCACTCTCTCCCAGGGGTCGGCGGCAGGGGGCGTAGCCCCTTATAAATTAATTACATTAAAAAACATTTTACAAGCAATTATATTTTCACAATGCGCAGTTCAGACTGCACATTTTTTTTTCCTCTCTCTCTTTCTCTATAAACGAACAACAAATAAACATAAATAAAAACACACACAAATATATATATGTATATATATATATAATATTACATTATATATATAATATTATAATATATATATTATAATATATATATATAATATAATATTATATATATATTATAATATTATATATATATATTCTCAGAGAAAGAAAATGCATGCAATCTGCAACCTGACAGCCATGCTTGTCCCGGCCGAGCTCAGAGTAAAGTAATAGATAGTAATAGATATTATATAATAGTATGTAAAGATATATAAAGCATTCAAAAGATATTCGAACGTATTCAAAGGGGAAACGGCAATGACAGATCGATCAAACGCTGGTGATTGAAGCAAGGCACGCGCATAGCGATGGATCCCATGGGGTTGGTCTCGGTCATGCCCCAGCCTCCAGAGATCTCCAGAGCTTAGCAGCTAGTAGTTTTGGCATGTTTTGGCAAGCAAACAGTTCCAATACAAAGAGCTAATGTGACTCCCTTGGAAGCAGCGTGTTCAATTCCAGCAAGTAAAAAAATGCTGGAGCAGTTTCAATGTCACCTACTACACGAACTGGACTAGGGTTCGGGTTCATTGGAACTACATCCAGGGTTTCAGTAAAATACTATTGCTATTTTATGTCAAGCATGAACATGAAGGACATAGTGAAACACTGAAAAATACAAAATATTCACCCCGCTTCGCGTGGGGTGGCCGCCCACACCGCAAGTTTATTTCGGTCCGTGAGAGGGGCTAAGGGTGGTTTTCCCCCGTGGGGGCTCCGCAAGCTAAGAATTTTCACTTTCCCCCCCCGTGAGGCTCCCCAAGCTAGGGAATTTTCACTTTTCCCCCCCGTGGGGGCTCCCCAAGCTAGGGAATTTTCACTTATTCACTTTCACTTTTCCCCCCCGTGGGGGCTTCCCAAGCTAAGGAATTTTCACTTTCCCCCCCCCCGTGGGGGCTCCCCAAGCTAGGGAATTTTCACTTTTCCCCCCTGTGGGGGCTCCCCAAGCTAGGGAATTTTCACTTTTCCCCCCCGTGGGGGCTTCCCAAGCTAGGGAATTTTCACTTTTCCCCGCCGTGACAGCTTCCCAAGCTATGGAATTTTCACTTTTCCCTCCCTTGGAGGCTCTCCAAGCTGCGGAATTTCAAATACCTAGACAACGACGCCTAGATAGTCCCCCAAATCCCGTGTTCTTTGAATGTGTTTTCCATGTTTTTGCAATGGTTTCCTTCAAAGCACGGTACTTTACACTTTTGTCGCCATAAAACTGGTCGAAAACATCATGTTCGACAATGCTTCCAATTCCCTTATCTCCCCAACCGTTGAAAATACCGCTATTTACAGTGTTTTCTGCAATTTTTCCATGTGCCAATGCCGGTAGCCAACTCCAACATATATATAAGAAATCCTTCCAAAACATTGTTTTTGACAGTGTTTTTCCAATGTTTCCAGTCAAACAGACGGTAATTTACACGTTTTTTTGCCATAAAGGCAGTAAATCCTTCCAAAACATTGCTTTTGACAGTGTTTTTGTAATGTTTCCAGTCAAGCATACGGTAAATTTACACGTTTTTTGCTATAACGTCAGTCCAAAACACTTGTTTTTGCAGTGTTTTCAATGCTCTGGCATCCAAAAACCCTGCAAAATCTTGCTATGTACAATGTTTTTTTTTCATTTTTGGCCGTTTTTCCATTGCCGGAAAGCTACCAAAATGACCCAAAATTCTATTTCAATACCCTCTTGCGCTCAGACACCCAAAAATCCTCGAAAAATGTCGAAAACACCACCGTATTCTGGTCTCGGTGCGAAACCGTTTTTGGCCCCCCCCCAGCTAAAGCTGATATAGCGACTGCTATATTAACAAATGTCATTGAGCATTTAGTGTTGCTGTTGCCCCCCAATAAGCACGCCTTCACCGCCAAAGTGGTGTGGGCGGATTTTCATCATATGCATGACCACTACATTATATGATTATATGTATATAAAAATAATTGCATAACATGTAGTGTATGTAATATCTAATATATGTATACGTATACATATAATAATAATTATAGTAATAATAATGATAATAATAATGATAATAATAATGATAATAATATATAATAATAATAATGTGTAAATGAATAGATGTAATATTTCAGCACAGACTTTACAACTGAATGCCAAGTACAATCGTGTATCGTGCCATCCCAAGCCTCTTAATCCCCCCTACTGAAGCGCGCGTAGTATCAAATAAAACATAAAAAACATGACAGCAAAGGCAAGCGATTGTTGAAGCCACCTCACACAAATCGAGATCCCTGGATGACCCATTGCAGTTCGGGAATGTTCCTGTCACAGGATTTGGCCGAAAAAACCTGGAATTTCGTGGGTGCGCTTCCCAGCTTGCACCAATAAACTCAACCGCTATATGATAATATATGCCTCCGTGGTGTCTATCCATGTCTATATAATTATGTCTCTACAGGTCTTTATATATTTTATATACTCTATACCTTCCCAGGTCCAACAGCTATTACCCTCGAGAATCAAAGTGTGTCAGATAATGAGCATCATCACAAAGGTACAAGGAGGCGTCAAGGAGGGTGCCTTGAAGAAACTCCACGTTGAGCCTCAAGACAATAGCAATGATGAATGGTCCTCTGAATCTTGGTATGTGCTTTTGATTCTGCTGTTCTTGTCATTTTCATGCTCGTCTGGTTTCACCACCGAATTCTCTTACTTCCATGTGCTTTGGCTTGAGGCACCCCTACATGGGAAAACAAACAATGGTCACATCCCACATCCCAATGTACCCCCCGATTTCATCGCTCAGGATGGGATAGGATGATGGTTTATGATGTTCTAGGGCAAATTCATGCAAATTCTATGGGCTCCTGTGTGTGCGTGTGTGTGTGTGTGTAAATATATATATATATTATATTTATGGCTACGTATATTCTATATAATACTCTAATAATATCATATGCAATAATTTCTAATATAATGGTTTGC
This sequence comes from Cladocopium goreaui, assembly GCA_947184155.2. NCBI lineage: Eukaryota > Dinophyceae > Suessiales > Symbiodiniaceae > Cladocopium > Cladocopium goreaui. The sequence goes on along the minus strand of CAMXCT020000869.1, from coordinate 157,810 downwards.
ACATGTCGGTAGTCAGTACCATCCGTTCATAATGTTCATCATCTATGTGCCTGTCAGATCTGCACTGTGCTGCACTGTGGCACTGTGTCCCCTCCAAGGCTCTTCTCCAGAAACCATCGCATCAGCTCTGGCTGTGGAGCTGATCCACCACAGGTGAGGCGTTTCAAGGCCAACTGAGGACGTAGAAGATCCACGCCCTCCTCCCTGTGATGCGTCAGCGAAATGATGAGACGATGTGGGATGTGGGATGAAGCTTCTGGACGTGTCGACGCTCTTGAAACTTTGACAAGCTGCTGGATGTAGTTTCTCACACCCTGCCACACTGTAGGCACGCCGGTAGACAAACCCACCTGATTCATGCGCCAGACTCAAGAATTGAGACCTTATGTGAAATATGTGAAACATTGCCCATTGATCCCATTGCGATTCATTTCTTTTTTCGGGGGCTGAGGCACAGCCATCAGGATCAGCTGAACAAGTTGAACGGACTTGCAATGAATGTGGAGTCCGCATTGACATGCAATAACACTATGAATATGTCTCAATACATCTCAATATTCTGGCTGGATCTGGCTGGTAAAATTCAGAGTTGCTGGGTTTGGAAGGTTGATGAGGGTTGATGCACATTGCATTTGCCTGCCAGTCGATCATCATCTTCACCATGGAGGCAGGATCCATGTGCCGTGAGGTGAAGACAGAACGGATGCCTAGCTCCAAAATGCAGCGACATCAACGTTGACCAGTGACCAGCCCATGCCAACCATGGCGGTCCTAGCAACACCTCCACTGGAGTGTGGGAAAATCAGAACTAGTCACAAGTAAAAATGTAAAACGGCGCCCTCGACAAATTGATACAAATTGTATATATTCAAAACTTGTTCGAATAAGATGCTTGACGAGGTCCAAGCACAGGCTTGGGGGCAGAAATTGGCAGAGAAACATTCGTTCTACTTTAGAAGACTGTTGGATTCCAAAATGTGGCGGACGGGACAGCTCAGGGCACCTGGCACTGAGATTACACCTTTTACTTTTACCACTGTTAGTTCCGCGCCTTCAGTCAGATGTCTACCGGCTTGAAACAACACATCCTTGTAGAGCTATCTTGCCACTTGACAACCGACATTAGGTCACCAAGAAGAGGTAGAAAACAAATGAACATCATCACATCACGAGGGACAAGAACACGTATGCCAAGATGCCTGACATCAAGAGTGCAAACGGTGTACCCCAAGAAAGCACGTGAAACATCGGCACAAAGGGCAGCACGACCTGCAATTCTGTAAGCGTGCTGAAATCACACTGGGACCGCGGAGCATGTTGGCTGTGAACACACACGCACACACACACACACCCACGCACACATGACTGGTGATTAGTTGCTGCATCTATATGTCACGACGCCTGGCTAGAATGGCCGTGCGGTTTCAAGCTCTGGCACCTCAAACCCTCTCAAGCATAGCTGATCACCCTGTGACACCACCAACGTGTGCCTCAGCGTCACACAATTTGAATCGAACAAACGCTAAGCCATCTAGACTGAAAACCTAACTCACACCATCGCACGTGTAGGTTCTGAATAGGTCTGTCTTGAACGTTTCCTGCATGCGCAGCACCTACACATCAACACAGCTGGCAAATGCTGCAGCCAAGCTGCAGGTAAGTGGACCGATGGCTGTACGACACACCTTTGGGTTTGCCAGTGGTGCCTTGCAAGGCTTAGGCCGTGGAGGAACTTGTGGCGGTGCAGAATAGTGCATTAATTACATTTGAATGGATTCGAATAGCATGTGATGCAGCACGTGGTTTGTTGCCGGATTGCAATGAAGCGCCCATTGACAATTGATGTGCTTCTTGGCTTGCGGACAGGCAACCAAATGCGTTCCCCTTTCTGCATTTGCGTCTTCCAGCAATAAACTGCAAACTGCAACGCTCTTTTGAAATCGCGCATCAGTGATCACCAATGAGTGACCCCCTCTCAATACATTACAATTACAATATTCAAACAATATCTACCAAAAATTCGCAAACTTCTTTTTCCAACAACTTTGCGCACAAACCCTGCAGGCCTGAGGTATAGCAAAGGCCCATGGTGGTCGTCTCTGGAAAATGTGGCCATCTGAAGTCTTGGTTTCCTGCACTCAGAAACCTTGGTTTGCGCTCATGAGCAAATGCACGAAAGGATAGAAAAGGTGACAGTAAGTCGTTGATTTCTATACATCATTTGTGGCACAAAAATGAACAAAACATAACAAAACATTATTCTGCATATCTGCATGATACAACTGATTTGTCACATCGGAGGGGACCAGCCATGCTTCAACATTCCCAAAAACACGCTTGCCTTGTGCTCCGGCGAAAGCCACCGACACCAGTGTGCCAAATTGAAATCTTACAAGGTATGAGGTAAGTTATTTCTTATGATTTCTTCCTCCTAGCAATGCAGCCGCCGACAGAATTATATATAGAAAAAACATATACATTTGCCAGGTGTGTCCCGGGAAAAAAAACTTGCAGTTACGGTACTTTTGTTCCCTATCATTAGTTTTTTTTTGCAATACCAGTAGTGCCGCACAAGGCGGTGGCGGAAGTTTCACAAATAGGAAACCTATAGGAGAGGTTGGTTGTTGTGAATCAGGGATGGCAGAGCGAATCCACTGATGGACCGAAAGGTGCTTGAGGTCTCCTCTCTTTCTCTCTCTTTCTCTGACTATCTACCTACCTACCAACCTATCTTCTATGTATCTATGTATCTATCGATCTATCTCTCTCTCTTTCATCTAATTACCTATCTATCTCTCTCTCTCTCTCTCTTTCATCTGTCTATCTGTCTATCTGTCTATCTACCTATCTATCTATCTGTCTGTCTGTCTGTCTATCTGTCTACCTGTCTATCTGTGGTGCAGTGTCATTCAGTGTAAGGTAGTGTTGTGTAATGTAGTGAAGTGTAGTGGAATGTCGTGTAGTGTAATGTAGTGTAGTGTAGTGTAATTTTGTGTAGTCGACTGTAGTGGAGTGTAGTGGAGTGTAGTTGTAGTTGTAGCTGTAGTGTAGTTGAGTGTCGTGTAGTGTAATGTAGTGAAGTGTAGTGGAAGGTAGTGTGGTGTAGTGTAATGTAGTGTAGTGCAGTGTAGTGGAGTGTCGTGTAGTGTGATGTAGTGTAGTGTAATTTAGTGTATCGGTGTAATGTAGTGTAGTGTATTTAGTGTATCGGTAGAATGTAGTCAAAAATGGTCCGTACATGGTGTGTTTTGTACATTTTGACTTGGAAATGTGCTTCGCGCCACAACGGCATGCACTTTTTCGACATCTGAACCTCCAAAAATGGTCCGTGCATGGTGTGTTTTGTGCATTTTGACTTCGAAATGTGCTTCGCGCCACAACGGCGTGCACTTTTTCGTCATCTCAACTGCCAAAAGTGGTCCGAGAATGGTGTGTTTTGTACATTTTGACTTCGAAATGTGCTTCGCGCCACAACGGCGCGCACTTTTGCAACATCTCAACTTCCAAAAGTGGTCCGAGAATGGTGTGTTTTGTACATTTTGACTTCGAAATGTGCTTCGCGCCACAACGGCGCGCACTTTTTCGACATCGCAACTTCCAGAAGTGGTCCGAACCCCTGGTGTTTTTAACATTTTGACTTCCAAATGTGCTTCGCGCCACAAAGGCATACAACTTTTCATCTCTCATCTGGCCAGCTGGCTCCGCACCCGCCGCTTTAGCGAGCCTACTTTTCGACCCTCCGGAGCCCCAAATCATTGGAAAAACACAGTGTTTCGCGACTTTCCTACCTTTTCGCGCATCTGCATCTGCTTTCTTCTGACTCTTTCTCTTCTACTCTTCTTTCTTCTGATCTTTCTCTTCTCTCTGCCTCTTCCCTGCTCTGCTTTTCATCTGTCCATATTGTCGGAAGTTTGACTTCGAAACTTCCTTCGATTATATATTTTGTTCTACATTTTCTGTTTCACAAGTTTTCGACACATTTCATGATTTTACCATGGGTTCTCATCAGTTGTTCAACAATTTTGTCATATTTTGTCATGTTGGCATTGTTTTGACCGCGGTTTTTCAACACATTTCATCACTTTACCGTGGGTTTTCATCAGTTTCGTCAACCTATTTCATCATTTGGGCATGGTTTTTCCTGAGTTGTTGAACCATGTTGATCCTATTTGATCATTTTACCATTGGTTTTCATGAGTTTTGTCCACACAATTTTAAAAGGAGCCCTCTATTCTAAAAATGAACTTTTGGGGATGGATCTGGCGGGCCACCTTTTTGATGAATCTATGACCGGCATTTTCTAGATTTTCTGATGTTTTCCCATGAGCAACTTTTCTCGGCAATAGTCGCCCCAAAAGGATGAAAGAGTTTCAAGAAGAGTTTAAAGAATAGTGCCAATCCAGATTTGTTCTTTTCCAAAACAATTTTGGAAAACCAATATGCTGGTTGTCGTCCATGTTCTGCTAGTTTTCCTGGCTGGACACTGCGTGTTGCAGAAGGGGAAAAAACATGGATTTGCAACTTCAACAGCATGAGGCTGTTCTGAAACAAAAAATATTTCAGTTCTTTTCAGAAAACCTTGTGTGTCACAAATGGCAAAATCCATTGGCAAGGCCACTTCAAATGAATTACTCGTGAATTATGTGAATTCGGGAATAGGAAAAAAAATGGGACGGGACACGCATGCACCATTTGCCTGGGAACACTTGGAATAAGCTGCGAATTAGGGAATAGAAAAAAATGGGACACGACACACATGCAGGATTTACCTGTGAAAACAATGTTTGGCGCATTTTGGAACAAGTTGCGAATTAGGGAATTAAGAAAAAGGGTTGCGAGACACACAGGCTCCATGTACCAGTACCTGTGACAGGGCAATGTTTTGCGCAGTTTGGAATACTCTCAGCAGCATGCGCGCAGATGTTTCCACAATAGAGTTTGGACACCAAAAAACGTGAAAAATATCAGAGGGCGAGACAGTAGATGGACAAAATATTCAAACCCTGCAACACACACACACACTTGCTCAGAAACATCTTTGCGAATTCTGATGTGGAATGCATCTTACGTGCAAGAACACCCGAGTTAAACCTGACAGGAGAAATTGGATGACCAGGAGTGAAAGACTGTGCGAGGAAAATCTTTCAATGTCCTTGCTAAAAGAATCAAATTGTTCTGATGCAGCTCAGTCGTCCTCTATAAACAGTGGAAAATCAGATTGCAACAACCGTGCAAACGAGGAAATTGAAAACAAGTGGTTTGAACACGGCATGGTGGTTCTCGGGTTATCCACGTCCCATTGCTGAAGTTTGAAATGACAAAGCAGGTACACCAGGGTGATCAGCCCCGGCTTCCACCATCATGCATAGCTTCGTCGGCATGCGTTTGCATGATGGCCGCATGCCCCCTGCTTGAAATAACGTGAAATAAAGCTGACGAAATCCAGGAAGGTATGCACAAATGCGAAAGTTCCTTTGTTAGAAATCACGTGAAATATAACGTAAGCAAAAAACAAAAACGAAAGCGTGAAGGTAGAAGTTTTACAGTTTTACATCTGTTCAGATGTTCCACACACATACACACACACACACGCGCGCACACACACACAGGACTGGTTTTGAGAATTGAAGCTGGTTCCAACATGGTTGTTCTGTTTGAAGTCCGAGTTGAGGTCGCAAAAGTGCCAAACCACCAGAATTCGAAACTGTGGGAATGGAAGCGCAGTACAGCAGGTACAACCAGGGTGATCAGCCCCGGCTTCCACCATCCTGTTGGCGTCGCAGCAAACGATTGTCGGCACCATTGTGTGTGGTAGAAGGGTTCACACTCACACACACACAAAAACACACACACACACACACACACACAAAAACACACACACACACAAAAACACACACACACACAAAAACACACACACACAAAAACACACACACACAAAAACACACACACACAAAAACACACACACACAAAAACACACACACACAAAAACACACACACACACAAAAACACACACACACACACACACAAAAACACACACACACACAAAAACACACACAAAAACACACACACAAAAACACACACACAAAAACACACACACAAAAACACACACACAAAAACACACACACACACAAACACACACACACAAACACACACACACACACGCCCCAACCAGGGGCTGATTTACCATTTACCCAAATCGTCCATGCAAGATCACACATGTAGAGAAAACCAATATTCAAACACCAGGAACTTTATTTACGTGTGAAAAAGTCAGCTATGATCAGCTATGCAAAATTGACATCTGGTAACCTGGTAGCCACATGGAAACTGTAAAAGTGAAATGAGCTTCGCTATGAATCCACAAATCCCAATGACTTCATTATCCGGCGGCTTGTTGTAAATACGCTGTATCTTGATAAAGGATCAAGTTTCAACGCGCGTGCTCCACAGCAGCATCCACACACACACAATGTTGATCAATGTTGAACCCCTCAATGTTTCAGCGCGCGTGTTAGCAAAAGTGACGTTGAGGGATGTTGAGGGTTTGATTTCTTTCGTCCATTGGGGCTAATGCCCAATCAGGCTACATTAACATTGAACTTTGGGGGCGAGGGGGTTGTTTCGGATAGAAAGGGTTTGAATACGTCCATCTACGGTAGTAGAAACCACCAGAGGTCACCGGCGGAATTCTAGCAAAAAACAGATCCCTAAAAGTTAAGGACAGAAACATCTTTTTGGTTTTCCCTCTGTCGGCAACCGCAGCCCTCCCAGAAACTTGGTGGTGGCTCGGTTAGTTTTTGAATCTGTTGTTATGCTTTTGGGGCACGACGGGGTGGTATTATGTATGTAAGTACAATTAATTATATATATATATTCCACATTATTCTACATGCATGTATTCTTTTTCTTTTGTGCATCTAATGACAGCCCGGCAACTCTTCGTAGTCGATGGCTTTGGATGCATCTAGTCCTTCATCGCGACGCCCAGGAATGCCCATAAGCAGAGTTCAAACTCTTTCAAGTGACCGAGCAAGTTGCTTAGAAAGGCAGCGCAATGACCTATATATGTCACCGTTGTGATTGACTTCTGCCACAAGCCGGTAGATAAGACTTGACAAAACAAGAACAACACAGTGGCCCGTTGAGAGTGGACAAAACTATCTGCTCCACCTTTTGGTAAGTTGTCCGTTTCTGTTTTGAGTCTTCACCTATGCAGGTCTATCAAGGTGACAACACGATGCTTCACGAGACCTTGTGGAAGCTGCCATTGCCCTGGCACACAGTCTTCTCCGACACCTTAGGCAATCGCCAATTGCCACATCATGTGTTGAAGTCAGGGGGCAACTTTTGTTTCGAGTCCTGCATGATCTGCATGCGGCCATGTAATTGCATTTAAACAATACTTCAATTCATAGCAAAACAGTTGGCACTTGTGTCCAAGTCATGATAGGACAATACATATATAATCTGCTGCTTGGCATGTGAAGTTTGACAATATTGTCCTGGAAAACACTCACTTGGATGGTCCTGAATGCGTCCGGGCTGCAAACCAAAAGCTCAACTCTCTGAATGATCGAGGCATCAACTTGGGCAATAAGTTTCAGCATGTCACAGTCTGAGATGATGATGCCTTAGCTCTGTTGGTGCAGCCGTCAGATCTGTCAGTCACAACAGCAGCTAAGTTCTTGCAGAACCTTGAATAACATGAATGAAGAATTCATTTCTTGATCGGCGCCCTCTTGTCGAAACAACCCCTGTTGAACATTGACTGGGATCAGCAAAGGAGAAGGATCAGAAAAAAAAACCGGAGCCAGGGTGCGGTCGTGGGCATGCTCAATGATGTAGCCCAAATCCTCAATTGTGTGACCAACATTGACCAACTGGTTTCCAGACTGTCTTGGTCTGTCCTGTGGCCATGTGAGGTAATTTTGCACAACCTACTGTACAAGTATCGGCTGAAAGCAAACCCATGCGGGACCTGTCTTGTGATAAACTTACACGAACACGAAGCTCCTGCCGTTTGACCCAAGCTTCAATTTTGCGAGGGAAGGTATCAGCGCAAATGACCCGGGTTCAAATATGTCCAAATCATATTTACACAACTAAATATATATGAATGAATGTAATTAAATGTATGTATATTAAATCTAATTAAATGTATGTATATATATAAATGTAAATAATATAATGTAATATAATTTCATTAAATAAAATACAATAAAACATAATATAACATAATATAATAACATAATAAAACATCATATAAACTACAATATACAATTACAAAATATAATTAGAATATAATTACAAAATATAATAGAATATAATATGATCTAATAACACAGAATAAATTATCAAAATGACATACAAATAATTATATAATATACTAAATAAAAAATATAATAAATAACACAATAAATCATGTAATACGATATAATGTACAATATATACTAAGTAATATTCAATATATAATATATAACAAATAACATCGAATATATAATATATAATAAATAACATATAATATATAGCATATAAGATGTAATAAAATCAACATAATATATAATATAATATATAATAGAAAAAATAATGCATAATGAAATATATAGTATATAATATATCTTATAATAATATATAATATATAAAGAAATAAAATATAATATAAAATGAAAAACACAATATAGTCTACAATGCAATATATAATATATAATATAATAGAGTATATAATATGATATAATATGATATAACAAAATATTTTAATATAATATAATATAATATAGTATGATATAATATAATATAGTATAATATAATATATTAAATTATAATAAAATATAATATTATATAATATATAAAAAAATACAATATAATATATAAGATAATACATTAAAAAATATATGATATAAAATATAATATACTATATATAATATATAATGTAAAAAATAATATATAATATAATATAAAATAAAATAAAATAATATAATACAATATATATTATATATAATAAATAATATATAATATAAAAACATATAATATATAATATATAAAATAATATATATATATATATAATATATATAATATATAAAATAATATATATAATATATAATATACAATATATAATATATAATACAATATGATATATAATGTATAACATAAGTAGGTATATAATAATCAATATGTAATATAAAACATAACACATATAATGTATAAAATATAATATGTAATTAATGGTATGTAATGGTACAGTTCCTCCGGTTAGGTACCTGAAATGGTCATTGATCGTAATTGTGGTCGAAACACACGTTCCATTTTTATGGGCTATGTATTGCAAATATCTGCAAGTTCGATTGCAATGCTCCCGGGTTCCATGTCATGTCAACACATGTAACCCATGCGAAGCTCGTAAATGTGCCAAACAGGTCACCAAACTATATCAAAATATAATCTTGGCATAATTCGGCATATCTTGGCTGGACTCCAACAAGGGGATTGGGACATGAAGTGCCAGATTTAAGTCTTCAGCTCAAGGCTCCGCAGGTCCCAAACGAAGATTCAACGTGTGCAGCACTGCTCCCATGCACGGAATAGCATGATAACCTTCGGGGAAGCACTGCTAAATAGAGCAAACAATTGTCAAAGGGGTGACAGGGGGTAACAGCAACTCTTCGACGTCTCGAGGCAAGAGGCATTCCAGATGCCAGGCAGAGTTCCACATCAGAGTTCCAACTCTATCTTCCAGCTTGACTCCTCGTGGCCAAAATGAGTCATGCAAGCTCCAGAAAAATGCAAAGTACTGTGGTACGATTTAATTTTAACCGTGCCAAAGACTGACTCCAGGAATTGAACATACAATGTTATAATAACATATAATTGACATGTGTTGAAATCGTCAAAGAGAGAGCATATGGGCTCCGTCAAATGGGTCCCCCAAAGTCTTGCACCTCAACCCCATGGGCGTTGCCGTTCCTTGTTTCATTATTGCATTGTCCGAATATGTCCGAATTAGCATCTTCAAAATAGGACAGTATTAGCAACCAGTTGATACAATTTGGTTGATACACAATTTCCAAAGTAGGCAGTTCCTCGATTGAAAAGCGCGGACGCCAATTGTCTTGATCTCCGCAGGTGCTCCGAATAGGTCTGCGTGTGGTAGCCTGAGCGAGAGCTGCTGGCACAGTACTCTAAGAGATCTAAGAGTTTGTAGCATCAGTTTGTGTGGCAATCACCCAATGCTGCGAAACATGATTGAACATGATTGAACCATGTTGAAGCGATGAAACTTGAAATGCAAAACTTGAATGACAATCGAAACCTATTGAGCCTGTTGAAGACACGGGACCATTCTTGGTCTTCGTAATGATCAAGTTCTCTGGCTGGAGGTGGCTGCCTTCATTTCAAATGACTCTAGTCAGCGGCGATTGTCTTTTACAATCTTCATACTAAGATGATCTAAGATGGTTTTCAGGCTGCACAGCACAGCAGGCCAATATCTTTTAAAATGTATCATAATGTATCTAGTACCAAGAGCCAAGCTAGGTGAGGCCAAATGCATCAAAATGCATCAAATGAAAGCGCAAAGAATGCATTATGATCCATCATATCTTATGAGATCGTCAGAATTCTTCTACATTTTGAAGTTGCTGGAATATGTTCCTCTGTGCGGTAGTCTTGGCCATGCTGCTCAGACTGGAGTACTTTGGGCTTTGTATGGTGGTTTGCAATGCTGCAGGAAATTTTCCGTGAAGTCTGCCTGCTTCTGCTGCGGAGCCAGCAACTCAATATTTTCAATTCAAACAAACTTTGTGCAGGCAAGAGTCCACGATCCAGCAGTGGGCCTGCTTTGCTCTTGGTATTAAGAGGGGGAACATGTACACACTGTAGATGTCTGCGCGTGTCTATATCTCCATACGGACTCACGTGCGCACATATATATATATATACATATGTATATGTCATGTCATGTAATTAATTCACAGCAATGTAATGTAATGAAATGTAATGTATGTATGTATAAATAAATGTATATAAATATACATACAGTATATATAATTCTATATATATATATATGTACATACACTATATACCTAAATGCGTCTACATAAACGTGGATGTGTCTATTATAGTATATATATATGCAGAATACATATTAATACATATTAATACATATTAATACATTATATACATACATACATAACATAACATAACATAACATAACATAACATACATACATACATACACACATACACACATACATACATACATTACATTACATTACATTACCTTACATTACCTTACATTACCTTACATTACCTTACATTACCTTACATTACCTTACATTACCTTACATTACCTTACATTACCATACATTACCATACATTACCATACATTACCATACATTCCGGGTGGGGGACGGGTGCCCCTCGTTTCCTGGAGCCCCTCCCCCGTCCCTGCGCCCTTCTCCCCAATTACCATACATACTCCTAACTACATACATACATACATACATACTACATACATACATACATACATACATACATACATACATACATACATACATACATACATACATACATACATACATACATACATACATACATACATACATACATACATACATACATACATACATACCATACATACCATACATACCATACATACCATACATACCATACATACCATACATTCCATACATTCCATACATTCCATACATTCCATACATTCCATACATTCCATACATTCCATACATTCCATACATACCATACATACCATACATACCATACATACCATACATACCATACATACCATACATACCATACATACCATACATACCATACATACCATACATACCATACATACCATACATACCATACATACCATACATACCATACATAACATACATACCATACATAACATACATAACATACATAACATACATAACATACATAACATACATAACATACATAACATACATAACATACATAACATACATAACATACATAACATACATAACATACATAACATACATAACATACATAACATACATAAAATACATAACATACATAACATACATAACATACATAACATACATAACATACATAACATACATTGCATACATAACATACATTGCATACATTACATACATTACATACATTACATACATTACATACATTACATACATTACATACATTACATACATTACATACATTACATACATTACATACATTACATACATTACATACATTACATACATTACATACATTACATACATTACATACCTTACATACATTACATACATTACATACATTACATACATTACATACATTACATACATTACATACATTACATACATTACATACATTACATACCTTACATGCATTACATACATTACATACATTACATACATTACATACATTACATACATTACATACATTACATACATTACCTACATTACCTACATTACCTACATTACCTACATTACCTACATTACCTACATTACCTACATTACCTACATTACCTACATTACATACATTACATACATTACATACATTACATACATTACATACATTACATACATTACATACATTACATACATTACAATACATACATTACAATACATACATTGCAATACATACATTACAATACATACATTACAATACATACATTACAATACATACATTACAATACATATTACATACATACATACATACATACATACATACATTACATACATTACATACATTACATACATACATACATACAAACATACATACATACATACATTACATACATTACATACATTACATACAATACATACAATACATACATTCCATACAATACATACATTCCATACATTACATACATTCCATACATTACATACATTCCATACATTACATTTCATTGCATTACATTACATTACATTACATACATTACATACATTACATACATTACATACATTACATACATTACATACATTACATACATTACATACATTACATACATTACATACATTACATACATTCCATACATTCCATACATTCCATACATGACATTCCATACCATTACAGTCCATACCATACATTCCATTACCATTACTTCCATACCATTACATTCCATACCATTACATTCCATACCATTACATTCTCATACCATTACATTCCATACCATTACATTCCATCCATTACAATACTCATTCCAACCTTACTACCATTCCATACCATTTGACATACCATTACATCCATTACATACCATTACATACCCTTACATCCATTACATACCATTACATACCATTACATACCATACATACCATTACCTACCATACCATTACATACCATACCATTACATACCATACATTCAATACCATACCATTCCATACCATATACCAGTACATACCATACCCATTACATACCATACCATACTACCATTACATTCATACCATTACATACATACATACATACATTACATACATTACATACATTACATACATTACATACATTACATACATTACATACATTACATACATTACATACATTACATTTACATACATTACATTTACATTTATTACATACATTACATACATTACATACATTACATACATTACATACATTACATACATTACATACATTACATACATTACATACATTACATACATTACATACATTACATACATTCATACATTACATACATTACATACATTACATACATTACATACATTACATACATTACATACATTACATACATTACATACATTACATACATTACATACATTACATACATTACATACATTACATACATTACATACATTACATACATTACATACATTACAGACATTACATACATTACATACATTACATACATTACATACATTACATACATTACATACATTACATACATTACATACATTACATACATTACATACATTACATACATTACATACATTACATACATTACATAATTACATACATTACATACATTACATACATACATACATACATACATACATACATACATACATACATACATACATACATACATACATACATACATACATACATACATACATACATTACATACAGACATACATACATACATACATACATACATACATACATACATACATACATACACACATACACACATACATACATACATACATACATACATACATACATACATACAGCATACATACATAGATACATAGATACATACATACATACATACATACATACATACATACATACATACATACATACATACACACATACATACATACATACATACATACATACATACATACATACATACATACATACATACATACATACATACATACATACATACATACATACATACATACATACATACATACATACATACATACATACATACATTACATACATACATACATACATACATACATACATAATAACATGCAATACTATAGAATTACCTAGAATTACTATGTATGTATGTATGTATGTATGTATGTATGTATGTATATATATGTACAATTATAAACATATACACATCAGTACACATCTGCAACTATAGATAGCACATCTGTATATAATTGTACATAATTGCACATACACACACACACATACATATATATAAATAAACAACACAATCACGTTGCTCAAGTCCTTTGGTGGTATGTTGAGTCTCTGCCTGCAGGAACTTACGCCAAGTCTTCCTCAAATACATTTGAATATGAAGTCTTTGTATCTCGCGTCTCCGGTGGGTACCCCTTGTCTGCTGCCCCAAAACCGTAAATCTTCAGGTCGCGTTCCAAAACTCGCCAATGTCTATCTGCATCGTCCTCTATCAATTTGATCAGGCCCCATATAGCGAATTAGGCAATACCTGCCCAACACAGCCACACGTCTGGGACCGCACCCAGCAAAAGAGGCTCGAAGTCACGCTTGTTTACGCTCAGCTGGGCCATTGCGGCAAGCTTGCTTTGCTGCGCAGCAAAGCTGTGCCTTGATATATATTGTGTATATATATATATAATTTAATATATTTATATATATATATATTATCAGTTTTTTTTTCAAATGAAATATATTTAGTTTGTGATAGTTTGTGATTTGCTGCCTGCATTGCCAACAGCGGCATAATCTGGCGTTGGTTTTATATGCTTTCATGGTGCTGGTTGTGACGAGGCCCTAACGGCTGCAGCAGATCTGGCAAACCCTCCTGCAAATACAGTCGCTGCGATGAAACTGAAGCATGGGAAAAAAAAGAAAAATATCCCTTTGCCACCACTAATCCCCTACAAGAAAGGCAGGCAAAAAAGAAACATCAAAAAATGCTCATGAATTGTCATGATGTCTCATGCAATTTTCATAAATTGCCCTCGTGCAGGTGCCTCTCCCTGATCACCGCCCTCCAAAGACTGCCCGGCTTGTGGAACTAGACTCATGGAATCCTCAGCAGTTGAAGTTGCAGCTTGAACGACGGAAGAACCTGACGAACCTGAGCCTAAGTTGACTTCCTAAGCTCCGCTTGGTTGCCAGTCCAAGCCACTCCCTTACAGATCTTGAGCGTCGGAAACAAGTGGGAGATTTCTTCCAGCTTGAAGTGTTTGTTTCCAGGCATCTCAAACGTCTCCTTACAGCACATCGAATGAGTCAAATCGATTCGAAGGTGGCGCAGGTGCCGTGTCAATGCATCTGGATGCCAGGATACTGATGAATAGTTCTGAATAGCTGAATAGTTCTTGCGAAACATATCGACAAATGCATGGCTGCACGATGCTACACGGCAACCGAGGGTATGCTGGGTCAATCCGAGGGTCTAAGGTAGACCAGGAACATGACATGAAAGTTTGAAAGCCCTTGTCACTGTCCAGGCCCATACATTTGGCTAAGCCAAGTCGGATTAGCTTCTGCTCAGCCAGGCTAGAAATGCCTGGGCAAATCAGCAATTTGTCAAATCCATTCAAATCCTATCTGCCACATCTGGATCTGTTACGATATGTCACAATGAGCAAATTTGAAAGGCATGCCTGAGACATTTGGTCCTTGCGTATGGACATTGGAGTCATTCTGGTACAGCAGCGGCTAGCAGCGCTTGCCCGAATCAAAAACAGAATGCATTTGGAACATTTTGGAAATATGTAGGGTTTCCATGTATTTCCAATGATTTGCAAGTCGTTTTCAACGAAGGCTTTGCAAGTGTTGCGACCAAGCAACTGCAGGGTCCAAGCTTCATGTGTCCACTTAGCACCAGGTCCACTAAAAGCGGGAGAGCTGGCAGGAGGGTCTGTACATGCCTCAGACGGGAAATCAACTGGCGCTGGGACTGGATTGGGAGTTCTTAAGTGGATGCTGTTTCACTCTGTTTCCACTTTTTCGACTGAGTCTCATGTGGTGTTCATTTGGTCTTTAAATGTCTTTAAGCTCGGCCACCTGCCAGCAATGTTGTGACACATTGAGCTCTAAGAGTCTTCAAATCTCTGAACTGCTCAATTCTAAATCAAGCGGCTCATCCAGCAAAACGAAGGCTTCAACGAAGGGATTGCTGACGTCCTAACTGAGGCGTAGCGACACGCTTACTTTCTCACACAGTACTTCCTAAAATTCCTAAAAGGTCCTAAAAAGGCTTTTGCATGCGCTTAAAATTGATGGGTTGTCTTCATATAGATTCTCGATGACTCTCATGCTGTCACAAGCCAGGTCCCTCATTTGGGCGGACCTGTGCCGAGGTGGTCAAGGACAAAACCTCAGGGTGACGGGATGGCAGGTCTTTGTCCTATTCGATTGGACCTCTGTGATGTGAGATGATCTGAGTATCGATGATTTCAATTTCAAACATCATCCGTGTCTACACGGATTTCATTTGGACTTTTTGAAATGAAGTAATGGTCCTACTGAGATCAACAGCGACAATTTTGCATAGAAAATAGCTAATCTTAATAAATATTGAGCATAAAAAAGAATAACAATAGGAGTTGCCTAATCCCAAACGATCCTATCTGCACATCAGAGTTTGATGCTCATGGCCTCATGTCTCCAGTTCCAGCCTGCAAAGAAGCTGGCAAGGCCGCAAGTGCCAAACGTGGCCGAGAAGTGCGAAGGTGCAGCCGCAAGAGGTCTGGCATCCAAGAGCTCAGAGATTCGAATCAGAACCCATGATGTACAACCCTGAAACCAAAGGGCCCTGACAAAACCGCTGATAAACACTTTCATCATCACAATAACGGCATCGAAGCGAATGAGAAGGGAAGTGGATGCCTCTCCTCCCAACTTTTCGAACGTCGTTTGGTCGACAAAATTATTTTTCTGCCTCACCTAATGTCCAAATTGTGCGGGAAAAAAGCATCAGATCTGTGATTTCAAGCTTGGAACACAGTAATTATTCATATGATTTCATATCTCACTATGCATAATTGGATTGTATCAGGTCAATGCACCAAACCATTAGAACATGTTAGCAACCGGTATTAAATGGTATTAATACTGTAACAATATGTATTAATTACTAATTACAACCTATGGCATCTTGAAAATGGAGCCATAGCCATACATACCCTCATACCTCTGCATTCAAACATCTCATTAAAACATTGCGCCTTTTTGCAAGCAAGGTGTGTTCTCGAGTTTCCGGCGCTGCGCGAGCCTCCAAGTCCAGGCCATGAATTTGCTTCCACAGTGTCCAGGCAAAGCTCATCAAGGTGAAATGAAGGCCATATATCTGGCAGAGCGATTTGGGTATTTTTCCTTGGTCTTTGGATGGCGAAGTCGAAAAATGAAAAGAGAAAACTTCAAGGCCCAGAACAGCGGCATGGAAAGCAGTGTTTCAACTCCTTTTCTTAAACTCCACTGGATGACCATGCCACACATCAAAAAATACAACGATATGCAACGATGCATAACGACACATAGATACAGAAGCCGGGCTGTTTAATGTTGCCTATGATTGCCTATGATTTTCTACTTATGATGGAGGCTCTTTTGAATCGTGAGGCAGTCCAAGGCTCAAGCCCCAAATGCCCAACTTGGAAAGAGCGGGAAACTTTTCCAACTCCTTGGGAGATCTTATGAGTTGAAGTCTGGGAAAAAACACCATAAGGCGACAACCAACGTTGCAGAAATGTCTGCCCAAAAAGCAACAAATGGCTAAGCGATGCTCAGGGTATCTCAACTTCGAAACTTGCACAAGGGCTACAGCTCGGTTGGGACTAATTTTGGATTGACTACATCGATTGATGTTGCCTTGACCACTGTGTATGACAGGCTTCCGAGAAGGTGGTACTATCCAAACAACACTGGAGAAGTTCAAGGCAGCGGAGCTTCGGAAAGCACCTGCACAGAAATGGACACTGACTGTTCCGGATTGTTCCGGTATGTTCCAGTACTGTACTTCACAACAGCGATGCTGTCTCACTGCTCACACATCCCAAAGGCCTGTTGTTGCTAGTGAATGACATGATCTCCTGCACATCGGCTGGGTTTGAGCAAAGCTCGGAGTGGCTGGCTACTCCAATCTACTCCACTATGAGAATCTATGAGATGGGTGAGTCCGCGATGGCAATTCACGTTTGCTGGCATGGCAGCGGCTACTTTCACGAAGCTTTCACTGGTTCAGCACCCAAAGACAATGAAATTGTTCGAAGCGAATTACTGAAGAAACCAAGACAAACACTTAGCAAATAGTACACGCAAAGTCACAGCTCCTCTCCTGGGATTTAAATGAGTGCAGTATCAAACGCTGCAAGTTTGTGAAGCTGGCTAGTTTGAAGCACCTGGCGCAAACAGCTGGCAAGGTTCACTGGGTCAGGCAGCAGGAGCAATGACTAATCCACCACAGCAAAATAGTTTATTTTCTATTTATTTTCTAATGTCATGGGCCTCTGAAGATCGTTGACTCGAAGAAGGCTCTCCCCTGCTTGCTTCCAGAAAGGTGCTACTGCTGTGTTGCCTTAGCAAGATTGAAAATGCTCAAGGATCCAGATGTCAATGTGTGGAGTCTACCGATATTCACCGATTCACCGATCCTGTCCGAGCAGCTGCTGAAGTCTGTATCGTCAAACATCGTCAACTAATTGGTTTCAGTAGACCCACTTCACTAGAGCTCCGTTACGCTTTTCCAGAACCACAGTTGCCGCAGCTGTAGATTTCACCTAGTTTCTATGGTCATGACTCTCGGCCAAGATGTATCACATTGGGAAGGGTCAGGTGCCCAAAGATGTTGTAAACCACATTCAGGTAGCCCAGACCAGCATTGTACCACCCAAGACTTGATCGAGTGCACTCTCTTAGGCACGGCAGTATTCAGCAGGATGCACAACAAGAGCAATTCAATTCACAGCCTAACCACCGGTTTGCCTGGACTTCCAAGTGTTGGACGAATTTGATGGCCCAGTTTTTTTTTTAAAAGAAACAAATCATACATACTATTTAATCGCGAGGAGCTCAATCCTGACATGTCACGCAGTGCCATCTCCTCCACCTGACCTCCATGGTTTGCCGCAAAACTCGACAACCGCTGCTGAAGCTTTTTGGACATATCTCCTGTGTGTCCCTCCTGTCAGTGTCAAGATCAAATCAAATCAAAATGGACAGCCGCCATGGCCAATCCAGGACCTCCACTCACAAGACCTGAGCTGCTCCTCGACGAAGACTGCCCTCTGCCAAAAGGTCTTGACCGATTTTCCAGCAGAATATAGGCAGCGGGATCCACGCATAGCCTGGACGCTGCCACTGCCTGAGCCCAGAAGTCTCAGTTCACACAGCACTGGCCCACTTTATTCCCTGCTTCCTATTGATCACTGCCGTGGGAGCCAAACAATAATACAGCTTCCCACGGGAGTGCAAGCGAGTCACGCCCAAGACTCTCAAAAACATTCACCTCAGCCACTGTACTGATGCCAGCCGCACTCTCACGAGCATTTTTTTAGACACCTTTGGGGTAAGCATCAGACACCCGGCATTTGGTACCAGCTTGCTTACAATTGTGCACACTAAGTTAATGTCAATGTTACAGCCCTGAATCAATAGACTCCTTATCCTTATATATATATTGTATACTGTACATGCAGCAACAAATTTACAACAATACGAGGTTCATTTCGATTGCAAAGTATATCAAAGTCTCACATTTTGAGGGTAGCAAGTAGACCCAACAAACCAGGCAGCCAGGTTTGTATCTCCGGGGTTGAGGGGAGAGCTGTGACGGATGATGCGGGATGCAGGTAAAGGATGGCCAAAGGACGTCAATCTCTTCCAAGTTACCGGCACAGAATCAGTCAATGAGGTCCAGTTCTGTGGCAGGTCTGGCATCGGCTTGAGCTCAAGCTGCTCAGGCGCTTGACCTTCCATGGTGTTATAGGGGTCCAGCGCATGATAACAACTGAATGGATAGAACAGTATAGAAAGCAACACGCAAGGGATGTGACCAAATTCCCTTTTAGCCTTAGGCGCTAGGCCTTAGATCAAGACGAAAGGCGTTCATGAGATGATCATATGATAATGATATGATAATGATGCAAATGAAGATTAAGTAATAAATATTATATAAACATATTAAGTATATCATAACAATATTCACTATATTCACTATATTCACTATCTATCTATTCCGATTGTATACGAATGTATAGGCTTAGGCTCTGCTGACTCTGCTTTGCGAGGATATGATGGGATTGTGGATATCATTGGGTCATTGGATATCTCACCTTGTGGTCTCTGTGCTCTTCGTGGGGGCTCAAAGCGTAGCTTCTCTGGGGTGCAGGCCTTGGTGGATGGCGGAACTCACTGAGGAGCCACCAAACAATAACAAAAGACATACCAAAGACATCAACACATCTGTGTAGCGACATGATGCGACATGTAGCGACTGTATTCTGGACCATTCCATGCCATTCTTGTCGTTCTTTTGATGGCTGTGCGCAAGTTGATCACGGCATGAATACAGACCTTCCAGATGCTCTCCTTTCTGGACGGTGAGTCAGACGGTGATTTCATTCGTGGATAAAATCAAGCCTCAATCCATAACTCATCACTTGGTTTCATTTCAATGCTATATATTATATGAATATAATAGATTTAATAGATAAATGTTGCTGCATGTTGCTGGGTGAAAAAGTCCGAAAAGGGCACGAAGCCCAACGTGAAACATGAATGAACAGAGATATCTGCAGTATTTCATGAATGTTTACAGACACCTCTTTCTGCATGCCAAGGGGCCGCATGGAAGAACTGAAGCATCCCTTCATGTGCCTCAGCTCTCACAACAGATCGAATAATCTATATAACATTATATAACCATATTCAAACAGGCCAAGGAGTCGGACAAACTACCTTGAGGTTGCATCACATATAAGTTGCATACCGACACATGAAAATTAATGCTGTACATTCACCAACGCACACACACGCACAGATACACACACATACATACATAAACAGTTTATATATATATATAGTTATATATATGATTATATTTGGTTTTTATGCACATATATAATATTCACGTGAACCTTAATATGTCTACTGTCTGGTGTCTATGTTTATGATTGTCTATGCATACATATGCATATGTACACACATATGTGTATATATATATATACAATATACGGCTATATACGTATATATTATATGTATAATATATATATATATAATTATATATATAATATCCACATTGTCGTTGACGATATATATATATAATTAATATACAACATGAGCTTCCAGGAATTGCACCAAACAACTGCAACTAACCAATGCCATCCAACATCATCCAGCACGTTGTCAGGATAAACTCACTGGCTGGGGCTAACTGCGAGACAGCCTTTGCAATCTTTGCATCCATGCCACCAGTTCACGCATGATGCTTCGGACGGCGTCTGCTGTAAACTCCTGATAGCTGAAGCTTTTCTTTGGTAACTCGGTAAAATGTTGTCACCAGTCTACGCAGTTTGATCTCCCTGGAGCCACTCACAGAAATTCTGAAAGTGGCTTGACATGGCTTGACTATCTTGACTCTAAATAACAACCGACAACACCGACTAAAACTGACTCTGACCAAACGTGTTCCCTTCTAAGTTATCCAATCCGAATCTAACCATTTTCAACTTGTGGGATTTGTGGGGGCCAAAGGTGCCAGGGCCTACTGCACATTACTGCACTGAGCATCCTCCGCAGCTGCGTGGCCATCAAAGTGGGCGCGGAAAGATTTTGCTGCGTATTCACCTCATGGGCAAAGAACATATATAAGAAAAGGATAGAAAAGGATCAAGGATCCAATAAAGCCCAGGATCTTTCAGAATTGGGACAACTTGAAAGCAAAAGAGCACATTTTAGGAATCTCGGAGCTACCAGTCATTGCATGTCTGGATCTAACCCATTTTGTGCTGTTAGAACCTGTGATGCTGATTGTGCTGAGGTACAATCGTAGGAGGCATCCACCAAACATATCCTTGCAAACACAACAACATTGGAAGAAGTAAAACGTTGTCCTCCTGCCCATCTCCCTTTGCATATTACATTTTCTGCTTCGGACTTGAATTTCAATGAATTTCATCTCTCTCGACAGTTTCCCAGTGCCATTCAAAACTGCACTGCGAGCTCGCCATCACCAATTTGAACATGTATACTTGAGGCCAGGGGGGAGGTAGGAAAGCTAGCAGGACGGTACTGCTGCTGTACCGGAGACCCCAAACCGCGGCCCAGGGGGATTGAACCCCGGCCTGTTAGGGGTCGGGGTATAACATTGTCGAGCTGCGTGCCTATTCCTTCCTAAAGCAAGAGCAACTTCAGCTAGCACAAGCTAGCTTTCGTGACATCCTCGCTCTTACATGCCTTCAATGTATTGTAATTCCAATGTGGTCTTAGTCTTCTCGTTTCATGTCCTGTGTGATCCAAGTATCATCAGCAACTCCAGGACAGGCTCTGGCAAGTTGCCCAGGCATGGCACAGTCATTCCTAATCTAAACTGGGTGTGACCAGCTCCAGTGGAAGTGAGTATCTCTGACGAATGGAAGAGTCAGCCCGAAAGTGTACTTGGCAGGAAATCAGAAGCCAGCAGCATGCGTATTTCGATGTATATAGCTGTTATGATTTATTCTATTCAGTCTAATCCTGGCGAGTGGTTAGATCCTACCCAGAAGAATTGCTGCTTTGTATTGGAAACGTTCCTTTGACGTTTTGATATGACTGCTCAAAGTCCACAATCTCCTGCATGTTGACCTGTCCTAATTCAACGTTTCGATGATAGTGTCTCTGGCTGGATTGATCCCGAGAACCCCTTATGGCTGCAATAATAACTATTACTATTAAATACATTTAAATACATTCCTATGCATCCACCTGGACCATCCTCTTGCATATTTTGGCCTCCATGCTAGTTCCTGGTTCCCTTCTGCGACTCACAATGGTTCTGGATGGAGCCGTCACTGTGCACTTTGGCAACCCCAGGCTAATGCTTGGGCCAAAGTAGCAGAAAAAGATAGAAAAAGGAGGTTGCATGCACCATCATGCACCGTACCTTGCTTTTCCTAGTGCCTCAAGCGCACGTGCTCTCTCTCTGGAGTCTCTCTGGAGTCTCTCTCTCTCTCCCTCTCTCTCTCTCTGCCCTAGTCTTGCATACGACTCCGTCTCACAGGCAAACTAGCACATGACAAGTTATAGATAGGCTATAGGCAAACACCATAAGCCACAGAAACACGCAGAAACAATTCGTCCTTGAGATCTGCCAAGCAAGACAAACACGCTCTGCAAGCTTTCCAAGGGTCAAGCCACGAACAACTGTGAAGGGGTCAAGCAGAGAGGACGCCTGAGAAAGGCGGTCTTCTTCGGTCTTGTTAGTCATCCTCACCTCCTTCCTTTTGAATCTTTTGATACGTACACTTACATTCTAATGAGAACTAATAATATTGATAATCAAAGTCATTAACATGTCATAAATACATATCAATACATATCAGTGCAATTCAATACAATTGAATACATTGAATACATGTTCAATACCGTCTTGTGGAGTGTCAATGCCCAGTTTGCACAAGCCGCTGCCTCTGACAAGCTGGCAATGCTGGGGTCCTGGTGAAAACAGCACAGGACATTGGACCTACTGACCAACACCAAGTGATATTAGCTGCATATCGACTGCAGTCAGACAATGTTCGTGAGAAGCTGCTGGAAATATCTGGAAATTAAAGAAGTAGAGTCCAGACTGCCATTGCCAGCTAGAACCGTGGCTTAAGATAACCAATTTCAGCTAGCCACCAGTGGTCCTGAATCCCTGCTAGATGCTCCGACGTCCTGAATCCATGCTAGACAATGGCATCAGCTCAGTCCTTTGCACATGTTTTCTCTTCATTTTGCTCCGGAGCGCGCTGTATGATGGGAATCCTTCGTTGGACATACATACCATACCATACCATACCACACCACACCGTACATACATAAATGATTACATTACATTACATCACATATATATAATATGTATTATATGTTTTATAATATATGTTACAATATATATATATATTTCAAAATAGCTTCAACCTCCTTCCCGGAAACGACTTTCAGAAAAAAATAAATCCCAGAACAATATTTTCAGCTATTGATCATCCCATGTTGCGACCTGTGCCTATCACCGCTCTACTATGATCTACTATTGCTTTGCCA
The DNA here is from genome assembly GCA_947184155.2 of Cladocopium goreaui. Classification (NCBI taxonomy): domain Eukaryota; class Dinophyceae; order Suessiales; family Symbiodiniaceae; genus Cladocopium; species Cladocopium goreaui. Next base: position 133,193 of record CAMXCT020000869.1, on the reverse strand, counting down.
TACTGCCACGGGCATTCTTTCCAGCCACATCAACATCAAGAGCGTGTTCACAATCTGCGTGTCTGTGGCCAACGGAGGGGCTCCCACCAACACAAGCCCAGACATCGTGCTGCGCACAAATTTGCGGCAGGAAAGCGACACAATTGGCTCTGGCAGCTCTTGCCACTCTGTAAAGACAAAGGGCATTTATGACTATGACTAAGTACGATTGTTCCAACACGCAGCCTCATGATACTAGTACCAATATGATCTAGTATGGCTTGTCTGGAAGCCTCTGCAATCATCCCCTGACATCCCTGACCAGCAGCTGCCGCCTACCGTCTTCAATGCAGCTTGCTGAACGGTGCAATTGCAGCGGCAGCCAAAGCACGGGTCGCATTGTGCAGGGAAAACGATCACCATGCAAATCAAAATACCCACCATGCGTCTCTGCGACACCCCTGGGCTGGGAGTGCTATCCAGAACGTGCAAAACATGACCATAGGAGCTTTACATAGCTTTACTGCGTGAGCAACTCCAAAACAACAGCCACATCAAATCTAGACGTGAGAGCCCAGCCTGCGAGCAGATCACACTGATGGGCTTCGAAGCACATGGGAACGAGCGTCAACGCTCAAGGCATTAGCTGCATAAAATGCTTAGGACGGCAGAGAAGGCCATCGTAGGTCCAAATGATCCATCAACTTCTTTCTAAAGCATGACTGGATATGACTGCCACATACCCCTGCCACATACTGCGACAACTATATCATCTGATCACAAGTGGCCTTGTGGGGGATGGCCTTGCCTGCGGTCCTCATTGGACTGCCTAAAGCAGGCCAGTTGTAGGGTTATCGGATTATCTAAGATTCATGATTCATGGAATTGTGAACCTGGAGCATGCCAGCAAGTTGCAACCCAGAGAGGAGAGCCTACAAGCAGCTTGCCATATTTGGGCACACTATGCCCAACTCCCTGTGGTTCAGTAAGGATGTCAACAACACCGAGTGGTTGAGGTTGCAAAATTGCTCGCGCTGTGCCAAGAATTGAAGCATCCAGGCAGCTTTGCAGCTGTGTTAGGACTACAAAGACTGCAAAGCGCTGCGATGGCCTTTGATTACGATTGGCCATTAGTCCAACAAAATGCCATGGATGTTTGGGCGCAAAGCAAATGTCCCTTTCATGGTTCAGCTGCATGTTTTGATGATGCTTGATGTCACTTGATGTCCTAAAATTCAATTGTCAAGACCCGATCACTCTGGCTCCATACTCATGGAGTACGTGAGTGTTGCCGATGACCGATTGCTCGGCCGTCGCTTGCCATCAAAATACCATTCACTTGTGGTCTTTGAGACAGCCTCTGCATTGCTTTCTTCAGACCATTCCTTGGCTCACCATTGCATGCGCTGTCATCCCTGCTCGCATCAAAGCTATTTCCGAACTGGTCCCAACATTGTCAAAGACATCCATCCGTCGTTTCTTGACACCATTCCACTATGAAATTACGTTCTGCATCACCAAACACACAAAGAAACAACTGACATGACATGCGGAAGCAATCAACTCTAAATGATTATCAAGGTCAGGCAGCGGTAACACTGTGCCTCCTGTGGGACTGGTTCGAGATTTCCTGAAATGTTCTCTCTCGCATTCTGACTTACATGGCAACACAGCTGGCAATTCTTTTTTTTGGTACCGTTTCCAGTCCAGAAGAGTCTCTGACAACGGCTGTTGCTTTGATGTCTGATGCCTGCTGTACTTCAAGTATCTTCAAGATTCTTCAAGTAACTATACAGTACTATGCAAACAGTTTCAACAATATTAACAATATGCGACAATGCTTGGCATCTCCCTGACATTAGGCTTTACTGTTCTCTCCTCGAAGCCGCCTTCCTGCGAGAGACCATCGGTGTTGTTGCGGCTGTTTCCACCAATTTGGGCAAATGATGGCAAAACACACATGATTCACATGATGATGTGGGTTCAACAAATAGACTCATAGACTCAATATGACTAAATTTTGGTGTTTTTTTTTTCCCCGAACTTGATGTAGTTTGCCCGGACAAAATTCAACAAACAGCAGCTGGACTGTGAACGTTTCTGTACAAAGAGGCAAACAAACTGTGAACGCATGGAACTTTTGGAGGTAAATGACACACTTGAACACACACAGACAATCACAAACACAAACACATCAAATACACAAACTATTGATGTGTACACATATACAGTATATAATATGTACACCTAGGAATGTGTCTTCTTTCAGGCTGTAATTTCTGACTGCTTCAGAAAAACATCAATAAACTGTATACCTTTTCGGAATTCAGGCAGTCTTTCTTGACTGTCGATGCTTTTCCCCTGCAGGCGGAAGTGTATCTTTTCTTTTTTTTTGAAACATGCTTTTTTAAATGATGCACCCGTTCCAAAAATCAAACAAGAGCATCCAGTATTCAGGATGACGTACCCGGAAAATCCCGGAAATACCATCTGTTCGGGAGGAATACCCGAACTCCCAAACTTAATGGACGAAATCAACTGCGGGCAAAACATAACACCTTGGGCAGCATATCTGTACATATATACATGCATGCATGCATGCACATAATATATATATATATATCATACTAATATAATATTATATATACTATTATATACTAATATATAATTATGATATTATGATGTTTATTTAGATCATATATACGAGCTCCGGTCAAAATCCTCTACATGTGAGTAGTTGCTATTGTTATGGTTATCGCTTTCCAGGGTTTGTGGAAATCAGCATATTCGAGATCCAACATGAAGCCAAAATCCATTCCTAAACAGGCTCGGAAATGGATCGAGGAGTTGTTTTGTTGGTTTCAGGTGCTTCGGCAAGACTTCATGTTCCTTTCATTTTGCATTCATTTTGCATTCATTTGCATGCATGTTCCTTCATTCTACTTTGATTTGCATGCATATTCCTTTTGTTTTGCATTCATTTCCTGTCATTTTCCTTTCGTTCTCCTTTCATGTTCATTTGTAATCATTTGTAGTCATGTCCATTCATTTTCCTTTCATATTCATTCCAATGTGCATTCATGTCCTTTCATCTTCCTTTCATTTGCATGCATTTTCCTTTCATTTTGCATTCATGTCCTTTCATTTCCTTTCCAAAGTTATGGAAATTATGGCTCTATGGCTTGGCCGGGGGACCGAGTGCAACAAATGCTTATCGCCAAGTTATCGCTAAGGTTATCGCTAAATAACCCCTCGAACATATGACATGGTTCGAAGGAAATTTGCCACTAAAACGACAGAGTGAGAGAGAGAGAGAGAAACCGAGAGAGAGAGAGAGAGAGAGAGAGAGGGAGAGAGAGAGAGAGAGAGTGAGAGAGAGCGAGAGAGAGAGAGAGAGAGAAAAAGAAAGAAAGAACGAACGAAAGAAAGAAAGACAAAGAGAGAGAGAGAGAGAGAGCGAGCGAGTTCGATGCCAGATGATATGATTAACTGCAGGAAACAGGGCACCACAGGTTGAATTTCTCTCGTCGGTTTTGCCCGTTCTGTGAATGTGCATAACAGTATTTGCTTGGTTTACGCCAAGTTTAGTGGACTGTCGTGTATGGTCCCAGGTTCTCGCTTTGGGGGGCCCTATCGCTTTACAGTGTTTCGTGGACATCTCTGACAAAAAACTCCTGCATACTAAAGTGGTCTTCAACCATTTTGACCGCGACTCATATGTATGCACATATGTTTCTATTTTTAAGCATGAACATTATTATCTTTGGTTGCGGTACTCACGCACATTGAATTGCACAGATTACGGCAGCTTTATCATTGCAGTCCTCCACTGGCTCCAGTTCGTCTTTGTTTTTCCTTGGGGACACTGTGGATAGGTTTGACAACATAGCAGCATGTTGCTCAAATCCAGATTCTGCCAAACAGAACTGCTTCTCTGGCTAGCTCTATCCCAACACTATCCAACAATGCTTGCATTGCCTTTGCCTTGTCTCCCTCGTGTTTTCTTCGTTGCATTTGTTGATCACTTTTTTTTCATGCCTCGCCGATGCGCATACGTGGCCAAAATTTCTGGTGCCCAGCATCCGACCGATAATCTCCATCTTCCTCAGTAATGTCCACTTCAGAACATGCTCTGAAGATCTCTGAAGATTGAACAAATCTGGCTACAGTACAGTGGATCGCTCCAAGAAATCACACCGCGCGATTGCTCCTTCCAAAGTTTCTACATACATATGCATTGGTATATGTCATTGTTTGGTTGTTTACTTGTTTGTTTGTTGGTTGGTTTCCCTACTCTTTGCAGTGGTTGAATATGTCTGAAGGGGACTACATTCCCGATTTTAGACCATTTCAACATTTTTACGACATCATGCTCTGAGCGAAGCTTCTCTTTGAGTTCCTCCGAGATGGAGCAGGTCCGAACGGCTCTTGATGTGACAGTCGGTTCTTCCTGATAGGACTTTCGGTAGAAACCCGGCTTGATCTGGCTGGGCTTGGCCTGGCAATTGATCAACGGGTTGGAAGGATAAAATAAACTAAGAAAAATAAAACATATTATATCCGCCGACCCCGGCAGACGCAAGGGGGAGCGCGCTAGGGAATAATACATTTGACCCTGGTTTCGGACTAGTACCACTTCTATATTCTATAGGGTAGAACAGCACATAGTCAGTCGCCAGCAGCCAGCGGCAATAGTAGCAGGAGGAAAAAGTAGCTAAAATCCGCCGACCCCGGCCGACAGACCCACCACGTCCAAACCTAAAGGCACTACTCACCACTGACCAACCCCAACCAACCAACCCCAAACCTTGCAGCACAAACCCCGACCAACCAACCCCAACCCACCAACCCCAAACCCAAAAGCACATCCCACCACTGACCCTCTCAACCCACCAACCCCAAACCCTCCAGCACAGACCACGACCGACCAACCCCAACCCACCAACCCCAAACCCAAAAGCAGCTGGGACAACATAGCTTCTTCGATGGACCAACAGAGCCCCAAGACGGGCCAATATAGCGTCACGCTGGGCCTACATAACCTCAAGCCGGCGCAACGACAGCGCCAACGACAACGACAACAACGACAACAACAACGACAACAACAACAACACCAACCCCAACCCACCAACTCCAAACTTTCCAGCACAACCCACGCCCAACCAACCCCAGCCCACCAACCCCAAACCCAAAAGCCCAACCCACCACTGACCATCTCAACCCACCAACCCCAAACCCTCAAGCGCAAACCCACCTTCCAGCACAACCCACGACCAACCAACCCCAACCCACCAACCCCACAGCACCATCCACCACTGACCTACCCCAACCCACCCATTCCCTGCCTGCCAGCACCCACCGCGACCGACCAACCCCAACCCACCAACTCCAAACCCAAAGGCACAAACCTGACCAATCCCAACCCACCAACTCCAAACTTTCCCGCACAACCCACGCCCAACCAACCCCAACCCACCAACCCCAAACCCAAAAGCCCAACCCACCACTGACCATCTCAACCCACCAACCCCAAACCCTCAAGCGCAAACCCACCTTCCACCGGCCACCACCACCACCACCACCGCCACCACCACCAACAACAGCAACAACAACAACAACAACAACAGCAACAGCAACAACAACAACAACAACAACAACCACAACCCCCTGCAAGAACCACTAAACCTAAATCCGCCGCCGCGGCTCCCATGGTTGGGCCCCTGGCCGGCTGTTGCGCGTAAGCGCTTAATTCGGCTCCGCCGGCTCCCCATGAGTGGCTTGCCCTACGAGTGTCCCAGAGCGACTAGAGCTCTATGGTGAGGCGCGCCCCAAGCCGCCGACCCTCCGACGCCGGACCCCGAAAAACACCAAAAATCCTTCAGGAGGGTGGGGGAGAGCTTTTTGGACGGAATCCGGGTCGCTCATAAGCGTCTCCAAGAGCAAAATCCCGCCCCCCCCCCGTTTGGAAGGTACCTAAAATCGGAAAAAAGCACCGTTTTGACACATTTTTCGGACGATTTTTCGCTTTTCGGAAGTCACAAAATGCTGTAAATTACAACATTTTTGCGTTTTAACGTCGTTGGCGGGAGCCATGCGCAAACGCAGAAAATGCTGTAAATACCAGTACTTTTTGGACCCGAGATGCACAAAACACCGCAAATACCAGTGTTTTTGAAAGCCAAGCAAAAAAAACACTGTAAAACACAGCATTTTTGGCGGGTTGATCGCAAAAAATGCTGGTATTTACAATGTTTCTGCAATTTCAAGCAAACGTGGAAGGCACGAAACACTGTAAATAGCGGTGTTTTGGCAACTTTTGGACGCCGAAACACTCGTATTTACGCAGTTTTTTGCTTGTGACGGGGCCACTCCCCTGTAAATTACAGCATTTTTTGCACTTTTTGAACCGATTTTTTGTCTTGCTGCATGCAACAAACGCTGGTATTTACACGTTTTTCAAAAAATCGAAGATCGTGATGTGAACGAAACTCTGTAAATAAGAATGTTTTAGCCACTTTCGGGGACTAAAACTGTTGTATTTACACGGGTTCTTGCCATCTCACAGCGCAAAATGCTGTAAATTACAACACTTTGTGCGCATAGGCATAGGCCAACATAGCCTCAAGATGGGCCAACATAGCCCCAAGCTGGGCCAACATAGCCCCAAGATAGGCCGCCGACCCTCAGCATGTCATGTTCGCAAGTTCAGATGACATCCCCCTCTCTCTTTCCCTCCCCCGACCCCTACCGGCGTCTCCCGTGTGCGAAGCTCTACAATAATTCATATTAATTTAAAAAACATCCTGGGCGTATAACACCACCTGGCTAGCGGTTAGCGGTTAGCGGTTAGCCGTTAGCCGTTAGCGGCCCCAGCATTCTGAAGCCCTCCAAATGTTCCAATTCCAAACTCATCTGTGAGATTCTTGGCGCGCCTTTGGCGGTGGAAGCGGCGGTCCTTTGCGTTTGCCCTTGCCCTTTCCGCCCTTGCATGCTGGCAATGATGACAAAATCATGACTGATAAACATTGACAAGACATGGTAAAACGACAACATTGCAAGTAATATTACAATATCATTGTATCATGATATATCATGAACATGTACTTTCATGGTATTTCATGCAATTACACAGTCAATTACTATGGAAATACTTGGACAACATGGAAAAACTCTCTTGGCATCCCATCATCACAAGATACAAGTATCACAAGCACATGTGCCTTTGCCGACTCTGGCTGAGCTTCTGCTGTCCTGCACATTCGTGATACACGTCGCAATCCCATGGAGTCTGCCCGTCACTATCCCTTCACTCAAGCTCTTGCCAAGCTCTTAGAGCCTCTTGCCAACTTGCTGAAACTGCGCAGCCCACGCTCCAAGATCTCCAAGTCTCCTCGACGCCGGCTCTTCTGCCTGCTGAGTGTGATGTTCCCAAACTGTAGTGAACAACCAAAACCGAGACTATCGGACACCCCATATCCAGTCTCGATTCAAAAGGACACAGAAGAGGCAGAATGAAATTGGTTCCAGTGGCTACCCAACACAGGTCACTACCGGCTACCCTTACACTAACGAGAACGACAGCGACAATCACAGCTACGACAGCAACCGCAACCACAAAAACAATGTCAGCAAAAGAAAAAACAACAACATGACACAACAGCAGAGAGGGCAAGAACCAAGACGGAGGAAGAATGCGGACCCGATTGAATGTAGCTACAAAATGCAACAAAATGCTAGAAGATGCTACAAGGATCGGAAGCAATTCTATTCCAAGGGACAGCATGCAAGAATGCGCTACAGTCCAGTTCTGGCGCCTTGACAGGGGGGAGGATCTCCTCCGGTGGTGTCACCGTACCCGTAGACTCATCCTCCTGATCCAAAATTGAAATATTACAAGTGCAAGACCCACTGGCATAAGCTTCCAAGTCAAATCCAAACTGTTGAGGGGGATAGTTGAAGGCTCTCTCGAGCAAAAGGATGCCTGTGGAAGAAAGCCTGACTATCGAACGCTTGAAATCTTTCAATGAGCATTAGATGCTCTAGCGTACTTCATGCTGGATCATACGGGTCAAATGAGAAATCATCAGAAATTACAATACCATAGCTGCCATAGCTGCCATAGCTTGCCTGGTCCCTGTTCTTGGCATCAGCTGCCTCCAACAATGGGCCCTGGACACAAGGGGGCCAAGTGAAAGGCACAGTTTTGGGATCAAGAATAGATGAAGGATTCAAAGGATGTAAAGTGATAAAGAACAGAACCGCACAACATGTTTGAGATCTTTGCATCTCTCACAGTGCTTCGCGCAAACACTGACTGCCGGTGATTGTGATCTGGAACCTCCCATGGCTGTCCGCTGACTCATGCTCAGAAGTGGAGATCAATCCACCCAAGAAATCCAGAAAACATCTCTCTCAGGATCTCTCAGGATCCCTGAGGTATTCTTAGGTGGCCTCCGGCTCCTCTGGCGAAGCTTCCACCACTTCTGCGGTCCTATGCGTCAGCATCATCAGCTGCTCATGAGGTCAGGCGGTTCCTATCTTCGTCCTGATTTTTTTACCCAAGGTGTTGAATTGTGCTGGATGTTCAAATCACATCGATAAATATCGATAACATCTTGTATCCAACCAGTTCAGATAAGTGCTGCATAGTGCGACAGGATAGATACAACTTGAGAGCATTGAGGAGAACTGAAAAGTCTATAGCGTTTGAGATGCCTAGGCTCCTAGACTAGTTGACCAGTTGCTGAAACTATGCAGCCCACGCTCCAAGTCTCCTCGACGCCCGCTCATCTGCCTGCTGAGTGTGATGTTCCCAAACTGTAGTGAACAACCAAACCAGACACTATCCAACACCCCATCTCAGTCTCGGTTCAAAACGACACAGCAAAGGCAAATGAAATTGGTTCCAGCGGCTACCCAACACAGGTCACTACCGACAACAACAACAACAACAACAACAACAGCAGCAACAGCAACAACAGCAACAACAGCAACAACAGCGACAACTGCGACAACAACGAAAAAATAAGACATATTTAAAACACATCCTGGGCGTATAACACCACCTGGCTAGCGGTTAGCGGTTAGCGGTTAGCCGTTAGCCGTTAGCGGCCCCAGCATTCTGAAGCCCTCCAAATGTTCCAATTCCAAACTCATCTGTGAGATTCTTGGCGCGCCTTTGGCGGTGGAAGCGGCGGTCCTTTGCGTTTGCCCTTGCCCTTTCCGCCCTTGCATGCTGGCAATGATGACAAAATCATGACTGATAAACATTGACAAGACATGGTAAAACGACAACATTGCAAGTAATATTACAATATCATTGTATCATGATATATCATGAACATGTACTTTCATGGTATTTCATGTAATTACACAGTCAATTACTATGAAAATACTTGGACAACATGGAAAAACTCTCTTGGCATCCCATCATCACAAGATACAAGTATCACAAGCACATGTGCCTTTGCCGACTCTGGCTGAGCTTCTGCTGTCCTGCACATTCGTGATACACGTCGCAATCCCATGGAGTCTGCCCGTCACTATCCCTTCACTCAAGCTCTTGCCAAGCTCTTAGAGCCTCTTGCCAACTTGCTGAAACTGCGCAGCCCACGCTCCAAGATCTCCAAGTCTCCTCGACGCCGGCTCATCTGCCTGCTGAGTGTGATGTTCCCAAACTGTAGTGAACAACCAAAACCGAGACTATCGGACACCCCATATCCAGTCTCGATTCAAAAGGACACAGAAGAGGCAGAATGAAATTGGTTCCAGTGGCTACCCAACACAGGTCACTACCGGCTACCCTTACACTAACGAGAACGACAGCGACAATCACAGCTACGACAGCAACCGCAACCACAAAAACAATGTCAGCAAAAGAAAAAACAACAACATGACACAACCACAACCACAACCACAACAACAACAGCAACAACAACAACAACAACAACCACAACCACAACCACAACAACAGCAACAGCAACAGCAACAACAACAACAACAACAGCAACAGCAACAGCAACAGCAACAGCAACGGCAACGGCAACAGCAACAGCAACAGAACAAAACAATACAATACATAACAATACAAAACAATACACAACAATACAAAACAATACAAAACAGCAAACAGGATAAGAACCAAGACGGTGACAGAATGCGGACCTGAATGTAGCTACAAGATGCTACTAGACGATGCTACAAGATGATGCTACAAGTGGAAGATGCACTACAGTCCAGTTCTGGCGCCTTGACAGGGGGGAGGATCTCCTCCGGTGGTGTCACCGTACCCGTAGACTCATCCTCCTGATCCAAAATTGAAATATTACAAGTGCAAGACCCACTCGCATAAGCTTCCAAGTCAAATCCAAACTGTTGAGGGGGATAGTTGAAGGCTCTCTCGAGCAAAAGGATGCCTGTGGAAGAAAGCCTGACTATCGAACGCTTGAAATCTTTCAATGAGCATTAGATGCTCTAGCGTACTTCATGCTGGATCATACGGGTCAAATGAGAAATCATCACAACTACCATGGCTTGCCTGATCCCTGTTCTTGGCATCAGCTGCTCCCAACAGTTGGCCCTGGACACAAGGGGGCCAAGTGAAAGGCACAGGCATTGGGATCAAGAATAGATGAAGGATTCAAAGGATGTAAAGTGATAAAGAACAGAACCGCACAACATGTTTGAGATCTTTGCATCTCTCACAGTGCTTCGCGCAAACACTGACTGCCGGTGATTGTGATCTGGAACCTCCCATGGCTGTCCGCTGACTCATGCTCAGAAGTGGAGATCAATCCACCCCCAAGAAATCCAGAAAACATCTCTCTCAGGATCTCTCAGGATCCCTGAGGTATTCTTAGGTGGCCTCCGGCTCCTCTGGCGAAGCTTCCACCACTTCTGCGGTCCTATGCGTCAGCATCATCAGCTGCTCATGAGGTCAGGCGGTTCCTATCTTCGTCCTGATTTTTTTACCCAAGGTGTTGAATTGTGCTGGATGTTCAAATCACATCGATAAATATCGATAACATCTTGTATCCAACCAGTTCAGATAAGTGCTGCATAGTGCGACAGGATAGGACAACTTGATACAACTTGAGAGCATTGAGGAGAACTGAAAAGTCTATAGCGTTTGAGATGCCTAGGCTCCTAGACTAGTTGACCAGTTGCTGAAACTATGCAGCCCACGCTCTGAGTCTCCTTGACACCGGCTCACTTTCCTGGGCGGCCAAGCACTCAACAATCACCAAACGACGAAAATTGAAACAGGGAGTATATCACAAACAGAATCGTGATCTCTTCAAACACCCAAACATCATCAAGCAATATCAAACATCTCCTTGCCTTCTGTGCTTGAGCACTGTAGCAAAAACGCAAGTATGAAGAGGCGGCCTGGCTACAACCGCGAGATGGTGTGAGTGCGCAAACATCATCGAGTGTGCCCAAATGATGCCAAATGCACCCAAATGCAAAATCAAACGCCTTGAAATCTTTCAATGGTCCCGAGTATTAAATGCTTTAGCGTACTTCATGCTGGATCATACGGGCTACATCTAAAATCATCAGAAATTACAGTACCATAGCTCCCATAGCTGCCATAGCTTGCCTGGTCCCTGTTCTTGGCATCAGCTGCCTCCAACATTGGGCCCTGGACACAAGGAGGCCAAGTGAAAGGCAGAGGCATTGGGATCAAGAATAGATGAAGGATTCAAAGGATGTAAAGTGATAAAGAACAGAACCGCACAACATGTTTGAGATCTTTGCATCTCTCACAGTGCTTCGCGCAAACACTGACTGCCGGTGATTGTGATCTGGAACCTCCCATGGCCGTCCGCTGACTCATGCTCAGAAGTGGAGATCAATCCACCCCCAAGAAATCCAGAAAACATCTCTCTCAGGATCTCTCAGGATCCCTGAGGTATTCTTAGGTGGCCTCCGGCTCCTCTGGCGAAGCTTCCACCACTTCTGCGGTCCTATGCGTCAGCATCATCAGCTGCTCATGAGGTCAGGCGGTTCCTATCTTCGTCCTGATTTTTTTACCCAAGGTGTTGAATTGTGCTGGATGTTCAAATCACATCGATAAATATCGATGACATCTTGTATCCAACCAGTTCAGATAAGTGCAGCATAGTGCGACAGGATAGGACAACTTGATACAACTTGAGAGCATTGAGGAGAACTGAAAAGTCTACAGCGTTTGAGATGCCTAGGCTCCTAGACTAGTTGACCAGTTGCTGAAACTATGCAGCCCACGCTCCGAGTCTCCTCGACGTCGGCTCACTTTCCTGCTGAGTGTGATGTGGCCAAACCGTAGTGAACAACCAAACCCGACACAGACCCCATTCCAGTCTGGAATTCAAAACGACACAGAAGAGGCAGAATGAAATCGGTGCCAGTCCTTACCCACCACATGTCACTACTGGTTTCCCTTACGCTAACGAGAATGACAATGGCAATCACAGCTACGACGGCAACCGCAACCACAAAAACAATGTCAGCAAAAGAAAAAAAGCAACATGACACAACAGCAAAGAGGGCAAGAACCAAGACGGAGGAAGAATGCGGACCCGATTGAATGTAGCTACAAAATGCTAGAAGATGCTACAAGGATCGGAAGCAATTCTATTCCAAAGGACAGCATGCAAGAATGCGCTACAGTCCAGTTCTGGCGCCTTGACAGGGGGGAGGATCTCCTCCGGTGGTGTCACCGTACCCGTAGACTCATCCTCCTGATCCAAAATTGAAATATTACAAGTGCAAGACCCACTCGCATAAGCTTCCAAGTCAAATCCAAGCTGTTGAGGGGGATAGTTGAAGGCTCTCTCGAGCAAAAGGATGCCTGTGGAAGAAAGCCTGACTATCGAACGCTTGAAATCTTTCAATGAGCATTAGATGCTCTAGCGTACTTCATGCTGGATCATACGGGTCAAATGAGAAATCATCACAAACTACCATGGCTTGCCTGATCCCTGTTCTTGGCATCAGCTGCCTCCAACAATGGGCCCTGGACACAAGGGGGCCAAGTGAAAGGCACAGTTTTGGGATAAAGAATAGATGAAGGATTCAAAGGATGTAAAGTGATAAAGAACAGAACCGCACAACATGTTTGAGATCTTTGCATCTCTCACAGTGCTTCGCGCAAACACTGACTGCCGGTGATTGTGATCTGGAACCTCCCATGGCTGTCCGCTGACTCATGCTCAGAAGTGGAGATCAATCCACCCCCAAGAAATCCAGAAAACATCTCTCTCAGGATCTCTCAGGATCCCTGAGGTATTCTTAGGTGGCCTCCGGCTCCTCTGGCGAAGCTTCCACCACTTCTGCGGTCCTATGCGTCAGCATCATCAGCTGCTCATGAGGTCAGGCGGTTCCTATCTTCGTCCTGATTTTTTTACCCAAGGTGTTGAATTGTGCTGGATGTTCAAATCACATCGATAAATATCGATAACATCTTGTATCCAACCAGTTCAGATAAGTGCAGCATAGTGCGACAGGATAGGACAACTTGATACAACTTGAGAGCATTGAGGAGAACTGAAAAGTCTACAGCGTTTGAGATGCCTAGGCTCCTAGACTAGTTGACCAGTTGCTGAAACTATGCAGCCCACGCTCCGAGTCTCCTCGACGTCGGCTCACTTTCCTGCTGAGTGTGATGTGGCCAAACCGTAGTGAACAACCAAACCCGACACAGACCCCATTCCAGTCTGGAATTCAAAACGACACAGAAGAGGCAGAATGAAATCGGTGCCAGTCCTTACCCACCACATGTCACTACTGGTTTCCCTTACGCTAACGAGAATGACAATGGCAATCACAGCTACGACGGCAACCGCAACCACAACAACAACGTCAGCAAAAGAAAAGAAGCAACATGACACAACACCAAAGAGGGCAAGAACCAAGGCGGAGGAAGAATGCGGACCCGATTGAATGTAGCTACAAAATGCTAGAAGATGCTACAAGGATCGGAAGCAATTCTATTCCAAGGGACAGCATGCAAGAATGCGCTACAGTCCAGTTCTGGCGCCTTGACAGGGGGGAGGATCTCCTCCGGTGGTGTCACCGTACCCGTAGACTCATCCTCCTGATCCAAAATTGAAATATTACAAGTGCAAGACCCACTCGCATAAGCTTCCAAGTCAAATCCAAGCTGTTGAGGGGGATAGTTGAAGGCTCTCTCGAGCAAAAGGATGCCTGTGGAAGAAAGCCTGACTATCGAACGCTTGAAATCTTTCAATGAGCATTAGATGCTCTAGCGTACTTCATGCTGGATCATACGGGTCAAATGAGAAATCATCACAAACTACCATGGCTTGCCTGATCCCTGTTCTTGGCATCAGCTGCTCCCAACAGTTGGCCCTGGACACAAGGGGGCCAAGTGAAAGGCACAGTTTTGGGATCAAGAATAGATGAAGGATTCAAAGGATGTAAAGTGATAAAGAACAGAACCGCACAACATGTTTGAGATCTTTGCATCTCTCACAGTGCTTCGCGCAAACACTGACTGCCGGTGATTGTGATCTGGAACCTCCCATGGCTGTCCGCTGACTCATGCTCAGAAGTGGAGATCAATCCACCCCCAAGAAATCCAGAAAACATCTCTCTCAGGATCTCTCAGGATCCCTGAGGTATTCTTAGGTGGCCTCCGGCTCCTCTGGCGAAGCTTCCACCACTTCTGCGGTCCTATGCGTCAGCATCATCAGCTGCTCATGAGGTCAGGCGGTTCCTATCTTCGTCCTGATTTTTTTACCCAAGGTGTTGAATTGTGCTGGATGTTCAAATCACATCGATAAATATCGATAACATCTTGTATCCAACCAGTTCAGATAAGTGCAGCATAGTGCGACAGGATAGGACAACTTGATACAACTTGAGAGCATTGAGGAGAACTGAAAAGTCTATAGCGTTTGAGATGCCTAGGCTCCTAGACTAGTTGACCAGTTGCTGAAACATGCTGAAACTATGCAGCTCACGCTCCAAGTCTCCTCGACACCGGCTCACTTTCCTGGGCGGCCAAGCACTCAACAACCACCAAACGACGAAAATTGAAACGGGGAGTATATCACAAACAGAATCGTGATCTCTTCAAACACCCAAACATCATCAAGCAATATCAAACATCTCCTTGCCTTCTGTGCTTGAGCACTGTAGCAAAAACGCAAGTATGAAGAGGCGGCCTGGCTACAACCGCGAGGTGGTGTGAGTGCGCAAACATCATCGAGTGTGCCCAAATGATGCCAAATGCACCCAAATGCAAAATCAAACGCCTTGAAATCTTTCAATGGTCCCGAGTATTAAATGCTTTAGCGTACTTCATGCTGGATCATACGGGTCAAATGAGAAATCATCAGAAATCGCAGTACCATAGCTGCCATAGCTTGCCTGGTCCCTGTTCTTGGCATCAGCTGCCTCCAACATTGGGCCCTGGACACAAGGAGGCCAAGTGAAAGGCACAGGCATTGGGACCAAGAATAGATGAAGGATTCAAAGGATGTAAAGTGATAAAGAACAGAACCGCACAACATGTTTGAGATCTTTGCATCTCTCACAGTGCTTCGCGCAAACACTGACTGCCGGTGATTGTGATCTGGAACCTCCCATGACTGTCCGCTGACTCATGCTCAGAAGTGGAGATCAATCCACCCCCAAGAAATCCAGAAAACATCTCTCTCAGGATCTCTCAGGATCCCTGAGGTATTCTTAGGTGGCCTCCGGCTCCTCTGGCGAAGCTTCCACCACTTCTGCGGTCCTATGCGTCAGCATCATCAGCTGCTCATGAGGTCAGGCGGTTCCTATCTTCGTCCTGATTTTTTTACCCAAGGTGTTGAATTGTGCTGGATGTTCAAATCACATCGATAAATATCGATAACATCTTGTATCCAACCAGTTCAGATAAGTGCAGCATAGTGCGACAGGATAGGACAACTTGATACAACTTGAGAGCATTGAGGAGAACTGAAAAGTCTAGCTGTTGAATGATGCTGGAGGTTCAAATCACATCATAAATATCGATGAATCTTGTATACAACCCGTTCAGATAGTGAAGCATAGTGCCGACAGGATAGGACAAACTTGATACAACTGAGAGGCAGGTGAGGAAATGAAAAGTCTACAGCGAGTTTGAGATTGCCTAGGCTCCTAGACTAGTGACCAGTTGCTGCGGAAACTATGCAGCCCCGCTCCGAGTCTCCTCGACGCCCGACGTCACTTTCCATGCTGAGTGTGATGTGTCCAGACTGTAGTGAACAACCAACTCGACAATATCGGAACCCCATTCCAGTCTCGATTCAAAACAAGAAGGCAAAGGACAAAGACGAGAATGATATGGTTCAAGTGGCACCCCACAAAGGTCACAATGGTAACCTTACGCTAACGAGAATGACAATGGCAATCACAGCTACGACGGCAACCGCAACCACAACAACAACGTCAGCAAAAGAAAAGAAGCAACATGACACAACACCAAAGAGGGCAAGAACCAAGGCGGAGGAAGAATGCGGACCCGATTGAATGTAGCTACAAAATGCTAGAAGATGCTACAAGGATCGGAAGCAATTCTATTCCAAGGGACAGCATGCAAGAATGCGCTACAGTCCAGTTCTGGCGCCTTGACAGGGGGGAGGATCTCCTCCGGTGGTGTCACCGTACCCGTAGACTCATCCTCCTGATCCAAAATTGAAATATTACAAGTGCAAGACCCACTCGCATAAGCTTCCAAGTCAAATCCAAGCTGTTGAGGGGGATAGTTGAAGGCTCTCTCGAGCAAAAGGATGCCTGTGGAAGAAAGCCTGACTATCGAACGCTTGAAATCTTTCAATGAGCATTAGATGCTCTAGCGTACTTCATGCTGGATCATACGGGTCAAATGAGAAATCATCACAAACTACCATGGCTTGCCTGATCCCTGTTCTTGGCATCAGCTGCTCCCAACAGTTGGCCCTGGACACAAGGGGGCCAAGTGAAAGGCACAGTTTTGGGATCAAGAATAGATGAAGGATTCAAAGGATGTAAAGTGATAAAGAACAGAACCGCACAACATGTTTGAGATCTTTGCATCTCTCACAGTGCTTCGCGCAAACACTGACTGCCGGTGATTGTGATCTGGAACCTCCCATGGCTGTCCGCTGACTCATGCTCAGAAGTGGAGATCAATCCACCCAAGAAATCCAGAAAACATCTCTCTCAGGATCTCTCAGGATCCCTGAGGTATTCTTAGGTGGCCTCCGGCTCCTCTGGCGAAGCTTCCACCACTTCTGCGGTCCTATGCGTCAGCATCATCAGCTGCTCATGAGGTCAGGCGGTTCCTATCTTCGTCCTGATTTTTTTTACCCAAGGTGTTGAATTGTGCTGGATGTTCAAATCACATCGATAAATATCGATAACATCTGGTATCCAACCATATCCAACCAGTTCAGATAAGTGCTGCATAGTGCGACAGGATAGATACAACTTGAGAGCATTGAGGAGAACTGAAAAGTCTATAGCGTTTGAGATGCCTAGGCTCCTAGACTAGTTGACCAGTTGCTGAAACTATGCAGCCCACGCTCCAAGTCTCCTCGACGCCCGCTCATCTGCCTGCTGAGTGTGATGTTCCCAAACTGTAGTGAACAACCAAACCAGACACTATCCAACACCCCATCTCAGTCTCGGTTCAAAACGACACAGCAAAGGCAAATGAAATTGGTTCCAGCGGCTACCCAACACAGGTCACTACCGACAACAACAACAACAACAACAACAACAGCAGCAACAGCAACAACAGCAACAACAGCAACAACAGCGACAACTGCGACAACAACGAAAAAATAAGACATATTTAAAACACATCCTGGGCGTATAACACCACCTGGCTAGCGGTTAGCGGTTAGCGGTTAGCCGTTAGCCGTTAGCGGCCCCAGCATTCTGAAGCCCTCCAAATGTTCCAATTCCAAACTCATCTGTGAGATTCTTGGCGCGCCTTTGGCGGTGGAAGCGGCGGTCCTTTGCGTTTGCCCTTGCCCTTTCCGCCCTTGCATGCTGGCAATGATGACAAAATCATGACTGATAAACATTGACAAGACATGGTAAAACGACAACATTGCAAGTAATATTACAATATCATTGTATCATGATATATCATGAACATGTACTTTCATGGTATTTCATGTAATTACACAGTCAATTACTATGAAAATACTTGGACAACATGGAAAAACTCTCTTGGCATCCCATCATCACAAGATACAAGTATCACAAGCACATGTGCCTTTGCCGACTCTGGCTGAGCTTCTGCTGTCCTGCACATTCGTGATACACGTCGCAATCCCATGGAGTCTGCCCGTCACTATCCCTTCACTCAAGCTCTTGCCAAGCTCTTAGAGCCTCTTGCCAACTTGCTGAAACTGCGCAGCCCACGCTCCAAGATCTCCAAGTCTCCTCGACGCCGGCTCATCTGCCTGCTGAGTGTGATGTTCCCAAACTGTAGTGAACAACCAAAACCGAGACTATCGGACACCCCATATCCAGTCTCGATTCAAAAGGACACAGAAGAGGCAGAATGAAATTGGTTCCAGTGGCTACCCAACACAGGTCACTACCGGCTACCCTTACACTAACGAGAACGACAGCGACAATCACAGCTACGACAGCAACCGCAACCACAAAAACAATGTCAGCAAAAGAAAAAACAACAACATGACACAACCACAACCACAACCACAACAACAACAGCAACAACAACAACAACAACAACCACAACCACAACCACAACAACAGCAACAGCAACAGCAACAACAACAACAACAACAGCAACAGCAACAGCAACAGCAACAGCAACGGCAACGGCAACAGCAACAGCAACAGAACAAAACAATACAATACATAACAATACAAAACAATACACAACAATACAAAACAATACAAAACAGCAAACAGGATAAGAACCAAGACGGTGACAGAATGCGGACCTGAATGTAGCTACAAGATGCTACTAGACGATGCTACAAGATGATGCTACAAGTGGAAGATGCACTACAGTCCAGTTCTGGCGCCTTGACAGGGGGGAGGATCTCCTCCGGTGGTGTCACCGTACCCGTAGACTCATCCTCCTGATCCAAAATTGAAATATTACAAGTGCAAGACCCACTCGCATAAGCTTCCAAGTCAAATCCAAACTGTTGAGGGGGATAGTTGAAGGCTCTCTCGAGCAAAAGGATGCCTGTGGAAGAAAGCCTGACTATCGAACGCTTGAAATCTTTCAATGAGCATTAGATGCTCTAGCGTACTTCATGCTGGATCATACGGGTCAAATGAGAAATCATCACAACTACCATGGCTTGCCTGATCCCTGTTCTTGGCATCAGCTGCTCCCAACAGTTGGCCCTGGACACAAGGGGGCCAAGTGAAAGGCACAGGCATTGGGATCAAGAATAGATGAAGGATTCAAAGGATGTAAAGTGATAAAGAACAGAACCGCACAACATGTTTGAGATCTTTGCATCTCTCACAGTGCTTCGCGCAAACACTGACTGCCGGTGATTGTGATCTGGAACCTCCCATGACTGTCCGCTGACTCATGCTCAGAAGTGGAGATCAATCCACCCCCAAGAAATCCAGAAAACATCTCTCTCAGGATCTCTCAGGATCCCTGAGGTATTCTTAGGTGGCCTCCGGCTCCTCTGGCGAAGCTTCCACCACTTCTGCGGTCCTATGCGTCAGCATCATCAGCTGCTCATGAGGTCAGGCGGTTCCTATCTTCGTCCTGATTTTTTTACCCAAGGTGTTGAATTGTGCTGGATGTTCAAATCACATCGATAAATATCGATAACATCTTGTATCCAACCAGTTCAGATAAGTGCTGCATAGTGCGACAGGATAGGACAACTTGATACAACTTGAGAGCATTGAGGAGAACTGAAAAGTCTATAGCGTTTGAGATGCCTAGGCTCCTAGACTAGTTGACCAGTTGCTGAAACTATGCAGCCCACGCTCTGAGTCTCCTTGACACCGGCTCACTTTCCTGGGCGGCCAAGCACTCAACAATCACCAAACGACGAAAATTGAAACAGGGAGTATATCACAAACAGAATCGTGATCTCTTCAAACACCCAAACATCATCAAGCAATATCAAACATCTCCTTGCCTTCTGTGCTTGAGCACTGTAGCAAAAACGCAAGTATGAAGAGGCGGCCTGGCTACAACCGCGAGATGGTGTGAGTGCGCAAACATCATCGAGTGTGCCCAAATGATGCCAAATGCACCCAAATGCAAAATCAAACGCCTTGAAATCTTTCAATGGTCCCGAGTATTAAATGCTTTAGCGTACTTCATGCTGGATCATACGGGCTACATCTAAAATCATCAGAAATTACAGTACCATAGCTCCCATAGCTGCCATAGCTTGCCTGGTCCCTGTTCTTGGCATCAGCTGCCTCCAACATTGGGCCCTGGACACAAGGAGGCCAAGTGAAAGGCAGAGGCATTGGGATCAAGAATAGATGAAGGATTCAAAGGATGTAAAGTGATAAAGAACAGAACCGCACAACATGTTTGAGATCTTTGCATCTCTCACAGTGCTTCGCGCAAACACTGACTGCCGGTGATTGTGATCTGGAACCTCCCATGGCCGTCCGCTGACTCATGCTCAGAAGTGGAGATCAATCCACCCCCAAGAAATCCAGAAAACATCTCTCTCAGGATCTCTCAGGATCCCTGAGGTATTCTTAGGTGGCCTCCGGCTCCTCTGGCGAAGCTTCCACCACTTCTGCGGTCCTATGCGTCAGCATCATCAGCTGCTCATGAGGTCAGGCGGTTCCTATCTTCGTCCTGATTTTTTTACCCAAGGTGTTGAATTGTGCTGGATGTTCAAATCACATCGATAAATATCGATGACATCTTGTATCCAACCAGTTCAGATAAGTGCAGCATAGTGCGACAGGATAGGACAACTTGATACAACTTGAGAGCATTGAGGAGAACTGAAAAGTCTACAGCGTTTGAGATGCCTAGGCTCCTAGACTAGTTGACCAGTTGCTGAAACTATGCAGCCCACGCTCCGAGTCTCCTCGACGTCGGCTCACTTTCCTGCTGAGTGTGATGTGGCCAAACCGTAGTGAACAACCAAACCCGACACAGACCCCATTCCAGTCTGGAATTCAAAACGACACAGAAGAGGCAGAATGAAATCGGTGCCAGTCCTTACCCACCACATGTCACTACTGGTTTCCCTTACGCTAACGAGAATGACAATGGCAATCACAGCTACGACGGCAACCGCAACCACAACAACAACGTCAGCAAAAGAAAAGAAGCAACATGACACAACACCAAAGAGGGCAAGAACCAAGGCGGAGGAAGAATGCGGACCCGATTGAATGTAGCTACAAAATGCTAGAAGATGCTACAAGGATCGGAAGCAATTCTATTCCAAGGGACAGCATGCAAGAATGCGCTACAGTCCAGTTCTGGCGCCTTGACAGGGGGGAGGATCTCCTCCGGTGGTGTCACCGTACCCGTAGACTCATCCTCCTGATCCAAAATTGAAATATTACAAGTGCAAGACCCACTCGCATAAGCTTCCAAGTCAAATCCAAGCTGTTGAGGGGGATAGTTGAAGGCTCTCTCGAGCAAAAGGATGCCTGTGGAAGAAAGCCTGACTATCGAACGCTTGAAATCTTTCAATGAGCATTAGATGCTCTAGCGTACTTCATGCTGGATCATACGGGTCAAATGAGAAATCATCACAAACTACCATGGCTTGCCTGATCCCTGTTCTTGGCATCAGCTGCTCCCAACAGTTGGCCCTGGACACAAGGGGGCCAAGTGAAAGGCACAGTTTTGGGATCAAGAATAGATGAAGGATTCAAAGGATGTAAAGTGATAAAGAACAGAACCGCACAACATGTTTGAGATCTTTGCATCTCTCACAGTGCTTCGCGCAAACACTGACTGCCGGTGATTGTGATCTGGAACCTCCCATGGCTGTCCGCTGACTCATGCTCAGAAGTGGAGATCAATCCACCCCCAAGAAATCCAGAAAACATCTCTCTCAGGATCTCTCAGGATCCCTGAGGTATTCTTAGGTGGCCTCCGGCTCCTCTGGCGAAGCTTCCACCACTTCTGCGGTCCTATGCGTCAGCATCATCAGCTGCTCATGAGGTCAGGCGGTTCCTATCTTCGTCCTGATTTTTTACCCAAGGTGTTGAATTGTGCTGGATGTTCAAATCACATCGATAAATATCGAAAACATCTTGTATCCAACCAGTTCAGATAAGTGCAGCATAGTGCGACAGGATAGGACAACTTGATACAACTTGAGAGCATGGAGGAGAACTGAAAAGTCTATAGCGTTTGAGATGCCTAGGCTCCTAGACTAGTTGACCAGTTGCTGAAACATGCTGAAACTATGCAGCTCACGCTCCAAGTCTCCTCGACACCGGATCACTTTCCTGCTGAGTGTGATGTGTCCAGACTGTAGTGAACAATCAAACCCGACACAGACCCCATTCCAGTCTCGATTCAAAACAAGAAGGCAAAGGCAAAGGGAGAATGATATTGGTTCCAGTGGCTACCCAACACAGGTCACTACTGGTAACCCTTACACTAACGAGAATGACAACGACAATCACAGCTACGACGGCAACCGCAACCACAAAAACAATGTCAGCAAAAGAAAAAACAACAACATGACACAACAGCAGAGAGGGCAAGAACCAAGACGGAGGAAGAATGCCGACCCGATTGAATGTAGCTACAAAATGCTAGAAGATGCTACAAGGATCGGAAGCAATTCTATTCCAAGGGACAGCATGCAAGAATGCGCTACAGTCCAGTTCTGAATCTTTCAATGAGCATTAGATGCTCTAGCGTACTTCATGCTGGATCATACAGGCCACATCTAAAATCATCAGCAATTACAATATCATAGCTGCCATAGCTGCCATAGCTTGCCTGGTCCCTGTTCTTGGCATCAGCTGCCTCCAACATTGGGCCCTGGACACAAGGAGGCCAAGTGAAAGGCACAGGCATTGGGACCAAGAATAGATGAAGGATTCAAAGGATGTAAAGTGATAAAGAACAGAACCGCACAACATGTTTGAGATCTTTGCATCTCTCACAGTGCTTCGCGCAAACACTGACTGCCGGTGATTGTGATCTGGAACCTCCCATGGCCGTCCGCTGACTCATGCTCAGAAGTGGAGATCAATCCACCCCCAAGAAATCCAGAAAACATCTCTCTCAGGATCTCTCAGGATCCCTGAGGTATTCTTAGGTGGCCTCCGGCTCCTCTGGCGAAGCTTCCACCACTTCTGCGGTCCTATGCGTCAGCATCATCAGCTGCTCATGAGGTCAGGCGGTTCCTATCTTCGTCCTGATTTTTTTTTACCCAAGGTGTTGAATTGTGCTGGATGTTCAAATCACATCGATAAATATCGATAACATCTGGTATCCAACCAGTTCAGATAAGTGCAGCATAGTGCGACAGGATAGGACAACTTGATACAACTTGAGAGCATTGAGGAGAACTGAAAAGTCTATAGCGTTTGAGATGCCTAGGCTCCTAGACTAGTTGACCAGTTGCTGAAACATGCTGAAACTATGCAGCTCACGCTCCAAGTCTCCTCGACACCGGCTCACTTTCCTGGGCGGCCAAGCACTCAACAACCACCAAACGACGAAAATTGAAACGGGGAGTATATCACAAACAGAATCGTGATCTCTTCAAACACCCAAACATCATCAAGCAATATCAAACATCTCCTTGCCTTCTGTGCTTGAGCACTGTAGCAAAAACGCAAGTATGAAGAGGCGGCCTGGCTACAACCGCGAGGTGGTGTGAGTGCGCAAACATCATCGAGTGTGCCCAAATGATGCCAAATGCACCCAAATGCAAAATCAAACGCCTTGAAATCTTTCAATGGTCCCGAGTATTAAATGCTTTAGCGTACTTCATGCTGGATCATACGGGTCAAATGAGAAATCATCAGAAATCGCAGTACCATAGCTGCCATAGCTTGCCTGGTCCCTGTTCTTGGCATCAGCTGCCTCCAACATTGGGCCCTGGACACAAGGAGGCCAAGTGAAAGGCACAGGCATTGGGACCAAGAATAGATGAAGGATTCAAAGGATGTAAAGTGATAAAGAACAGAACCGCACAACATGTTTGAGATCTTTGCATCTCTCACAGTGCTTCGCGCAAACACTGACTGCCGGTGATTGTGATCTGGAACCTCCCATGGCTGTCCGCTGACTCATGCTCAGAAGTGGAGATCAATCCACCCAAGAAATCCAGAAAACATCTCTCTCAGGATCTCTCAGGATCCCTGAGGTATTCTTAGGTGGCCTCCGGCTCCTCTGGCGAAGCTTCCACCACTTCTGCGGTCCTATGCGTCAGCATCATCAGCTGCTCATGAGGTCAGGCGGTTCCTATCTTCGTCCTGATTTTTTTACCCAAGGTGTTGAATTGTGCTGGATGTTCAAATCACATCGATAAATATCGATGACATCTTGTATCCAACCAGTTCAGATAAGTGCAGCATAGTGCGACAGGATAGGACAACTTGATACAACTTGAGAGCATTGAGGAGAACTGAAAAGTCTATAGCTGTTGAATTGTGCTGGATGTTCAAATCACATCGATAAATATCGATGACATCTTGTATCCAACCAGTTCAGATAAGTGCAGCATAGTGCGACAGGATAGGACAACTTGATACAACTTGAGAGCATTGAGGAGAACTGAAAAGTCTACAGCGTTTGAGATGCCTAGGCTCCTAGACTAGTTGACCAGTTGCTGAAACTATGCAGCCCACGCTCCGAGTCTCCTCGACGCCGAGTCACTTTCCTGCTGAGTGTGATGTGTCCAGACTGTAGTGAACAACCAAACTCGACACTATCGGACACCCCATTCCAGTCTCGATTCAAAACAAGAAGGCAAAGGCAAAGGGAGAATGATATTGGTTCCAGTGGCTACCCAACACAGGTCACTACTGGTAACCCTTACACTAACGAGAATGACAACGACAAGCACAGCTACGACGGCAACCGCAACCACAAAAACAATGTCAGCAAAAGAAAAAACAACAACATGACACAACAGCAGAGAGGGCAAGAACCAAGACGGAGGAAGAATGCGGACCCGATTGAATGTAGCTACAAAATGCTAGAAGATGCTACAAGGATCGGAAGCAATTCTATTCCAAGGGACAGCATGCAAGAATGCGCTACAGTCCAGTTCTGGCGCCTTGACAGGGGGGAGGATCTCCTCCGGTGGTGTCACCGTACCCGTAGACTCATCCTCCTGATCCAAAATTGAAATATTACAAGTGCAAGACCCACTCGCATAAGCTTCCAAGTCAAATCCAAGCTGTTGAGAGGGATAGTTGAAGGCTCTCTCGAGCAAAAGGATGCCTGTGGAAGAAAGCCTGACTATCGAACGCTTGAAATCTTTCAATGAGCATTAGATGCTCTAGCGTACTTCATGCTGGATCATACGGGTCAAATGAGAAATCATCAGAAATTACAATACCATAGCTGCCATAGCTGCCATAGCTTGCCTGGTCCCTGTTCTTGGCATCAGCTGCCTCCAACAATGGGCCCTGGACACAAGGGGGCCAAGTGAAAGGCACAGTTTTGGGATCAAGAATAGATGAAGGATTCAAAGGATGTAAAGTGATAAAGAACAGAACCGCACAACATGTTTGAGATCTTTGCATCTCTCACAGTGCTTCGCGCAAACACTGACTGCCGGTGATTGTGATCTGGAACCTCCCATGGCTGTCCGCTGACTCATGCTCAGAAGTGGAGATCAATCCACCCCCAAGAAATCCAGAAAACATCTCTCTCAGGATCTCTCAGGATCCCTGAGGTATTCTTAGGTGGCCTCCGGCTCCTCTGGCGAAGCTTCCACCACTTCTGCGGTCCTATGCGTCAGCATCATCAGCTGCTCATGAGGTCAGGCGGTTCCTATCTTCGTCCTGATTTTTTTACCCAAGGTGTTGAATTGTGCTGGATGTTCAAATCACATCGATAAATATCGATAACATCTTGTATCCAACCAGTTCAGATAAGTGCAGCATAGTGCGACAGGATA
The DNA here is from genome assembly GCA_947184155.2 of Cladocopium goreaui. NCBI lineage: Eukaryota > Dinophyceae > Suessiales > Symbiodiniaceae > Cladocopium > Cladocopium goreaui. Next base: position 107,148 of record CAMXCT020000869.1, on the reverse strand, counting down.
GGACAACTTGATACAACTTGAGAGCACTGAGGAGAACTGAAAAGTCTATAGCGTTTGAGATGCCTAGGCTCCTAGACTAGTTGACCAGTTGCTGAAACTATGCAGCCCACGCTCCGAGTCTCCTCGACGCCGGCTCACTTTCCTGCTGAGTGTGATGTGCCCAAACTGTACACTATCAAAGACTCCATTCCAGTCTCGATTCAAAAGGACACAGAAGAGTCAGAATGGAATTGGTGCCAGTCCTTACCCACCACATGTCACTACTGGTTTCACTTACACTAACGAGAATGACAATGGCAATCACAGCTACGACGGCAACCGCAACCACAAAAACAATGTCAGCAAAAGAAAAAAAGCAACATGACACAACAGCAGAGAGGGCAAGAACCAAGACGGAGGAAGAATGCGGACCCGATTGAATGTAGCTACAAAATGCTAGAAAATGCTACAAGGATCGGAAGCAATTCTATTCCAAGGGACAGCATGCAAGAATGCGCTACAGTCCAGTTCTGGCGCCTTGACAGGGGGGAGGATCTCCTCCGGTGGTGTCACCGTACCCGTAGACTCATCCTCCTGATCCAAAATTGAAATATTACAAGTGCAAGACCCACTCGCATAAGCTTCCAAGTCAAATCCAAGCTGTTGAGGGGGATAGTTGAAGGCTCTCTCGAGCAAAAGGATGCCTGTGGAAGAAAGCCTGACTATCGAACGCTTGAAATCTTTCAATGAGCATTAGATGCTCTAGCGTACTTCATGCTGGATCATACGGGTCAAATGAGAAATCATCACAAACTACCATGGCGTGCCTGATCCCTGTTCTTGGCATCAGCTGCCTCCAACAATGGGCCCTGGACACAAGGGGGCCAAGTGAAAGGCACAGTTTTGGGATAAAGAATAGATGAAGGATTCAAAGGATGTAAAGTGAGAAAGAACAGAACCGCACAACATGTTTGAGATCTTTGCATCTCTCACAGTGCTTCGCGCAAACACTGACTGCCGGTGATTGTGATCTGGAACCTCCCATGGCTGTCCGCTGACTCATGCTCAGAAGTGGAGATCAATCCACCCCCAAGAAATCCAGAAAACATCTCTCTCAGGATCTCTCAGGATCCCTGAGGTATTCTTAGGTGGCCTCCGGCTCCTCTGGCGAAGCTTCCACCACTTCTGCGGTCCTATGCGTCAGCATCATCAGCTGCTCATGAGGTCAGGCGGTTCCTATCTTCGTCCTGATTTTTTACCCAAGGTGTTGAATTGTGCTGGATGTTCAAATCACATCGATAAATATCGAAAACATCTTGTATCCAACCAGTTCAGATAAGTGCAGCATAGTGCGACAGGATAGGACAACTTGATACAACTTGAGAGCATGGAGGAGAACTGAAAAGTCTATAGCGTTTGAGATGCCTAGGCTCCTAGACTAGTTGACCAGTTGCTGAAACATGCTGAAACTATGCAGCTCACGCTCCAAGTCTCCTCGACACCGGATCACTTTCCTGCTGAGTGTGATGTGTCCAGACTGTAGTGAACAATCAAACCCGACACAGACCCCATTCCAGTCTCGATTCAAAACAAGAAGGCAAAGGCAAAGGGAGAATGATATTGGTTCCAGTGGCTACCCAACACAGGTCACTACTGGTAACCCTTACACTAACGAGAATGACAACGACAATCACAGCTACGACGGCAACCGCAACCACAAAAACAATGTCAGCAAAAGAAAAAACAACAACATGACACAACAGCAGAGAGGGCAAGAACCAAGACGGAGGAAGAATGCCGACCCGATTGAATGTAGCTACAAAATGCTAGAAGATGCTACAAGGATCGGAAGCAATTCTATTCCAAGGGACAGCATGCAAGAATGCGCTACAGTCCAGTTCTGAATCTTTCAATGAGCATTAGATGCTCTAGCGTACTTCATGCTGGATCATACAGGCCACATCTAAAATCATCAGCAATTACAATATCATAGCTGCCATAGCTGCCATAGCTTGCCTGGTCCCTGTTCTTGGCATCAGCTGCCTCCAACATTGGGCCCTGGACACAAGGAGGCCAAGTGAAAGGCACAGGCATTGGGACCAAGAATAGATGAAGGATTCAAAGGATGTAAAGTGATAAAGAACAGAACCGCACAACATGTTTGAGATCTTTGCATCTCTCACAGTGCTTCGCGCAAACACTGACTGCCGGTGATTGTGATCTGGAACCTCCCATGGCTGTCCGCTGACTCATGCTCAGAAGTGGAGATCAATCCACCCCCAAGAAATCCAGAAAACATCTCTCTCAGGATCTCTCAGGATCCCTGAGGTATTCTTAGGTGGCCTCCGGCTCCTCTGGCGAAGCTTCCACCACTTCTGCGGTCCTATGCGTCAGCATCATCAGCTGCTCATGAGGTCAGGCGGTTCCTATCTTCGTCCTGATTTTTTTTACCCAAGGTGTTGAATTGTGCTGGATGTTCAAATCACATCGATAAATATCGATAACATCTGGTATCCAACCAGTTCAGATAAGTGCAGCATAGTGCGACAGGATAGGACAACTTGATACAACTTGAGAGCATTGAGGAGAACTGAAAAGTCTATAGCGTTTGAGATGCCTAGGCTCCTAGACTAGTTGACCAGTTGCTGAAACATGCTGAAACTATGCAGCTCACGCTCCAAGTCTCCTCGACACCGGCTCACTTTCCTGGGCGGCCAAGCACTCAACAACCACCAAACGACGAAAATTGAAACGGGGAGTATATCACAAACAGAATCGTGATCTCTTCAAACACCCAAACATCATCAAGCAATATCAAACATCTCCTTGCCTTCTGTGCTTGAGCACTGTAGCAAAAACGCAAGTATGAAGAGGCGGCCTGGCTACAACCGCGAGGTGGTGTGAGTGCGCAAACATCATCGAGTGTGCCCAAATGATGCCAAATGCACCCAAATGCAAAATCAAACGCCTTGAAATCTTTCAATGGTCCCGAGTATTAAATGCTTTAGCGTACTTCATGCTGGATCATACGGGTCAAATGAGAAATCATCAGAAATCGCAGTACCATAGCTGCCATAGCTTGCCTGGTCCCTGTTCTTGGCATCAGCTGCCTCCAACATTGGGCCCTGGACACAAGGAGGCCAAGTGAAAGGCACAGGCATTGGGACCAAGAATAGATGAAGGATTCAAAGGATGTAAAGTGATAAAGAACAGAACCGCACAACATGTTTGAGATCTTTGCATCTCTCACAGTGCTTCGCGCAAACACTGACTGCCGGTGATTGTGATCTGGAACCTCCCATGGCTGTCCGCTGACTCATGCTCAGAAGTGGAGATCAATCCACCCCCAAGAAATCCAGAAAACATCTCTCTCAGGATCTCTCAGGATCCCTGAGGTATTCTTAGGTGGCCTCCGGCTCCTCTGGCGAAGCTTCCACCACTTCTGCGGTCCTATGCGTCAGCATCATCAGCTGCTCATGAGGTCAGGCGGTTCCTATCTTCGTCCTGATTTTTTTACCCAAGGTGTTGAATTGTGCTGGATGTTCAAATCACATCGATAAATATCGATAACATCTTGTATCCAACCAGTTCAGATAAGTGCAGCATAGTGCGACAGGATAGGACAACTTGATACAACTTGAGAGCATTGAGGAGAACTGAAAAGTCTATAGCGTTTGAGATGCCTAGGCTCCTAGACTAGTTGACCAGTTGCTGAAACATGCTGAAACTATGCAGCTCACGCTCCAAGTCTCCTCGACACCGGCTCACTTTCCTGCTGAGTGTGATGTGGCCAAACCGTAGTAGTGAACAACCAAACCCGACACAGACCCCATTCCAGTCTGGAATTCAAAATGACACAGAAGAGGCAGAATTAAATTGGTGCCAGTCCTTACCCACCACATGTCACCACTGGTTTCCCTTACACTAACTGTTAGTAACGAGAATGACAACGACAATCACAGCTACGACAGCAACCGCAACCACAAAAACAATGTCAGCAAAAGAATAAAAAAACATGACACAACAGCAAAGAGGGCAAGAACCAAGACGGAGGAAGAATGCGGACCCGATTGAATGTAGCTACAAAATGCTAGAAAATGCTACAAGGATCGGAAGCAATTCTATTCCAAGGGACAGCATGCAAGAATGCGCTACAGTCCAGTTCTGGCGCCTTGACAGGGGGGAGGATCTCCTCCGGTGGTGTCACCGTACCCGTAGACTCATCCTCCTGATCCAAAATTGAAATATTACAAGTGCAAGACCCACTCGCATAAGCTTCCAAGTCAAATCCAAGCTGTTGAGAGGGATAGTTGAAGGCTCTCTCGAGCAAAAGGATGCCTGTGGAAGAAAGCCTGACTATCGAACGCTTGAAATCTTTCAATGAGCATTAGATGCTCTAGCGTACTTCATGCTGGATCATACGGGTCAAATGAGAAATCATCACAAACTTCAAACTACCATGGCTTGCCTGATCCCTGTTCTTGGCATCAGCTGCCTCCAACAATGGGCCCTGGACACAAGGGGGCCAAGTGGAAGGCACAGGCATTAGGATCAAGAATAGATGAAGGACTCAAAGGATGTAAAGTGAGAAAGAACAGAACCGCACAACATGTTTGAGATCTTTGCATCTCTCACAGTGCTTCGCGCAAACACTGACTGCCGGTGATTGTGATCTGGAACCTCCCATGGCTGTCCGCTGACTCATGCTCAGAAGTGGAGATCAATCCACCCCCAAGAAATCCAGAAAACATTCGACAGCTGTTGTCACAATTTGTTGTCTTTGCCAAGCTCCCCCCGAAAGAAGTACAGTATCGCTTTTGGAGGGCCCTATCGCTACACATGGTTTTACTTCTGAAGATTGAGGAACAAAGTGTAAAGAAAAGAAGGGGAAAGCAAGAGGAGAGGAAAAGGAGAGAAAAAAAGGGGGAAGGAAGAAGAAAAGAAAAAGAACAGAAGAAAAAAGGAAAAGGAAAGGAAGAGAGGACATGGAAAGGATGGACAGGAACAGGAATTTAAAAGGACAGGGTCTATCATCGGGTCTATCTGTTGTCTGGGGTTACTTTTTGAACAAATTGGTATTGCTAAGGGTATCACTGATTTCGCTTCCTGCATGTACGCAACTTTGTATACAGTAAAGCAACGTTAGATGTGTGACATTATGTACAATTATAGGTATCGGTATCGCTTTTGGGGGGCCCTATCGCTGATATCGCTGAACAGTGTTTGGTGGACTTTCCAGACACAGCACTTCCTACATCTTCTTACTAAAGTTACTAAAGTGGTCTACCATGATCTACCAGAGTTTTGACCGTACATCGTCTCTCAGGATCCCTGAGGTATTCTTAGGTGGCCTCCGGCTCGTCCGGCGAAGCTTCCACCACTTCTGCGGTCCTATGCGTTAGCTGCGCATGTGGAATCGTCATGCAAGTGATGTATGTGTGTATGATGTGTATGTGTGCGTGCAATGCAATCCCACGGGATGGAATCAAATGCAATGTTATGAAACATTCCGCCATTTGTACATGTGTGCACATCCCTGCACGTGTGTTGATGTGCTTTGATTGTCAGTCTGACAATGTCTGACAATAATGAAAGGGCAATAAATCAGGAGTCTACGAACATCACAAAGGGTCAAACAGTTCTGCAAATTGAAACTAGTTGGATGCCCGTCATTTGGAAACAAATCGCTCTCATGGGTTTCCTTGATCTGGCGCTTCTACTCTCTCTGCTGATCTTGCAGGTTTGCCAGCTGAATGACATTGTCCATCTTTGTTTGATCATCTTTTCATGTATGAAACCCTCCCGGAATCTGGCACTCGTACACTGGGCTCCTCGATATCGCCATACTTGCCTGTAGGATTTGTGAGTGGCTGAGGAGATGGAAAGGCCTGCTGCATGTTGCTACATCTCTCCTAGTACCTAGCCTAATCTTGGGTGGAGACAAAAACTTAATGAACATGGAACACGGCCACAATAAAATCCAACCAAACCACGGAATGCGATTCCCCTCCGGCCTCTTGAGATTGTAGAGCAATGCAACTGTAGAGAAATTGCAAATAAGCTTCCGCTGCCTGGCATCATCAGTGCTTGCAACAAATTCAATTGGAAGACATTTAAAGTAGTATGAAGTGGTATAACTGGGTATAACAGTGTTCTCATCGCTACTCTTGCTCCAGCAGGTCCAACAAGCAGGAGACAAGGAGACAAGCCCAACATGCTTCCGCTGGCACGCTTTGAAAGGGAATCAAGCGCGAAGTCTTGAGCAACTGTCCTTTTCTTCAGATTCCAGCAGAACCTTGCATAACCTTGCAATAACCTGCAATTGGGGCTTAGGGGCCAAGCTATCCTCTAGTCTGCGAATGTGATTTTGCAATTCATGCCAGCTTGCCTCATCCCTCTTCTTTGCCTCAACTGCCTCCAGCACTCCGCCCTGGCGTCCAATTAAAATATATATATATATAATCTTCAGACTCAAAAAACAATATTTCAGCGAATCATGGTGTGTCAATCTACTGGGGTCAAAAAGCAAATGACCTTAGGATGTAAACTTTCAAAATAACGGAATTGAACGTAAATAAGGTTTAGGATGGTTTAGGATATTTGCAAACCAACCAACAGTTTTAGATTGAAATCCAGTTTGACAGGGTTTTGAGCAAATTGTACTGAATCACACAACTGCAGCCATCCACATGGCTCATTTTGCGAAGAATTTGGGTGACAAACAAATAGATTTTTACAGCGCAGGCCAAAATAAAGTATGTGCGCAGAAGACAACAGGAGCCATAGACAAACGAATGCAGGCACCTAAAGAAATCATCCACAACAAATACTTACAACATCTTACAACAGCTCACCGGACTTGCTCCACAGCAGCAGCTGTTGTTGGGCACGACCATGGTCAGCTGCTGGCAAGCAGCCATTCGAGAAATAATCAACATTCTCCAATTCTTCAATTATTTTTTCTTTTGTTTGACAACTTTGCTTAACTATGTTCATGTTCCTAATTTTCTTGGTCTTCTGTTTTTGAATGTATTGTGTTTACATCTATTTTTACTTTCTATTTTTTGCAGTCAGAAACCTTGCCAGCTGCTCAAACAAAAATCTATGACTCTCTAAAAAAGCCCGCCACAGGCGTCACTTTTGAACATTTGGATTGTTGGTCAAAAGCATTCATTCCATCAATCTGAAAGCAGTTTAAAAACCGACGCTGCAAATAGGCATGAATTTTGTGAATATTGTAGATATATATATAATCATTTTTTACATTTTTTTAGTTTTCATTTTTCAACATGCAATATCATATGTCATATTTATTTCTTTAAAACATTTTTTTTTCAGTGTTTTGAATTTTTCCTTATTTCCGCGGACATTCCTTAAATTCAAGGGCTGGCCTGGAATTTCCGCGGAAGCAAGGAAATAATAAACATATAAAACAATAAAAACACAAAACAATAAAGACACAACGAACCAGAATAAATAAAACAAATAAACAATTGTTAAAATAATCAACAATAAATTGCTTTCAGATTGATGGGATCAATGCTTTTTGAGCGACAATCCAAATGTTCAAAAGTGACGGGCTTTTTTAGAGAGTCATAGATTTTTGTTTGAGCAGCTGGCAAGGTTTCTTTCTGCAAAAAGAAAGTAAAGTCTACATTGAAAAGATCAGCGCAAAAAATGAAAAACAAATATGAAATCTGGGCCGTGCCTCGAAATTAGCTGCGCAACCCTTTTTTCAGCCAAGGATCTCCCTACATTTGATGAATTTTGCACACTGTAACCTGATTTACGAAAGCTAATACCTCAGGATATCTTCGTAAGTTTTAATTGAAAAACCCTTCTGCCTGCGGCCTCATGTCTAGTAACGATTAGTAATGCCTAGTACAGTTAATGTCACGCATATCTTTAAAGTTTAGTTCTGTTTAGTTGATTAATTGTTGAATCATGGTGTAGTGTAGAAATGTGTAGAAATGTGTAGACATGTGTAGAAATGTGTAGAAGCATTTGAACAATTTTGAGCTTCATCAGTGACAGCAACGGCTCAATGTCAGCCTCCATCTGTGCCCTCGGCCTGGGAGTTGACATCGTCCCCGAGTCACCCCGAGTCACGGGAGCTGAGCAATGCTTCCAACGGTTGTGACATTTTGTGACTCATAAAGCATTATGTCATAAATGACTCAGCCAACCAACAGTCTCCCTGGTGCTTGACCATGGCAGTCTCGTGCAAGAAGCTGTCTATACATGTTTAAAATATTTCAATATATTTCAATATATTTCATACTTACATTCTTATTTGCATTATGCATTAGTCGTTCGGATTTCATCTAGATAACAACCGTTCTACTTGTACCAATGCCCCACTAACAGTATTCTGGCAGTGTCAAATCCCTTGGCATACATGATCTATCATAATCCATGATGATCCAACCACTCTAAACCCATTTCTGCAAGACCTTTAAGATGCCCGCCGGTCTGCTGGTCCCATCTTTCCTCCCAAAACCAAGCCAAAGCACAAAGGGTCACTATCGACATTGAGCAGGTTGCGATGTGCAAAAATTTCTTCCCCGGTCAAAGTTGGACTAGCAAATCCAAAGAGCTCGCATTCGAAGATTCCAAGTTGATCCAGGAACTCCTCGCAAGGTCCGCAAGGTCAAGGAGTGCCATCGAACATGGTGTTAATCCGATTAATCGAGATTATCGGAAGTCACATGTGAGGTGTTTTGAGTGAGCGCTTGGCCTCTACACGAACATAATCGAATATATATATATATATATGTTAACTAATTTTACATAGTTCTTGGACAGCCATAAGCTGAAAATCAAGGTTTTAATAATTATTTTCAATTTTTAATTTTATTTTACTGTACATTTTTCATAAAATGATCATGTTTTTGCAATTGCCAAAATGGATTTCATTTAGATTTTCATTGGGATTTTCATGTGACTTCATGGATGTATCTTGTTCATTAGCAATGCTCGGTACTTTTTGCAAAAGAAACAATTTGAATGTAACTGTAAACACAAGCAGGAAACACACATAAGACAGCATGACGCGACACTAGGACACAATGAACACGAAACACACATCCAAAAACCACATGAACAATGAACATATTTGAATTTGACTGCATGAACATAAAATGAAGACATGAAAACCAAAAAACAGTTGCCAGATGTTGACAAAAAATCAAATTGGCTGACGACATGAACATGTAAATGCAATAAACAAAAATAAAACCCTGTGAGACTCTGCCTTCTGAACCTTTCCTGAATGGCGAAAACAAAGCTTGCTTCCGTTCAAAACCTATGGAACCTTAGTAGCCTAAACTAGCAGAAAGGCTTCCTTCATCTTATTTTGCACCGTATTTTTGAAACGCTTCTATGACATAATATGACATAATGTTTTGCCACCGAACCCCTGACGCATCCTTGCGGAATTGCCTGCAAAAATGATTTCATTTCTTGTCAAAAGCGAAGCTCTGCAGCATTTCTCAACTTGACCCCGTATGGGTGTGCTGTACGTCCAAGGATGTGGCATTTCAAAAGCTTCACCGGATGTTTGTGCCTATCTCTTCCTACATTTGTATCTTTAAAAAGAGCCCCTCGTGGTGCCAGGGGAGGGGTTGGACCACTGAAAAATAAAATTAAACCAAGGACCCCAACCTGGGGTACCACAAGTGCCGGAAATAGAATTCAGGAAACAACCCCATTAATCCCTTAAACATCAGCAAATTCTAAAAATAGAATTAAGGACTATCAAAAATAAGATCAATAGGCATCCAAGGTCCTACTACCTACTCTGACCTTTTAGATCCTTTTAGTATTGCGCTGGCATCCCCACAAATGAACCCCAGCGGTGCAGCCACTGTATAGATTTAAGTTTTGGATTTGCAGGTGTTTGATTTCCTGACCCATGCCCGACCACCGATTTATATATAGGAAAAGAAAAGAGTTGAACATATTTATACTTATACTTATACTTATACAGAAACATATTCATTTTTTTGTGTATAAAATGTGGATATATATATATTATACATATTATAAATTATTATAATATATGAAGATGGTCTTACAGAAACACATAGATGTAAGTACAAACTATTTTTTTTGACAATATCGGACCTTATTTTTGCAGGTGCAACCCTTGGACTAGGGCCTGGTTCAAGTTAGTGGGGGCTGGGAGGGTTTGATCGTATAAGCAAGCATAACAACATAATATAACAACAACTTTGCCAAGCAAGCCCATGACTACAAATATTGCTGCCTTTTTAGCTGTCAACTAACCTTTGCCTGGGATGACGACAGTCGATCGGGGTTTGGATTTCTTGACATTGGTTGTCTAAGTCTATGGCTCCAACACGTAAATGGGAGTTTTCGGGTGGTATTCTTGGAACCTGTGTTTTTTGACGGTGGTTCAGCGCATCACACGCCAGATTCTCTTTTTTTCTTGTCTCTCTATCATTCTCTCTCTCTCTCTACTAATTACTAAGCTCTATTACAGTTCAAAACTATACATAACACTTATTTCCTAAAGTATTGCAACGGACACAGGCCAAAAATAAATTAGCAGGGTCCCGACCTATTGCCCATCCAGCAGCAGAACCTGTTGAGATCCTGATCACAAGGCCCCTCCAGAAATAGAATCTGTGGGTTCAACCCACCATAAACACCTAAAAAAAATCTTCAAACATATTCTTTTAGGCTCAAGCCCCATGATTTTATTTTGGAGCACCCCACGGGCTTAAAAAGGTTTATAGCAAAGGGCACGTCTTGATGAAGGGCTGAAACCTTCCATAGACATGCATAGCATGGGCTTGTTACCTTCCACACATCTTCCTCCAAAACTCTGTCCTTGCGAGGATCAGCGATTGTTCTACGCTCAAGAACATGATCATAGGCCTGTCGAAGGCTCATCGCTTCGTACCTCGCAGGCACGTCAGAGAACACTCCCTACACTTCTGTGCCCACAGGATTTGGGACAACCGGCTTTTGTACTCTCCTAGCTGTCTGATTTTCTACCACTGCAACCCAACGCTTCCTTTCCTGGCCAAGACACTTCATGAGGTAGGCAATTGTCACAGAGGCTGATCGCGAGACCCCTTGAGCACAGTTTACCAAAACTCTGTGACGCTCGTCACCGGTCTTGGCATCGTGGATGAATTGAAGAGCTCCATCAAGTTCTTTCAGGATGTCTTGGTCACGGGTATCACCTTTATGTTGCGCAGAGGGGTATATTTCATGCACCATGATCTTCTTGTTCCATCATGAAAGCAATTTGCAAGTGCAATGCAGGCCCTTTACCGCTTTGTAAATTGGAGATAATTACGGCACCAATATATAAGTCACATCATGTCACATCTTCATATCTTCATGCCAACCAAGAAGCCAAATTCCAGCTTTTTGTAGCGGAACGGCAAGCCCCGCTCTTCGTTGTACTTGGTTACAAGATCCACTGTGTCTGGATGTGGGTTCCTTGGATAACCAAAGGTTAAGAACTTCTGTCCTTGTCCCCAATCAAGGTGTGGAGATGGTGCTTCGTCAGTTGGCTTGTCAGTTGGCAAAAATGAGTGTTCTATTTAGCTCAGGCTCACATCATTGGCCAAGTTCAAAACATGAGTGATGTTTGTGCGAACTGTGAGCTCCTGGTCATTCTCCAAATTCCGTTTTCCTGGGCCGTGCTGCTTGGATTCACTGAGGCATGTAAAAAATGTATAAAGAAATTGGTTCTTTTGTCGTGACACGCCACAGAAAAGGCAGACTATGGCCATGGCGGACTATGTAAGTAGATAGTACTAGTACCAGTATGGCATACAGCGAAGGCCAAGTCATCTTGAAAGAACTGGAGCGAAAGAAGTCTCTTGCACCGAAGGTCCGCCCAAGAATAACCACGGAAGAATCTCCTCAGCTGTTGGAAGCTTTGCTGAAAACACTCGCCGAACACAAGACACTGACACCCACAGTTGACTGAAACATTCATCCATTACTTTGACATATTTTGGGACAGAGCCCTCGTGACTAGCGTCATCTAGCCTATTCTAGCGTCCAAGCACTGCAATGAGTCACTGCAAGAGTCAAAGTAGTTTGAGAGTTTCACGACACCAAATAAGAGTTGTTCGGTCAAGCTTCGCTGGAGTGTGCTGTCATGTGAGATGCCATGTCTTCTTCCAGCACATCCTTTTCACAACGCGGGCACTTCACGCGTTCTCGTTTGGCCGTAGGATCGATCTGGGAAAGGTCAATGTCACCAATCTCCTTCAACGTCAATCCAATTCTTGCTTCGTGTGGATTCGTGCGGTTGACTCTGGAAAGTGCAGTTGAAATTTATGTCTATACAGTATAGATAAACATATATAATCATACATAGTTACATATTCATAAATATCAAATTATATATACAGTATCAATATCATCCTTACCAGGCGAAGGATGCGAACCCTGTGAGTTGAGGACGAGTGTTGGTGAACTTTGCTCTTCAAACCGCAACCGTAGCAGGTCCTTTGATTCCTCCAAATCTTTCCTGGAGTGGAAGGACAAAACATGGTCGCGGCGCCTGTACGCCGCCGCATGCCTTTAACTATTTTCCAATCCACTTTCTGGGGAATGAGAGGAAGCCACACGATGTGGACAATTTTAGATTAACATGACCTCACATGAGGCAGATTGAAGCAGCACAGGTGCTGGAAGGGTTGTGAATTTATCCTGGTTTTGTGCATTTCGCCTGCACGAAAGAGTGATGCTTGAAGATGTTCTCTGAAAAAAGATTGGTATGACCACTTGACTTTTCCTGGGAATTTCCAATTAAAAGGGACGTTCGCATCTCCTGCAGCACTGTCTTTGCAAGTCCTTTTTCTTCTCAGCAATGTAATGTGTGATGGTGACGTGGTCAACATGAATGTTAATAGCATCACCCCACCCCACCCAAACCCCATATGTAACGTAGCAACACGCGTGAAGGTGACGTGACATGAATTGTTGAAACTATGACGCAGTATGGGTGGCACAGGGGCGCCGCCACCAAGAGGGCAAAGCATGGAGGGTCCAACTATGAGTCCTACTGTAAGAGCTGTTACTTCGCTAACTTCAGTCCCTGCGACCAAGCTTAATTAATTACGTGCTTAAGGATTCAGTTTGAAACCTCATGCCAGTCAACAAATCAAATTTGTTCTTTTGGTCGTTTACCAACATAGTAACATCACCAATGCAGCTTGAGACTCTTCTCTCCAATAGCCTTTACCCTTTCCAGCAGCGCGCTCATGCCGCCACTGGCGGGGGCAGCCTAACAAGGCGGTCTGGAACTTTCCAGGCACAGAATGCGTTTGATTATGTTTTCATATGTTTTCAATCAGTGCATATCAGTACCATTCAGTACTCTAAAGCTCAAGTTGAAATGGTCACGAATCATGACGATTCCGACAAATGACAATCATAATGAATCATACATTACATCCTGCATATGAAATAAAATCATAATGTATGTATACACGCAACCATCAATCAAAATAATGCAAATGCAGAAAGGCTCTGCGTGTGTATGTGTAGTATGTCACAATTTAATACAATAACATTCACAAATAATCGTGTTTATCGAGGGTACTGTGCAAAGTGTGCAGCCCTATGAGAAACAGCCTTTGGCAATTGCACCGAAGAAGATGTTCTGGTGGCTTTTGGCTTGGCCTCTGAAGAGACTGCCGGTTTGATCTCCGGGCCCGGTGGAGCACGTTCGTGGCTGTGTCATATATTGTCAAATCTGACTATGCTGACGGTGCTGCACGATAACCGTCCGATAGCCATCATCGCTTTTTTTGGGTATGCCCAGGAGAATTGAATGAATTTCAAACACATCCAGGATCTCAGGCTGTCTTTATATATCTTTATGTACTTCTGATGCCTTTCCCGCTGCCTTATTTGAATACGTGATGCGTAAAAACACCGAATTTTTGGATTCAAATTCTGCCTCAACAAATCCACAAATGTGCCTTCATCTTTCCAAACGTGGTGTCAATGAGTGCGTTGGGGCTATGTTGGAGCTGCATCTATGTGCCAAACAAATCCAAATCTTTTCGGACTGAGGAAATCTCGAGTGAAAATGGGTACAGCGATTTTCCGAAGATGCTTGACTGACTTGCAGATTGCGGGCATTTCTATTATAATATTATATATATATATTAATATATTTTTTTTCATTGCAGGGGCGATTCTCTCCGCAACCTGACCCTGCCTTTGGCGGAGGTGCTTTGCCTTTGCCGCCGCCTTTGCCCTTGCCCTTTGGCTGAGCATCCTGGGAAGGTACCTTGGTCTTGCACAAAACCGGAAAAACATCGGGGAATTCGTCGGAGAATGTGGTTATGACAAACACAAAAAAAAGGTCTGGCAGGAGTCCAATCCTTGGGAACTCAAAAAACTTTGGTCCGACGCCATGAAGAGCCTGTGGGCTACAAGCTGTTTCTATCTTTCCGACCAAGCTTTTTCTGTGTATTCTTCCAAACTCTGAATCTCCCAGTGTGTGACAAATGAGTAGGGCAGGGCTTGAAATGCTGCCTGACCCACCTCATCTGCCTCATCTCATGGTAAATTTTCCAACACCGACTTCTTTTGCAAACATGGGATCAAATGCACGAGGTTGGCTCCAGTGGAAAAACTGACTGCATGCCCACACATAGAGATATAATGTGTATGTTTGTATGAGATTGCATCATACATGCATATACATGCATATACATGCATTTTCATATATACAAATACATATACATATATTCGTGCTGCCTTGTGTATAAGTCCGCCAGCAAGGCAACACTTAGTACCACTTACCACTGTATATCAATCATAGTTTGGAATTCGCCTACGGTCTTCTTTGATGGACTTATGGCTGACCTTTTCTAACTCTGATCTTTTCTAGCTCTGCATGCTTTCCTTACTGTCCAACTATCCCTTTGGTGCCTTTACAGTATTGCAGAAAGTCAGGTCCCTAGCTGACAAACCTTTTCATCTTTAACGTGTTCAAAGTAGCTCCACATCTAACCTCGCTTTCCGCAATCTTTTCATATCTTTTCTGTCTGAGGCCCCCAGGCTTCCAAATTTCTTTCCGTTTTTTTAAACTATGATGTGTCAAATATGCCACGAACAATCTTTTCATTGTATTTCATTATGAAGTCTCGATGTGCCACCCTTTCTGTAAAACATATTGGTCTTGGAATGGCTGCATCCAAAACTTAAACAGGATCCTCTTTGAACATATACACCCGTCACTGGGACGAGTTTATGTCAACTTCAGTTCTTCAATGTGATGATCTTATTAAATATGGAAGCGTGCCAGATTGGCTGCATTGGCATGTCACCCTCACTATTCGGGATAGCCTGTGGGCGCTGCGCCCTATGTATGTTGCTCCTGGCCCAGGCTAGCCCCGAAACAGTAGTCCGAACCATAAATTGGAACTTAAAAGCACATTAACAAAGCAACATTCTAGACAAAATAAATTTCCTCTAGCAAAAACTATCATTATTTAATTATATAAAATATTATAATTATTATATTCCATTACACTAAAATATATTATTCTGCCATTTTACGGCATCCAGTACTTCACTCAGCTGACATTGGCTCAGGGCGTAGTGGCATAACTTGCATAACTTGCGTAACCCTCAAGAGATTGATCGCTGGGATTAGCTTTGCAAACCCAGTTGTCTTTGCAGCTTGGACACATCAGCATGCGATCCTGCAGGAGCCAACTCTGCTGGTCCTCAGCATGGTAAATTTTATGAAGCACATCAGTCTTGTCGGTACACCAAAGCGATAAAGACACACACACACATATATATATAATATACAGTGTACATATAGAGAGAGACAACATTAAGTACTGAACAGCATGGTTGTATGTGACCAATCAACAAGCCTAAGAATTTCAGGGATGCTCTTTTCAGCAAGCCCAAGAAATTCTAATAAGTATAAATATATTATAATATAATGCAAACAAAACTCCAGTGTGTGTGTACCCCTTGCAGCTGCAATGCTTTAGCAATGACGGAGTGACTGGACATGACTATGACCGGACTGACTGGAAATGACTGGACATGACTGGACAACACCAAAGCCCCCGCCTTCCGCCACGTCTTTCACTTCCTTACAATAGCCTTGCATACAGCTGAGTACATCAAGCGCAAGTTGACACAACATGACACAACATGGCACAACATGGCAAAACAAGACCAATAAAAATAGTCAGGACATCGCACTGATTGACTGATGGCACACAGATCTACATGACGATTCCAAATGCGTTCACTGCATAGTGCAATGCATCTGACCGCCTTCATTGCCCTCGGACACCTGCTGAACAGGACTTGCACTCGGGCCTTCAGCACCTGGCACAAAGGTTTAGCTCTCGCTCAACAAATGCAACACGAGCATAATGCACCAACAGGTTTTGACATTTGACACCAACAGAAAAGAAAAAGAATCATGAACGAGGAGTGAATGAGGTGCATCCATATCCATGGCTAGGGCTGCTACAAGTGCAAAACGCCATCTCCGCTCAAATCTTTGTGCTGTTTCGGTGCTTTTTCCACTGCGTGTTTCCCTTATCTCATGGATGGGTGGATTTTGCTTGTGGACCGTTCAGAATGACAGAATCCAAACAATCCTGAGGGCTCAGATTGCTAGAAACATCAGCCCTTTGCATTGCAGTCCCATTATGTCATCAAGAATGCTTAGCCAAAGCTTTCTCCCTACCAGCAAGGCTGGCTAAGCAATTGCGGACACTACCCCAACCATTGACCAGGTTCCAGCAAACCTTTTTTGGCATCGTGCTATGCTTTCCAACTCACCCTTTGGTGGTGGAATATTAATGAAGACTTCGCTCGCAACATGGAGCACAATGCCGGGACTCCTTCTGGTCCAGGGCCACTAATGGTCTTGTGAGTCTTGTGCCTTTCAACATGGAGAAAAACCTTGAAATTAAGGGGCCTTCCATCCCAAGGTCGGCCAAAAGTCGACAGGTCAGTGGCACTTCTGAAACCGCTGACATCTTTCGATCAAGTACTTTTGATCAAGTATTGCTAGCTGTCTATGGTAAATTGTCATCCTTTGTTGGTCTTGCACGATTATGCCACCCACCTAGTTTATTGCAAAGTGCATCTGTGAATTATTCAACGTCACTCCTTGTCCGTGATCTATCTGGTTGACCCAAATGGCTTTGGTGGCGGCCGCATGGCAGAAAAAAAGTCCTGCCACAAGGTCTTGCTTGCTGCACCAATCTTCCTTGGCGACAATGAAGATTTTGTAGATGAGCTGTCACTCGACTTGCCTGGCTGCATCTGACTGTTCAGACCTGCATGTTCACACAAAACTTCTGATTTCGAAATGCCTTAGATTCTTCATGGCATATTCCTAAGGAAAGCCAAAAAAACAACTTCAAATGCGAGGCAAGTGGCCAAAGCAAGTGGGCTCCAATGTGGTGACTGACTTTTCACCAGTGGGCGTCTCACTCTCCAGTGTCTCAGAAGGTCGGCCAAACTGACGAGGTGCCAACATTGCTCCAGGGGTGCTACAGACGTTGATTGAGCCAGACTTCATTCGTGGCAACAGGCTGGTTAGCAAAAGTAGCTTGACATTTCAGATATTTCACATATTTCACATGAAATCAGAATAAAACAGCAAATTATAGCAAACTACTGCAAAGGGCAGGGCAATGTCAAGATATGTGAAGCATTGTATGGCACTAATCACAGGATCTAGTCTACAGCTGGTCTCTGCTGCTGCTGCCGATGATGATAATGATGAAGAATACTATGATGTTCTTCTTGTTATCATTGTTATTCATATTTATTCATTATGATCATTCTTGTTGTCATTCTCTCTCCCTCTCCCTCCCTCCCTCCCTCCCTCGCTCCCTCGCTCTCTTTCTCTCTCTCTCTCTCTATCGCCCTCTCGGGCCATTGATATTGCGTCTGAACGTCTGAAATCAGGATTTACGCAAGTAATTTCTGGGAAGCACAAGCACACAAGAACGTTGCGAATACTTTGCGATCTGCCGTGATGAATGATTCTGTCTGACTTGTCTTCATTTTTCTTCGTGATTGTGCATGCAAGTCCTGGCCCTCATCCTCAAAAAGCCAAAGCAGAAAATCAATGAAAATCATGCTTGAGAGACCTTCGGCACTGCTACTGGCACTGGGTGTTGCAGTGGTTGCACTAGATGGACTCAAAGCTGGACCTGACTAAGGATGACGGACGAAGAGGGCTCCAAAGAAGCCACCCACTGGGATTGGGGCGCATTAATTGCACAAGTAAAAAGTACAAACAACATCAAAACAACTGTAGATGACTGTAGTATTCTTTGTGTTTTGATGTCTTTTGTTGGGTGGACTGAGATGTTGCGCCTGCCAGCTCTTTTAAGTCGATCAAGCAAAATGACTAAAGCAGAAGCGCAACACGGTACAAGGATGTACAAGGCCCTTCCCAGTGCTGGGTGATTCCTGTTTAACGCCCATGGAATCCATGGAATTTGGAACATCAGTTGATCAGTTGTTGAACGGAGCAGTGGGACGCAGGTGGAGACAGGTGCGGCACATTTTGGATGTCCCACTAATGTCAACTAATTCATGATCTGCTCCTGTTGGCAAATGCTGTGCGAAGAAGTTGATGCATCTGGATCCTCCTACTTGATACATCTTGATACTGTAATTGTAGCTCCGGCCCACACATAGCCATATCCTGATCGTGCAACCCCCCCGCCCTTTCCTTCTGCCGGCAGCTTTGCTGCTTCGACCACTGGTGCTGCTCCTGAGCAGAGTATTCTGGATCTGTTCAAATCTGTTCAATTGTCAAGCTGGAAATCGAATGAAATCGAACCGTTGTCTCAACTAATCTCATCTAGTCTCAACATCCTTTTGGATCCAGCATTTCTCAGCTACAAGCAGCTGCCACTGGGCAACCTAACATGAGTAGTCCCTTCAATTGTTTGAGTCTTTCAAGTCCGCTCTTGTATCTCACATTATCTCACCGCCTTCTGGATTGCCTGCGGGCTTCCATCCATTTCAATCCCAAGCGCAATGCAAATGCCCCGCCCCAAACTCCTCCAGACCGGCTGCAACAGAACTCTGCACTAAATCCCTGACCCATGGGCACCTGTCAGAACATCGCCGGATGCTGGAACCTAGTGTGGTTCCTTGACCTATGACCTAAGTAGGTAAAAATGGGGAAGTCCTCCGTCGTGGCGAGACCACAAACGACCACAAATCGCATCTTGTTTCATCTCTTGCCCAACAAAAACAACCCAAATGACGGAACGATACGGAAAGTCATGTCAACGGCCAGGCCTTTGACGCTGCGTCAGTGATCGGTCTCCCGAGATCTCTAGCCACAATTCCGGCGAAATGCATCGGATGATCATCCATAACAGGAATTAAGATGATATATACATATATATATATATATATGCATACACACACATATATATAATATTATATAATTATATTATATATATATAAATGTGGCAAAATGATATCGTGCACTTCTCACAGGATCTCACAAAAACACCACAAAATCAGTTTTGATAGCTTTGTGAATTTTTCAAGAATATACAAGTACAGCAAATTCACATCGGCTCAGAAGGCTTAACTGTTTGCAAATATCTGGGGGCATTTGAGCAATTTGACGATCCGAAGCCGACCAACTGGCACTGCAGGCAGTCCCGCGGGAACAAGTCACCCCTGGCCACTGCAAAGCCATCTGGGAGAACTGACCTCAATAGTCAGCATGAACTCCAGAGAAGGAAACAGTGAGTCAAACGATGAAAAAATATTTCAAAAACACATGCTCCACCTCCACTTTCTGGCTTTAGCACAGCCAAGTCAGAGCGTTCTAGCTCTGATCAATCAACAATCTGACAATGACAAAGTGTAGGAAGAGCTAAGAGCACGCGCAAAAAATGCAAACATCCTGCCTATTCTGACACAAGCGGAAAACACAGATTCAAATTCCGAGGCATCCCGACGATGCCGGCGACTCGAAACCGCCTGGAGATATGCAGTGCAAAATTCAACAGAACTAGGCGCACCCTGTAATGATATGTAATGCTCCTCTACGTTGGAGAAACTCAAGGCAACCAGCACCGACATAATTTTTTCTTGATCTCTCTTGTGTATTCTTGGGTTATGTTTTCCATATTTGTTTGTTTTCTCGTGTCTGCTTGCTTTGATTCTTGATGCACCCGTATGCCGCATCATGCACATGGGTGCGAGAACCGCTGCTCTGGTCGTACCTGAGGTCTCCTGCTGCAGGTTGTGGGCCTCGGAGATTCAACAACAATGCAGCTCATGATGCTCATGACTAGCAAATTGAAGCTCAATGGCGGAGAGCCAAGGCTGTGATGATGATGGTGATGATGATGACGACGACGGTCATGGTGATGATGGAAATGGTAATAATAGAATGGCCTGAAAGTACGGACTTTACCCGTCGAACCCAACTTGGGAAAATAGTTACCCTGCCCCGAATTCTTCCAATTTCCAGCTCTCTTCGGGCGTTGCCGGTGTACTGTAACATGGATTAACATGGTGTAACTCTATCAGTGGCTGACTCTCCCTGTTCTCAGTGGACTGCCACCGGTGTGTTGAAACATGGCTAAATGCCATTCGGTCTGAGACATCCAGGACTCTCACTGCTGCAAATGCATCTGGGAGAACTGACCTCGATAGTCAGCATGAACTCCAGAGAAGGAAACAGTGAGTCAAACGATGAGAAATTATTTCAAAAACACATGCTCCACCTCCACTTTCTGGCTTTAGCACAGCCAAGTCAGAGCGTTCTAGCTCTGATCCACAATCAACAATCTGACAATGACAAAGTGTAGGAAGAGCTAAGAGCACGCGCAAAAAATGCAAACATCCTGCCTATTCTGACACAAGCGGAAAACACAGATTCAAATTCCGAGGCATCCCGACGATGCCGGCGACTCGAAACCTCCTGGAGATATGCAGTGCAAAATTCAACAGTTCTAGGCGCACCCTGTAATGATATGTAATGCTCCTCTACGTTGGAGAAACTCAAGGCAACCAGCACCGACATAATTCTCTCTTGATCTCTCTTGTGTATTCTTGGGTTATGTTTTCCATATTTGTTTGTTTTCTCGTGTCTGCTTGCTTTGATTCTTGATGCACCCGTATGCCGCATCATGCACATGGGTGCGAGAACCGCTGCTCTGGTCGTACCTGAGGTCTCCTGCTGCAGGTTGTGGGCCTCGGAGATTCAACAACAATGCAGCTCATGATGCTCATGACTAGCAAATTGAAGCTCAATGGCGGAGAGCCAAGGCTGTGATGATGATGGTGATGATGATGACGACGACGGTCATGGTGATGATGGAAATGGTAATAATAGAATGGCCTGAAAGTACGGACTTTACCCGTCGAACCCAACTTGGGAAAATAGTTACCCTGCCCCGAATTCTTCCAATTTCCAGCTCTCTTCGGGCGTTGCCGGTGTACTGTAACATGGATTAACATGGTGTAACTCTATCAGTGGCTGACTCTCCCTGTTCTCAGTGGACTGCCACCGGTGTGTTGAAACATGGCTAAATGCCATTCGGTCTGAGACATCCAGGACTCTCACTGCTGCAAATGCATCTGGGGCCAGAGAAGCCTGCCACTGTTGTCTAAAGGACTCTCGAGAAGGCAAACTGCATAGAACGTATCAATGCGAAAACTAAATGTGCGTGTGATATCGTGTGATAAATACATATGATTGTATATATATATATAATATACATAACAAAAATTTAAATACCAGTAGTACCGCACAAGGCGGTGGCGGATGTTTCAAAATAGGAAGCCTATAGGAGAGATTGGTTGTTGTGAATCAGGGATGGCAGAGCGAAGCCACTGATGGACTGAAAGGTGCTTGAGGTCTCCTCTCTACCTGTCTATCCATCCATCCATCCATCCATCTATCTATCTGTCTGTCTGTCTGTCTGTCGACCTGTCTATCTGTGGTGCAGTGTCATTCAGTGTAATGTAGTGTAGAGTAATGTAGTGTAGTGTAGTGTAGTGGAGTGTAGTGGAATGTAGCGTAGTGTAGTGTAATGTAGTGTAGTGTAATTTAGTGTTGTGGAGCGTAGTGGAGTGTAGTTGCGTATTCGTAGTTGTAGTTGTAGTGTAGCATTGTGTAGTGTAGCGTAATGTAGTGAAGTGTAGTGGAAGGTAGTGTAGTGTAGTGTAATGTAGTGTAGTGTAGTGGAGTGTAGTGTAGTGTAATGTAGTGTAGTGTAATTTAGTGTAGTGGAGTGTATCGTAGTGGAGTGTAGTTGTGTAGTTGTAGTTGTAGTGTAGTGGAGTGTAGTGTAATGTAGTCAAGTGTAGTGGAAGGTAGTGTAGTGTAGTGTAGTGGAGTGTAGTGTAATGTAGTGTAGTGTGATTTAGTGTAGTGGAGTGTAGTGGAGTGTAGTGGAGTGCAGTGGAGTGTAGTGGAGTGTAGTGGAGTGTAGTGGAGCGTAGTGGAGTGTAGTTGTGCAGTTGTAGTTGTAGTGCAGTGCAGTGTAGTGGAGTGGAGTGTAGTGCAATGTAGTGTAGTGAAGCGAAGCGACATCTGAACCTCTAAAAGTGCCGCGAACATGTTGTGCTTTGTACATTTTCACTTCGACATGTGCTTCGCACCACAGCGGCGCGCACTTTTTCCACCTCGGAACTTCCAAAAGTGGCGCGAACATGTTGTGTTTTGTACATTTTCACTTCGAAATGTGCTTCGCGCCACAACGGCGTGCACTTTTTCCACATCGGAACTTCCAAAAGTGGTCCGAACGTGGTGTGTTTTGTGCATTTTGACTTGGAAATGTGCTTCGCGCCACAACGGCGTGCACTTTTTCGACATCTCAACTTCCAAAAGTGGTCCGAGGCTGAGGTGTTTTGTGCATTTTGAATCATTTTGACTTGGAAATGTGCTTCGCGCCACAACGGCGTGCACTTTTTTGACATCTCAACTTCCAAAGTGGTCCGACCTGGTGTGTTTTGTACATTTTGACTTGCAAATGTGCTTCGCGCCACAACGGCGTGCAATTTTTCATCGCTCCTCTGGCCAGCTGGCTCCGCACCCGCCGCTTTAGCGAGCCTACTTTTCGACCCTCCGGAGCCCCAAATCATTGGAAAAACACAGTGTTTCGCGACTTTCCTACCTTTTCGGGCATCTGCATCTTCTTTCTTCTTACTCTTTCTCTTCTACTCTTCTTTCTTCTAATCTTTCTCTTCTCTCTGCCTCTTCCCTGCTCTGCTTTTCATCTGTCCATATTGTCGGAAGTTTGACTTCTAAACTTCCTTCGAGTATGTATCTGTCTGTCTGTCTGTCCGTCCGTCTGTCTCTTTCTAACCTAATCCAATCCAATCCAATCCAATCCAATCCAATCCATCTATCTAATCTATTTATCTAGTTATATATCTAGTTCTATCTAATTCCATCTATATAATTCTATCTAGTCCAACAGTTCTATCTATATAACTCTGTCATACTCTGTCCATCTAAAACTCTGTCGATGAATTGGCTGGAGGCCGTGATGGGCTGTGGTTCAGCTGGCTTCGAGTGAAATCATGGAAAGATATGGAAAGCCTTCTGCCTCAGATCTACGACACCATTTTGCTGCTCGCTATGGCTTCGGCTTGAGCTTTGCTGATTTAGCAATCGTTTGGTGCATGGAATCAGCACAGCTCACCCCAGGAAGCTGTTGCGGCAAAACACCTTGGCTTTGGGTCAATGCTGAAATGGCCACCACGATCAAAACGTGCATGACATCAAAACTAATATATTGTACATCTTTCATCTTTACAATTCTTTACAGATACCATATACATCCATATACCGTATTGATCATATTGTATACCCACTTCAGTGGAACCACGCTAGTCTTAGTCACAGTCATGAGTCATGCCAAATATCCACGCCCCATGAATGGTTCCAGTATCTTGGAGTCACACTTACAGTAGATCACTCGGGAAACAATGCGGAAATTGAATCTTACCGCTATAGACATGTGGACATACTTGGACCCATACAGTACATGGACCATCATTATGTCATATCATATCCATGATGGACCGTATTATTCGTATCCAGATAAATTATGATAAATTCAGGTACGGTAAGGCCAGGTCTCAGTTTCCGACCTCATTCACCAGGCTTGCCGCAGGGCCACTTTGGGAAGAGCGAGGACCGCACATCCTGCACAGTATTGCCCAGGCGAGATACTAACACATAACACATCTGAACCAGTGAGGGAGTCACCACAAATTTCCTTGGTAGCAGTTTTGATGGTCTTGTGTGGTCTTGTCTGGTCCCGTTGCGTTCTCAGTCTCAAAACGAACCTGTCTTGAATTTCAAATGCAACATGTGGTAAGGTGCCCCGATGTGCCGAGTGAATCGAGATGGGCCTGGCCTGGTCTGCGTTTGGGGAAAAGGCTGAGGCTGTGGTTCCGGGCTTTCCACCACACCTCAGCAAGCTGACACCCTGGGCTCCGAGATGCTCGAGTCCACACGTCAGGCTTTGATCTCCCTTTTGAGACGTACATGGTGCAATTGAATGCAATTGAGACGCGCATTGTGGAAGTGAAAGCCAACATGCCACGAAACTCAAACCATTCTAGTCTCTTTCATCATGCTACTAGTTGAGGAATGGAGGAAACCCTGCCTGAAATAACATGAAATAACGAACAGCGATAACAGTGACTAGCAAGCCACTAAGATCCACTGAGCTACTCCTTGGCGTTGGAAAATTCAACTTCGTCTCTGAGCTGCCGGGCATGTTGGGGACTTGATTGAGGCAGGTCACCTTGCCGGGCAAACTGACCGCAGCACTTGCAAAGAACCTTTATATTTCTTGATATGTCTTGATATATCAGCAGCTGGTTTATCAGCATACAATATCCATCAATATCTTCACATATCTTCTCCTTGATTGGATAACTCCTGGTTGGGGGTGCACACCACTTGATAAACATTAGGTTCCATAGAATGGAACGTATCAGGGAAAATAGTACAGATGAGTAATGTTCAAAGAGTCATAGCAATCATTTTCCATAAAAACACAAGGCTACTCCGTTTTATAGAGGTCCAATCAATGGAAACCTTTACATCATATTTTCTTGCGTCTGACTGGCAATAATTACAACTTTTGACACACAGTCACGCATCACCTTGCAAATACACTATGCACATTAATATGACTCCACGAAACAGCCAACACCAATATCTTACACTTCTCACACCGTCCATATGTTAAGCGCCATTGCATATTGTCTTGGGATGTCTTGGGTTGGAAAAGTTTGCAGCGCATTAAACTTTATGGTACACCGTATGTCAGTACAGGACGTTGTCTGCTTCAGGATAATTGTGTAGTTGGATGCTGTTGGATGGCTCAGCAGGCTTCTGCCAAGATTGAAATTTGAAAGGCTTCGTGATCTTCTTGCACGCTCTCTCATGAAGCAGCACTCTAGCAAAGTTGTGAGCTGCCACCTCCTCCCGATCGCAGTGTCCAAAAAGATTGCAGATCAGCTCGAAGTCCCTGGTTGTTGGAATGCGGAGGCTCTTAGAGCAAAATGACACTGGATCGTCAAAAAAGAAAAATAACTCAATATCTCAAAAAGTGAAATCAGCCGCAAGCAGGAAACAAGGCCGAAAGGAACATTTAAAGGACCCCTTGTCACATTTGTTGTAGAGTTTGATGCTGTACAACCCTTTTGACGCCTAGTGTAAGTCGGCCCAGCCTTGCATAGACCTGTCGAATGAGAGCCTTTACATCATCTGCAAGGGTGTACGCACCTTGAACCAGTGCCAAAGGAAAACCACAATCAAAACAGTGATAGTGTATGAAGACTTTCACACATTGAAGAATGTCACATATCATATTCTGATACTCTTGTCACTTGTTCATGCAGCTCAAACATGCTGAAATACAAGCAAGGAGGCGCGAGGGGCAGTCAATTTCTTGCTACGTTAAGGATCGAGCTGATGTTGTTGCACACGTAGTTGTGCAAGGTATTGCCCGGCCTTGCCCAGAAAATCGGGTCAATGCAAAATTAAACTGACATCTACTGAGTATACTGAGAAAACTGGCTATGGCTGCATGCTCACAGCTAAACATGTCCTTGTGGTTCTACCTCCTGCATTCAAAAAATCACTGGCTACGGCGGGGCCACAATTCACAGCTTAGCCAGGAGAATTCGAGAGAGCTTGGAATCTAAGAGGTCGGCATGGAAATGTTGAAGTAGCCTCGCTGGACCCTCGGAACACTTGGCTCAATCCCATCAATCCAATTGGATCCAATTGGCACAAGCAGTCCAGGAATCCACAGGATAGTCCAGGTGTGTGGCAGGGTGGCAAGAACACAAATTGCACGAATGGGCTGCATCAGTTTCTAAACGATTTATATACAGTAGATTACAGTAGTAGATACGGGTACGATGGACTGAGGAAGAGCTGAGGTACTCCTACAACATGCATCAACAATAGACAATAATAGGTTTCAATCATCATAACATCCCATTCCACCCTAATGGATCCTCATGGCACTTGCATTGGCTATTTGCAAATCAACAAGGTGAAGGTGGCAGTTGCAGAACAGCACGTTCTGGAAATGTATGATATTTGCCGCGGGAACTGTTTGTTTTGGAACTTGAAAAACGACGGCTCCCTCTCTTGAACGTCTTTCAACTGCACACTGCAAAGGATTCTGTTCCATTGCTTGCGTTCTCCCAAGAAGGTCATCACTTTGCTGCTTTCAGTTGAGAGAATTTGAATCAATGCCTAGAGCATCCTAGAGCCTACTTCTGAATTCACTTCAACCATCTTCAACCCTTCTGAATTTGACAGTCAACATAAGTCAACTTAATTACATTGCCTCTCACATCGGCATCTCACAGGCTCTCTGAGTATTCTGAGGTCTTTACATGAGTTCGTTAAAAGACTCCGGCAAGCGCCGGTTGTCAATGGCTGTGGTGTTTGCCTAAGTGCGTAGAAGCTTGAGCATGCCCAGCACAATGACAGAAACATACCTGAGCGATTCACTATGCAATTGATTAGTGCTGCAGAATGGAGAATATGTACAGTTTATAAATACACGATCACTATTATTATATATTGACTACTGCGGCTCTGAAACGAAGGCTGTAAGGTGCTACCGTTGCAGTTCGAGACGTCCGAGGTAGCGAGTGCTGAGAGTCCAGCAAAAGGATTCTCGAAGTACTCTGCCTGTTGGCCGAGTCCCGTAAAAATATGTAAAAATCATAAACAATCATAAAAAGTGCCAACGAACCGATACGAACCACTGTCAATGCGACAAGGTAAGGCACGGAAAAATCAAACAGATATAAACAGATTATATCCAATGTCAAAACAGCAGCACACACTCACAACGTTTCTTGGAATCGTAGTGCCCTGCGTGTCTGTTGTCGCGGCACCTTTGAACCGCAAACCAGCCAGTTGGACACACGAATTCTAATCTGGCCAGATTCAGCCTATCTGATGGAAAGGGCACTGGTTTAGGCGCGTGTTCTCCAAAATGCATGTCTGTCAAGAATCCCTGCCGCCTGAGGCAAGAAGTGGCAGTCAGCTCTGTAAACGTCGCCAGCCAAAACCTTCACTACTGGATCATACTGGGCAAACCGGAAGAGGCAAAGAATTGAATGCATAAACAATGCATAAACAATGCATAAACAATGCATAAACATCATAAACTCTTGATAACTCTTTCATTGGATTCGTGAAGAATTGCAATCGCATGTCTAGGGTGTGTAGTGTGCTTGCCTTCGGGAGCTCTGCGCGCAAGTAAGCATTCACATCACACGTTCGGTACCTGTTCAGGGAAGGCTGATGGATATGTTGAATCCATCAAAATCCTGTGAATAATTCATGAATTAGCGACAAAACTGCTCTAGTATAGCAAGTTGATCGATACAACCCCAAGTTGCAACTCTCAAACACATGCCAATGTTCAGTTAGTTCTGTCATGTTCTGTCAAGCTTTTGAGTATGGTGTTGGTACGGCAACCGGACCCCGTGTCCAACAGTGGCACTGTCTCGGCTGCTTGCTTTCTGAGGCACGGTTGACCATGCCGGTTCTTTGATTATATTGACCATGCGCGCGGTTGCTAGTCCGCTGACGGTCAGGTGTGGTTACCGGTCACGGTTGAAACCCTCTTTCTGTCACCCTGCTGAAGTATCAAGTTTACTGTTTATTTGCAGATTCATGGATACGCCACAGCTAACTTTAGATAATAAATCAGTTTGAACTTAAATAAACCCAATGCTGGACTCAATACCTTCGGTGCTTCGACTTATTGGAAATCACTGCATCTTGGCGCACCAGGTCTTGTACTTCTCACTTTCTCTATCCAAACGGTTTTCCCTCCACGAGGTGTTTTGCCGGCAGCTGAAGGCGAAAATGGAATCCAGGCCGTAGACCTGCCAGCTATCCTTTACAAGTCTTGCAAGCAAACATCAACATACCAGTAACATACCAATACGTATCATATATATTATATATATAAATATATAGTGTTCCCATAACTTCGTTGCACTGCGTCACTATCTTCTTCCTAGAGACCACTAGAGACAACATATGCTTTGGATTTTCTGCATATTTTTTTTTATTTTTATTTTTAATGGCATGCATGTCCAGGCCCTCCTGGGTGTATCCTTTCCATATTGAATCCACATTGTCTTTTGCCATCAATATCTGGCTATGATGTGGCTTGTTCATCTTCTATATTGAACCGGGAGCACCTTTGGTCTTTTAATGTCTTTTAAATACCAGGCCTGTGATCTGAAGTCATTCACGGCCCTGTCATACCTTACTGGAACCCAGGACTCACTACTGCAGCAGGAATATCTTAAATTGCTTCAATATGTTTCAATCCAATGACAACGCTGTCAGCATCTGTCAGCATCTGTCAGCACTGGTTTTGCAATGTCGGAATGCGGGGTTCTTTTGCGATCTCGACGTGCCAAGTGGCGGGTCTCTAAGGAAAGTAAAGGCGGACTTGTTGCCGTAGTACATCTGCCCGATATCTTTGGGCAAGTACCTTCGACCACAAAACGGTCAGTCCGGTAACCAGAATTGAACATTAGCTGGAAAAATGATGCAAGACATTGCAAGACACACAAAACACCAATAGACAACAAACATCAACAGACCATTGAGATCCACTGAGACTCCTGACTTCGGCGGAGTATAGTACAGGTGGCATCCGGTCATGCTGGAGAAGCCGCGCAAAATGGGATCCTGCAGCTGCAAGCGGCCCTAAGTCATGCGTCCCAAATGTCCCAAGTGCATCATGGGCCTCGTGCTTGTCTTGACATATTTTAACATGTCTTGACAGCTTGTAGAGATGTCTTCAGTGCGAATAGCTTGCTTGGATTTCTTCGCCCGCTCAAACTATGGGATTTGCATCCCAAAACAACATGCATCAACTCATAGAAGGATCCAGGAGCATCCGAACGCATGAAGATTCGACTTGAGGCCCAGGGGTAAGTGACGAAAGCTAGTTTGGCAGGGAGCTTGGCATGAAAACACCCAGTATACTTGCAAACTCATCTGTATTGAGGGATATTGATATTATGTTGCTTTCCATGTATTGGTATAGAACGAACGGGACACATTGAAGGGGGATCAATGTAGAAAGGACGATTATATATCACGCGCGTGAATTTAATGAGGAACCTCCCGCTCATTAGCTTGGTAGTCACTAAACATCAAGAAGATTCAAGAGTCCACCTTCAGCATCGGAGTGGGCCTTTCAAGGCTTAGAAGTTGCAAGAGAAGAAGATGCAGGAAGCGCAGCTAGGTAGAATGTCATGAAGACAAAGCGGAAGCATGCCAGTGCTATTGCTCCGGAAGGATCTTTGCAAACGCATCTGTATGAAGGAATATTATGTCCAAGACAAGCTTACCATTGTGAGAACTGACTGGAAACTACATGTGAAGGCTCAAAATGAAAGTGAAATAAAATGAAGCTACGTTTTAAGGCTAGCCATGAACATGCCAATAGTGAGCAAGGCTGCACAAGTGACTTAAAGCATGCGCTGTTGACGACGCCAATGATGCTGAAGATGCGGATGCTGCCGGTTTTGCTGCCGGTGGAGACATGCCAACTGTGTCCCCGCGGGGGATCGAGCCACGGCCAAGCTGCTTGTGAACCAGCCAGGGGCGGGGGAGGGGGGGGGGGATAACTATGAAGTTTCATGCGATTGGAGATTCCAGCCCCCCAATCCCTTGCTAAAGCAAGAGGGACTTCAGCCAGCAAAAGCTAGCTTTCGCGATAATCTACAGTATCGATACTCTACAGTATCTCTTTTTTGAACATGTTCATCAGCGCCACACACATCCGCACACTATCCGCTAATTCGCGCATACCAGTTGTACGCTATATTCAGTCGGGGCCTGTATGTAGTCACATAATGTTGCATAAGTTGCATTCTTTCGCACCCATGTGCTCCGTATTCTTCCGTTGCTGCAAGACGGGAAACTGCAGGCCAAGATAAAACTGTCTCTCACCCTGTGTCTCCCTCTCTCTCTCCCCTTCGTCGCCATCTAGTCAAGCTATGTCAAGCTATGTCAAGCTCCGGGAGGAAAGTCTTCAAACATATTCAACATGATTCATATGTATTCTGGTTCCTTTCTCTGCCATTTGCGTCAAACCCATCTCACTTCAATGCAGCAACGCACAAATTCCCAGTCCATCATTCCCCAAAGGGGCGTGTCAACTGGGAGTGCCTCGGCAAGAGCATGTTGCGCAAAGTGGATGGTGGGAGCAAGCGGAGGAACATGAAAAATGAGTCAGAACCAGAAAAGCACTAAATCAAAACCAGAAAATCGACTCGCAAACGCACATATGTCATCATTTTACATGCGTACAGTATACGCCGTTCACACTTTCAATCCAAAACCGCAAGCTGTAAATTTACGCTGGACTGCGCACACGTGTGCCGGAGATGTGTAAACAAATTCTTCGCTCAAACCGAACCAATAGAGTTGCGACACGATAAGGCTGACGAAATTTGTTGAATCTCTGAGCTTCCTGCGGAATGCATCACTTGAAGCGCCTGGAAATTGGCTTGGGAGGTTCGATTCGAACGGGGGTGGGCGCCCGCTGTGATCGCCACAAAGAGCAAATCTTGTGATCCGAGAACTTATGAATCGCGTGTGGTCTCTGCTGGGTCAACTAAGGCATGATATTGACCCAGAGGCTCACAAGGCCAAAAGGAGGCCTCTGGAATTTATATAACTATCCACTCGCCATCACTCGCACAACTGCTTTACAATGCTTTACAGGCCCCAGAAGCCTGCTTTGGAGATGAATCACGGAAGGATTGCCACACCTGCTGGAAAAACGTAACAGCTAAACAATGACACTCCAACGGGGCCATGTCTTCTGCTAAGCACGCCAGTTTGTTTATATATACAATGTTTGTAAATGGATGACGCATAGCCATGCATAGTTTAGGCATGCCCAGCCCTTCTTACGATAGAATTAGATTGGGGAAAGGACAAGCACTCTTTGCCACCACAAGTGAGCCAGCAAGCAGAAGAAGAGCCTTCAACCAGGCAGCAGTATTCGAACGCGGCAGGGCCAAACCGGCCTCGGAGACAGGGAAAGTCACTGCACAAACACTGATTGAGCACTGATTGCATACATTGATTCAATGATTTAATGACTGGCACTAGTACTAGTATGGTTTGAGCCCCAGAGGTCCCATGTCATGACGGCCCAAGCAAACGACACTGTGACCCTCCAACTTACTCGGATATGCACCCAGTGACATGTAGACATAGCTAGCCTTACAGAACCTGCTAGAAAAAATTGCACACATTATCACCATAGTTGGTAGAAAATTCAATGTCGAGCTGTTGAGCTGCGACAAAGCAAAGTGGCAAGCGACCCACACAGGTCCTTGAAGTTAAGCCACGGCACCATCTCCACTGTATGACCGAAGGTGCACGGCACGTGTGTGAGCACCAAATCCTACAATCTAAAAAGGGATAAAAGGGATAAACATGATAAAAAAAAACAGGGTGCACACTCTCAGTATGAAAACAAAGATTCTAAGATCGATCTTAAAGGGTGTCAATCTCTGCCCGTTTGGCTGGGCATCCCGTCTCCACACACAACCAGTTCTGCGAAGGAAACATCACAGAAGTTGATTAGACGTTGTTTGTTTTGGAATCTTTGGGATGTTTTTGTTTTTGTTTTTAAAATGTGTTTGGTATGTTCGACATCATTCGACATCGAGTTGCCCCACCTTTTGGAAGGGCGACCATGAAGGTCTCCGCACATGGAGGCTCCTGGACAGTCCCAGAGTGGCATGGCCCGTTTGATCCAGGCCGCAAGAATCGACAAAACACAAAACACGATCAAAACACGATCAAGTCGATCAAAGTTCATCAAATCATCAAAGATCAGTGTGGCAGTGCGACTTCTGTGACATGGATCGATCCCTGCTGGGTTGACATTGTAAACCATTGCAAACCAAATGAAATGGCATGTTGCAGCATGTCGCAGCTACGATTCTAGCCTCTGTAGCAGTTGAACTTCTGCTGCTCCTGCTTCACCACTCAAGTCCTGACGTGATATGATCACCCCTTCTGCATCTTTCCGCCCAAATTAAACGAAGGCATGCCATCGCATGTCAATATCACAAGCTGAAAAAGGATACGTATGCTTGAACCTTAAGCTGAAAAAGGAGGAGTACCAGGAAGGAACAATAGGGAACAATATGGAACATTAAAGAAAGCAAAAGGGGAAGAGTTCCATGAGAGCGGTCCTCCTCACAAATGTCTGAGGTGACCTCGCGAAGCCGTCCGAATGACATTGGTATGTCTCGTTCGTTGGTGTACAAATCAAATCAAACCAATAACCTCAATAAATAATACAATCATAACATAATCATCATGAATCATATACATTAAATTATAATAAGTTATACATTTTTTTTTTTTACTACATTCATATGCCATCACATCATCAGAGCCCATCCCAGATTCCCAATACTCATCGTTCCCTACTGTTCCTCCAGCGAACTTAAGTTTACAAGCTCGAAAGTGCCACCAGAAGTTCTTTGGATACTCATTGCGGGGAAAATTCGATGCTACCAGTACTTCCACTTATGTATAATTCTATTTCACCTTACTTCGAGATCGTACTAAATTCTCAATTGCAATGGCCTCTGCAGCTGACCAGTTCGTGCTGGTTCATGATCCTCACGTTAATATACTTTGACTTTAATAAATTTAATTTATATAATAATCATTCTTTAATCCAAAGCATCATAAAGCATCACAAGCACAAGGCCTTGGCGCTCCAGGTCAGGATCCCCAAGGACACAATCTGAGCCTTGCAGAATCTGATGCAATCGCTGTGACAGCATGATCAACAATTAGACATATTTAGACACCGGGATTTGGCTCCGAAAAGGAGAAGCCTCAAAGTCAGAAGCGTGCAAGCGTGTGCGAGCCTAAAATATCCTAAAATGACGAAACCGTCTTGCCGTCTTGCCTGAAAAAGCATCAACGTGACCATGCCCATCATGGCGTTGTTCAGCATGCAAGCCAAGCAAAGCAAATTCCCTAAGTAGCTTGGGCTTTCAGTATTTGCTGTAATGTGTCTGCACACTTGCAAGATCTGAAACTACTTTGAGTCCGTTTTAGTCTTTGCAGAGTTCAAAAATGCCACGTGATATTAGATGATCCTTTGTTACGTGATGCCTCTCATCAGCAACATTTTCTTAAAAGCACACAAAACCTAGATAAACCTAGCATGTCCAAGGGATGCTGACATGACTGACATGCTTCAACATCTTATGACGTGGGGCTGGAAAACAGGTTCCGGTGAAACTTCGCCACTGGTTGGGGTTTCCAGGTGGCGCTGGCACTTACCGGACAGGCAGTGTTGGCTTGAGCCACTGTGGAAAACAAGGGCAGTTGACAGTGTTCATGTTTGGAATATTTTGGAATATTATTGAGATGAACAGTTGTGTCATGCCCTTTTGCCTTGTCAACAATCAAAGCGTCATAAGCAACAAACTCACAATATCTCGATATGATCATCATTAAGGCCTATATTATAATTCAATATAATTCATATGTCTTACATTCATCCATATTCATTCCATTTCTTTGTGCACAAGTGTGGCAACATGCCATGAAAGGGTTGCTTGTGGGCAAGCGGTTGTGGCTACGCAGGTAAGCTTTGTGAAAGCCGCCTCTGACATAGACCAAGTCTGCAAGTGGTTGTCGTCCTGTCACTTGAACGGTTAAACTCTGCCGAGTGGTGTGCTGATGGCGAAGGTACAGCCGGCGGAGACTGCACATTAGTCACACGTATGGCAAATTTATTCATATATTGTAATTCTTGTACATTCATCAATCAATCACGATCACCGAAGAGTCTATCCAAAATGCACCGGTTGCCTCTTGCACAGTCTTCAAGCAAGCCTGCAACTTGTCAAGTGTTGCGCTGAAACTCACTCCCTTTTCGCTGCATTTTATCGGTGGGCAAGTGGGCATCTGCTAGCTTTCGACGTCAATGACTCGCTGCCTCTTTTCTACTACCATTTTCTACCATCTTGCATCATCTCGCTGTATCCGATTCGCTCCGTATCCTGCCTCCTGCGCCATGCTCTCCTTGCATCCAATGCTGCTGGCAAGGCCTGCAAGGGGTCGGTGTGGCACGGGGTGCCGCCTGTCTTGGCGCATGGACCCAAACCAAGCCTCGAAGTGCGCCTTCTCTGCGGCCTAGTATCGTTGCATGATAGAAATCATTGGAATCATAGCGAACAACAGCAAGACAATCCAAAACACGAATGGTATACGGATAAGTATATCTATATAACAATAATAATAATGGTATATATATATATTATATTATATTATCAATTTTACATGCATGTGTAAACCGAATGCGGTAGATGCTGGGAAAAAAAGCAGTGTGTCGTAGCAGCATGAGATTTGTCAGGCAAGAAGGGCACAACATGAAACATCAGGCAACATGTTGCTCATTGCATCAAAGCGCGTCTAGCATACTTTAGCCCACACACTAACACCCAGTGGAAGGTTCCAGCAGTTGATCCCATTTGCATTGTGCATTCGTTTTTGCTCGAAGCTCAGGCTGGCAAAGGTTGAAAAAAAAACAAGCTTTCTCTTCTCAATCTTTGAATGATCTCTTTATCTCGAAGGAACCCGCTGGCCTGCCAATGGTGGACGTGGCAAATTACTCCTGGCCTTGGAATTGGTGTGTAAGCCAGTGAACTTGACCCCAAAATACCCCAAACAATGCTTTGAATCATTGCATCCGCAATCATCCGCAATCATCCGCACCGTTGCAGCACACGCACACCCACACACACCCACACATCAACAGAATATAGACAGTATATCCCTGTACGAGTTCACCGGGTCAGGTTGGGGCCTGTGATTTTCTAGTAGAAAATGTAGGTTGTATAAATTAGGGACCCAAGAAAACCTAGCAACAAACATCAAACCAATTTGAAGTCTCCTAGAAAAATGGCAACGTGCAAAAAGTGCATTTTCGAAGCTATGTTTAGCATTTTTCCTTAGAAAAACACCGCCCTACTTGAATTGCATAGTTTTGAAATTACGAAATCAAATATGTTAAAAACCACTTCAAGTTACTGCTACCCTTTTTCTAGAGCCCAACATCCAACCCATCGAATTTCCATCCCATTTCGATAAAAAATGGGTACCCCCGAATGTCATGGTTTCGAACCTCGTTATCTCCATTCAAGTTGCCATAAATTGGGTATCCCTGTTTTCAGACGCACTCAAATACATCCAAATATCATATTGTTGGTGGTAATGACCTGCCAGTGCCTCTCTAGAAAATCAAGGACCACTAGAAAATCTATGCACGTACTCCCAGAGATGCTAAAAATATGCTTCTGGATTTTGGGCACCTAAACTACCCAGAAAATCAGGATCTTACGACTCAGAGGTCTGAAAAAAGTTGTTCTGTAGAAAATTGGGGGAACTTCGAAAGCATCATTTCAGCAAATTCGAGCTTTTCGAAGAACAGAAAATCAACCCTTCTTAGGGGGGTTAACCTCCCTGAAATCCTAGAGGAAACTCATACCGGTATGACAGTATGATCAATACCTGTGAAACCTTACGCACACACACACACACACCGATTCATACAAGCAGAAAAAGGAGCTTGGGCAGGCAGTCTGCCAAGTAAGTTCAAGACACTGCTGTTTCGAAGACGAGCCAATGCCTCTCGTGCAGCATCACCAACACTGACACAAATCATCATCAATATCACTCGAGACACTGAAGCGGACCTGCTCTTGGCGCTTGCAGCGGTCAGTGAGGGCTGTCAAAGTCACCTTTGAGATCTGACATGCATCCGAAGACGTAGCTGGCTGTTGTGGAGAATTCGATTGATAACTAGCTCATCATGAAGAATTATGATGATCACCACTCGCCTTTTGTAGCAAAGCTTGGCTGCAATAAGGCTCGACTCTAACCCCTCACCCAATTGTAAAGCACTTCTTAGGGTGTGTCAAAAACGATCAAATTGATCAGCTTCAATAATACTACTAGTAGTATGTCATTCTAAGAGCACCCGTGAATAATTGCCAATAACTGTTAGGATTGTTGAGTATAGGAGCCGGGCTCGAAGGTCAAACGCCTCCTTTCGAAGGCGCTCACCTACACAAAGAGATGAGATAGCTCAAACAGTCCTCAAACCGATTGTACCACCTGGATTTAATGCAAGATAGTGCGAGGTAAGCTCATGTAAGCACTAGGTTTGAGAAGCACCAATTTATACCAATTTTACCATGAACTTCATGCATCAATCTCGCGATCCTGTTGGAAATGGCATTGTTGATTGCATGTAACTTTGGCGGGAACCTTCCGCCAGCGACATCTCCAAGCGAGATGTGGCCTGGACATATCTGGTCCTCCCAGAAATATCTGAAATCAAACCTCCTATTGGATCCTATTGGTGCATCTCTTGCCAAAATCTCTGACGCTACCTGAAAATGCAATAAGAAACTTGCCAAAACATTCCAAACTCCCAAACGGTAATGATAAACACGATGGCCATTCCTCTCTGTGTGGATGTCCCTCAATCGAGTATTTTTCATTTTTTCAATGCATCACTGAAGATTAAGAGGCGCAAGGGGAGATCTTCCTGCGGAAACTGATACTTGCCAGCTTTTCTTCTGAAGTGGCCATTCCCCTGGCAACTTGGGACTCGGTGCGTTTTCTGCATCTGCAGCTGCCTTTGCCTGTCCCAGCAAGCACGCCCACCAAGAGCTTCTCTCAAATCCACTAGTCTGAAACAAGCTTCGGTGGACGAAGCACGTGTTTTTCCTTTACGCGGGTGACAGAGTATGTAAACACACTCTACAATAGCCATAAGGTCATGACATTGCTAGATTGAGCAAGTCTTCCACCAAAATCACCAAATACATTAACATGGTATGCTAGAACCCATGGTCCTGCGGGCATGCCGTTACCAATTGTTACCATGAGTTCGAAAAAACAAAAAAAACACAACACGTTACCATGTTGGGCTCAACAGGGCGAACGTGCTCACCTCAGCATGGAGGTGGTGCAGCTGAACCTGTCCAAGAAATGCCAAGAACCAGTTGAAACATGTTGAAACACATGGGATGTTCATGGATTTTCATGGATTTTCATTATGCCCACCTACCCCCTACACACGCAATGGTCGCAATGCGCAGCATAGCATTATAGCATATAACATGTAAAATGTATACGATTTATAATATATTATGTCTGCATATCAGACTCTTGTGGCACTATCACAGTTCTGCTACAGTAAGATCAGTAAGACGTTTCAAGTCGTTTCTGACAGCATCGGCCATTCTTCTAGACCTGCATTCCCTTCAGTTCTTCGCTTCCTGCCTTTTGCTCTCCGCACAGAAGTTGCAAAGAGACAATGGAGGACTGCACAAGGCTCAACAAGCTCAAGAGATCTCAAGAGACATGTGTTGGTTCTGAGGCCTCAGCTACCACATGACCTGTTCTGTGTTCAACCTGCTACCATACCGATTCTCACGGACTCTCTGCCGTCGTTTTAGTCCTTCGTACTTTTTCCCCCCTTCTACCTGAGACTGTCTTGAGACTGTCTTGAACTCCATTGCGAACATAGAACGCCTGCAGAACGTCATGGTGCAATATCTGGTGCATCACCATGCCTCTGCCTGATCTTTGCAGGCCATTTCCGCTCCCTGGGGAATGGATTGACACAAGGTGATTCTGGCATGTCACAACTTGTCCTGATTTTTCTGTGTAGGAAAAATTGAGCTGCAAAGTGGCAACATAAGCAAAGAATGGATGTGAACGGTCCATACTTTACTAAACTCCACTGAATCCGAGAGGACAAGAACAACATCTGCCAAACGCTTCCAGCCTCCTTGAGCTTCCAATCTTCTGCCTCGCACTTTGCGAGAACAAGTAGCCAATGGACCATAGACAGTTTCCAGCGGTCTCCCTCCCATGTCTTTCCAGTGCGGCTTCTCTGCTGGTCTAACTCATTCTAACTCATTCCTCCATTGTGACAACA
Organism: Cladocopium goreaui; assembly: GCA_947184155.2. Classification (NCBI taxonomy): domain Eukaryota; class Dinophyceae; order Suessiales; family Symbiodiniaceae; genus Cladocopium; species Cladocopium goreaui. The sequence continues at coordinate 68,581 of CAMXCT020000869.1, read as the reverse complement.
TGAAGCTTTGAGATGCTTTGAGTGTGCCAGATCGTGGGACACTTTCCCAAGATCGCACACTCCAAATACAGACCTCAAACTTCAAAGAGATCACCTCCGCTTCTAAACCTGGCGGCTTCAGCTGAGAGTCTCAAAACCTATTTGCTTTGCCAAACTATATACGCAGATTTTATGAACCTTTGAACTTGGTAGTCTGGCCAATCAGCCCAACGACCTAAAACATTCAATTATATTCAATTCATGAAGATCGTCATGGGGTGCGGGCAGGCCGGGCAGGCCGGGCAGGCCGGGCAGGCCGGGCAGGCCTGCTTCTATGATTTCATGCCGTTGTTGCTCAGCAGCGAGCTCTGAGCTCCAGAAAACCTTGCTGCGCTGCACCCGAGGCCAAGAAATTCCAACTTGGCAGAACTCGCTTGATGATCGAGCATTGAGTGTGTCAATATTAATGCGTTTGATACATTTGCATAGATTTGCACATTCCATTTGCGGAGTGTGAAGATTTCTGCAGCGATGTGACATGATGTGACGCCTCGTGCTGCTCAAGCTCATTTCTCCAACGTATCGCTGAAGACTCCAGCCGGGCCTGCATGTGCTATACTAGCCGGCCCCGGCCTACCTGGGAACCCAACTAAAAGACAATCGTGGATGATTCTGCCAAATGGTTTGGACATTTTCAGCATACTTCAGCCTCAGCCTACCCAGACCTTTCGAAAATGCCCAAGCGTTTGATGCATACGGGCATGGCTCGCCTGCATTTCTCTCTCCACTGCCTCACGGCACTCCCACTCAAGTCAGCCCCTCAGAACACCTCAGAACCACAACCTTTAGAAAAGGGTCCCGCCCCGAACATCTTCCTTTGATGATTTTGATAATGTTTGCATTGGGACCCATGAACTAAACTAGGCAAAGAATGGCTAAAAGAAGTTGCAATACTACACCCTCGGGAACCGACCAAAACAATATCAACAAATCAAAACAAAGAGTGTCAAAACATGGAAAACCTGGATCCAAATTGGGGAAGTGAGGAAATGCGAGGAAACTTCTTGGAAGCTGCGGATCAACAGCGGATCACCAGCGGATCAACGCGGCTGCCTGAACTTCTTCTGCCTTCGACAGCTTCTCTGCAGCCAGGGCCTGAACTCCGCCGTGGAAGCGTGGCTTCGCAGCTCCATGGAGCTGCCAACATCAAATGTGTCACAGTCACGAAAAGTCACAAGATTCACGGCTTGAGATTCTTGAGATCTTTCCAGTGGAAACTACGACTTGAAGATAAACTCGAGTTTCTTAATGTTGTCCACAATACATTTCAACATGCCGCGATTTGCATACATTATTAAGTTACATCACATCACAAATTCCGTCAAATTCCACACACGTGAATATTTCCGCGAAAGGATTTAGTAATTTAATAGAATATGCCAATTATAACAATATATATATAATTATAACATTATAACAATCTATAACATGACACTGCATGATACTGTGATAGTCATAGTGTATGATTCTCTTTGATACAGTACTTTATGATACTATATGGTACTATACTTGCTTGATCTTGATTGGATACTGAATGCGCCAGCCAACATCAGCCTACAACAGCCTACTGAGTCTCCCGGAGTCTTAGGGTACCTCTTGGAGCTGCTGCAAGAGAGTCTCGGCTGCCATGGTCGCCTTAGGTCAGGTGATGGTGCAGTGGGAAGGGATTCCCGGCTTCCGCCCTATGTTGGAGAGTGTAACCTTGTGGCCCATGCCCAAACCAACTGACGGCTTACAATTGTGCTGGTGAAAGTCGAGAGTACAACAATCTTTCAAAAAAATACCTAGTTGAGATGGTGGTCCATGGAATTTCTGTTGGACAAACATACCCAATTCACAGTGCAGTGAGGCTGGCATGTTGATGCATATTGCAGGCACCAAGGGTCAGGGTGATTTGCAGCTCAAAATTCTAAGATACGGGCAGGAGTTGGCCTCCTTTGGCAGTCTTCTTTTGATTTTGACCTGTAGTTAGCTCGTTGGCCCATAACATGTGCTTGGCTGCAGGGGTCTGTTTGCGCTTAGAATGCTGGCTTACTGTCCAGCAACGGCTCAAGGCGTGTGTGAGTGAAGGAAAATACATTTGAAGTGGTGACAAGTTGTGCAAGGTCATATTATGTGGCTCCTATAGGAGTGGACTTAAACACCGAATGTCTTCGCTGCACACTGCACATTTGATCACAAATGTGCAAGATGCTACCAATGCAAGCTGAACTAAATTGGACTGCTATCCATGGCACATGCAAAGCCTTAAGATTAAGATGTCTGATTCTGTCTGATGCTTAAATCAACTTACTTTGCACTCTTTGGCTGGCTAACAAACTCAAAGAATGCCCCTTGATACCTATGATGCATGTTCGCACCGTTCACTGCAAAATGCCTGCAATCCCTTGCTGATCTTGGTGGAGCTTCTTCTGGTAGCAGGCGGGTCCTGTGCAACTCTGGCATGTCAAATGCATCTTTTTTTTGGGCGGAAAGGGAAATCTTCCACGTTAGCTTTGACATTTGAGGGTCTTGCGGATGGCCTCCTTTCTAGCGTGGAATTGAATCAAAAGCGATCAAATCTGGTTGGAAACACCAGCTGAGCACATGTACCCGCCCGCCCCGCGACTCCATGGCAATGATGGGCGCACAACGAGGCTGGGAGCATCGCGGTGGCCTAGGACAACATGAGATGAAGTGTACAAGGCGTGCAAGTATGGCAAAGAATGCAAAGAATGCAGAGTCATGCCAAAACCGCGAGCAACTTCATCAATTTTCATTGTCACAATGTTGAATCATTCTGATCATTCACGGAGTAGCTGCTTGAGCTCTTGAACATGCTAAGACCTCCCCACCTCTTCTGCGACCTTGGAGATGGCGAGAGTATGCGAGAGATAGCAGTTTGTGTTGCATCGCTTCCCCGTCAATGTGATCTCAATGTGGCTCAAGGCCGGGCACTTTCGTTGAGCTCGCTACTCTGCTCTGCGGAGGCAGGGCGTCTCATCCATTGGTCAAGGATCTCCGGAGAGGAGCCGCCATGGCTTTGACCATCTTTGAGAATCTTTGACCTGTAAAATGTCCTGTGAAAACATCAACAGCGTGAGGTGAAAGGCCCAAAGGCATCTTAGAACTACCGATGGCTACCCAGTTGATTGGTGCACTTGCTGTACGGAGCATGATGTGCAACTCAACCTATCGGGGCAACCATACTTTACCCGTACAAAAAATAGTGTCCAGAAGCTGAGTCTGATTTGAGACAATGGCTTCGCGTCGCACGCACACCCAGATACCCTGGGACCAAAACTACATCACCACTGTCTGCCACTCTTTCGCTGGAACAAATTAAGAAATCTTCGGATCTCACAATACGATTTCATGTTCTCCTCACAGCAAACATCAACTTTAGAGCCTTTTTTGCCTGGCTTTCTGCAAGTATTCTTGCTACGTGCCCAAGCAGTCTATGCCACCATGTCTTTGCAAGGAGCAGCGCAAGCACAAAAAGCATATACACTGCTCATTGCGAAGTCCCACAAAAGCTAAATTCAACAGTTCAACAACTATAGGAAGCCGCTACAATCCGCTTCAACATTCTTCAGTCTCTTCGATCAATTAGCCCTAGGCTCCATATGGCAATGGGCAATTTCGCTGGACAGTGGTGTTTGATTGACTCATGTGGACAAATTCATCACTCGGGTTTGTTGCTCTTGCCAACCAGCAACTGCGTAGAAGAAAAGAGGGGATGTGCCACTTTAGAGTTCTAATATGTTCCAATATGCATTTCTAATTGCAAAGGGCAAAGGGTGCCCAAAATCCAATGCTTTGACAAAAGGAAACCATTTTTCTTCACAGATCCACAGCCTGATTCAAATGGGACCTCACAGCTGGAAGCATGGGTTCCATATGGTTCCATGAAGCTCTGCCCATGTGCCGGGCGTGCCAAACGTGCTGGTGGGCTTCCAGCAAGCCCAGCTCTGAAATCCGAATGGAAGACTGAAGATGACTGAAGCATAGGCAACTCAAGGGTGTGAACACGTATGAGTTTACAAGTAAGATACCTCATGACAATCAAATCGACATTCTTGGGTTTTGCCTAGGCCTGGATTCAGGCATGTATGTCTACCCCAAAAGTGAGACTTTGCAAGATTCTCCGCCAAAACCAGGGCACTTCCTGAGAATCCACCATATGCATGATACACACTACACATCCATCCATCCATCCATCCATCCATCCATCCATCCATCCATCCATCCATCCATCCATCCATCCATCCATCCATCCATCCATCCATCCATCCATCCATCCATCTTATCTATCTATTATCTATCTATCTGCTATCCACTATCTAATCTAAGCTAATGACCAGTCTCGCCAGCAGCGCTCAAGATTTCAAAGCAACAAAAATCTAGCAAGTCTAGAGTTTTGACTGCAAGCGGTTTCGGATAATGTCTTCTGCTTCTGCCACCTCAGAGGTCAAAATTCAGAAAGAATCATAAAGGATCAAAAAGGATCAGCAAGGCATTTCTTTTAACTGCTGGCAAAGTTTCAAAGAGTGGGGCCACACCTCCACAGGAAGGTCTAAGTCACTGACCAAACGATCCATAAGCTCCTGCAAGCTGCTTGGGACAAAGGGAGAAGTGTTTGACTATGTTTGAACTGACTTCTGCATGAGGAGACTCTCTGGTAATGATGAAGTATGGATGAAATGGATGAAGAATGACGCCATCTGAGACCATCTGCACTCTTGGTGCCTAGGGAGTTGAACGCGGACATGATTCATTCATGTGGATCATGTGGATGCTTGATTGATACCTGTCCTGGCAAGTGGGAATGTCCTTGATCAGGCCAATGGATTGACCGCACGACCTGGAGATGAACTCAGAAAGAAACCCTTGATACCTAGCCGACCTAGCCGAGCCCAAGCTCCGCCATAGCTGAAAGATGCTGACAGGAGTGCACGTTTGATTGCTTTGATTCGTTACCGAAGAGAGGAGATCAAATAGACTGTGATTGATCCAAGGTTATTTCAAGCAACTAAAACACCACTAGAATGACAAGATTCCCCTGTTAGCGCTGTGGGCCCCATCCAACTGTTCATTCTGCAGGTGAGAGAGTTGAGGAAACGCGCACCAACTCCAGGCGTGCGGTGTGCAATTGCCAGCGTATATGCGCAGTTCTTCAGTAAACTGTGGACCTCTTCGGTGGGGATTCAAAGGCTGCGACCAGGCCGAACTCTCAGCATCTCCGGTCTCCTGTGTGGAGCTGGAGTTGTGAGGTCCAAAATCCTAAGGTGTCTCAACAGAAACATCCACCCACTCCCAGGCAGTCAAAGTCTGGCCTGGAAGGACTGCCTGTAGTTCTCACCTGGTGGGGAATGGTAGTGACAAAGCACCACATGCCGCATGCTGCACGCTGCTCGAGGTCTTTCATGTCATTCTTGTGTCTGTGCTTACAGAGAGGCCTTTCACCAGGTGCGCAATCGCGAAGAAATCCTGACTAAGTATATAGATCAGGATGGAATCTGTTACAGCTGCGATCTGCATCATAGAACCATACTCAAATTTCAGTGTTGAAACCAGGTTTTCTTGTTTTGGTCTGAAATTCCACAGTAAAAGGATGTAAAAGGTCTGTCTGTATGATGTCAAACACATTGATTGAGCAAAACCGCCGAAATCATCCAATATAAAAGCGGAATGCAAAAACACTTTCCTAGTTGTTTCATCTGCACAAATATGCCCCATTCTGTTACATAAATGCCTACAGTAACTTATTGACACTTTAGCAAACCCAGAACGGTCCCCTGGATTCTTCGCTTCAATCTCGCGTACCTGACATGTTTGCATCTTGGCCAGGATTTTAGCGGCAATGGAAACGTTCTAGTGGGATTTGTGCAGCTGTGTGCGATGAAGGGCCCTCCATTGTTGGAAACACTGTCGCTGTCATCGTCCTTCTCCTCCTTCTCTTCATAATCATGATAAGATAATAATAATAATCATCATCAGCAGCAGCATCGTCAACATCATCACCATCACCAGCATCAGCATGATTATCAGTATAATTATAAGCATGATTAAATTATATATGATTATCATGTTTACCATAAGTGCCATGATCATCATGATTGTTATGCTACGAGTAGTTATTGTCCTTAGAAGCATTAGCAGTAGCACCAGCACCAGCATGACCATGACCATCATCACCATCCTCACCACCTCCTCCTCACCATCCTCACCACCCTCACCACCCTCACCACCGTCACCACCGTCACCACCGTCACCACCGTCACCACCGTCACCACCACCACCGTCACCACCACCGTCACCACCGTCACCGCCGTCACCGCCGTCGCCGCCGTCACCGTCGCCACCGGTCACCACCGTCGCCACCGTCGCCACCGTCACCACCGTCACCACCGTCGCCACCGTCACCACCGTCACCACCGTCACCACCGTCACCACCGTCACCACCGTCACCACCGTCACCACCGTCACCAGCACCACCAGCATCAGCATCAGCATCAGCATCAGCATCATCATCATCATCATCAGTAGCATTCATCAAGTTTGTACTTTCCCATTGGTTTTGTCACCCGAAACATTTGTTCCATCTCATTCATTGCTACATATGCCGGCATAATGTTCCGACATACTCCAATCATCTCCAATCATTGTACGAAAATACGTTGAAGTCAACGTGTATATTGTATACGTATACCGTATACGCATTCAATCTAATGTTTGTATGCATCAATGTGCCAGTGTAAATGTATAATCTTTAATTTCCAATCTCCACCACAATATCCATCCGAATCCATCCACAAAAATTGGGATGCAACTCGACCTAAACCAACAGCCCACAGCCAGCACTACCACTTTTGCTCTGCCATCGATTCGGATTGAGGCCAGAAGGTGCTGTCATGTGATGCTGCAAATTGCGGCAGTCTATGCTGCACGCACAATCATGGCACAAACCACTTGCCGTCGTTGGAGTAGTCTGGAGGAAAGACTTGGTTCACATCTTGAAAGCGTGCCCCGAACAGGCAGAAGAAACATCAGCGTTGGAAGCCTGACCTATCCACAGGCAGAAGGGTAGGACAGGCGGATCCATGTGCTAGTTGGATTTGTGTCGCAGTCCTCGTGGAAGAGTTTGCCGCTGCTCTAGCTCCCTGCCCTAGTGTGGAGACGGGTGCCTAAAGATCCTGGAGCAGAATCACACCAGGACTACTTCGACACCAGTGCAGAAATGGCCGAGCCACTCGAGGAAAATCTATCTGGGAGGTCGGGATATCGGTTCCACTGGCATGACCAAAGGTCTAAGGCTTCCACGTACTCCACAGGGCCAAACTGAAGTCCTGCAGCACGCGCTAAGAATTCATCCGGAACAGCAGAAGCAGCTTCCAGCTAGCCTTAGCCTGGTTATCTTTTCTGGGCATCTTTGCGCCTAGCAAGCATTTAGACTAATTTCAAACATAAACTGGGCATAACTGGGCATATTTTTCGGATCTTCAACACGTCACAAGCCTTTGCAAGCATAGGAGCTAATTATGGAGAAACTCAAAAGCTTGTTACATTTCTCCAGTCTCCTCCAAGCACGTAGATGCGGCCGCTTACAGCGCATGCAAGTGCAGAACTGCGAGCGTGTGGCAGGTCGGGAAGAGTTAACTTGCTGCTCCAGCTGCGCAGGCAGAGGTCATAGACATCCACGAAGCCTACGTCCCTGTCCACTTCCATTCCTCCGATGATGAACCTGCATGGGTTGCATCAGTACAGTACCGTGGTGAAAGGAACGGGGCTGAAGTGGTTTTGATATGTCTAGACATGTCGTGATATGGCAGCCAAGGCTTTGCCAAAGGAGACACCGTAAGTCTAGTACAATTAGAATAAACATCAATAAACCCTTAGAAACCCTTTGCAAACATCTGCAAGCACTCTCGTACAGCCAAGGCTCAAATACTTGGAGGAGGCTACCAAGCTGGCGTAGGATCGCCGCCGTGGCAGTGTCAAAGATCTCCAAACGGCGGATGCGTCTAGGATCAGAAGAGATGCACCACAAGCATTATCAGCATGACCTAAAAGTGCCAACTCCTGGTCGCCCTCAAGGCAAATTGCTACGCAATCACCTCAGTCTTGCGAAGGCCGCGTAGGTGGGTCCAAGATGGTCCAAGTACATGGCCTATGTTATGGACTTTCGTCATTGGTGTATGCAGTGTCAAGATTTGCAGGAGTGCGTAAATGTTGAACCAAGATGAACCAAGCTAATTTGCTACCGTCAGCTACACCTTCGCCACCAGCATTTGGCTTCTTTGCATAAGTTCCAGGCAAAGGCGTTCCGGAAGTCGTGGGCGAGCACGCCAGCGAACGCGCGCAGCAGTATCTCAAAAAAGCTGGGAACGGCAAGCGCTAACCCCCTCCGAAACTTCAGTGAAAAAGTGTATGACGGCACATGCATTGCCAAAATGCTCTGACTTCAAGTGGAGCTTTTCTTACTTCCTCGACATATCCAAACTATCCGGCTGAGGGAATGGTCAGGATTTTTGAAATTCAGTTTCCTCTGGACTACAAGAGTTTCCACGTTTCTATGTTGTTTTGCTTGGGACGCACTAGCACGAATTTCAAACAACCCTGAGTATTCTTGTCCACAGGCAGAGTTCCCGCAACATATGCATTCCTTTTCTTGAAACATGCAATTTTCCTTTTGAATCAGTTCAGTTCAGACTTGCTTTATTTATGCTGATGTTGAGACTGCCAACGCGCTCTCATGCCATGGTATTCCTACCCTCTGCCTGACACTTTAAGCTCTTCCACCAGGTCTAGAGTGTTCTGAGCGAGCCCACCCAAGACCTCTGGTTCCAGTGAAATAAGACATATGCACTATTTCTCCGAAGGTGACCGAGGCAAATTTGGGCCCACTTCAGCACAGTTGACTGCAAAGTGCGGCCGTCCAGACAAAATCAAACAAACAAAACATAACAAGACCATTCGCCAAGGGGCTACCAAGCTTCCGTTCACTCCGACAGCTGCAGCACGGCTCCTGTCACGCCAGCGTTTCACTGCTGGAATCAAATGTTTATCTGTATCCCGAGCCTGCACTGTGAGAACATTGAATGTGTCCAATAGTGCTGAAGCGTGGCTCATGATCCTTGTGATAGCCTGTAACGCACAAGAAGAGAATTAATTCAATACTGTAAGTGCAAAAGATCCACTTTATACGCGAAGTGAGCCCTGAGGTGATACCCGTGGAGTCCCAGCAAAAAAGAGCGAATGGAAAAATGGCAATGAGGGATGCCAAAAGTAGAACACGTGCAGAGCACCCGCACCAGAAAGCCTCTCAGAGGCGGAGGTGGGGCCCCCGCGGCCCGGAGAGGAAACTATGTAATCTCAGTAGTTATTTTTTCATTTTTTCCCGTCTTGTTTCAACATTTCATCCGTCGGTACGAGCCTTGCAGAGGTCAGGGGCGGCAACTGTCGCCAGGTCCTTTTTTCGAGGTGGAGTGCCGCGGCAAAAGCCACGCAATGCCCCAGAATCTGGGATCGGCCACCTCCAGTATTCTGGGACAACTGCTTCATGCTAACTCGAAAGTTGGATGCATCGCACAATAAAACACAATCAATGAACGTAAAGTGCATAGGGTAACGCACGATGCTAAGGAACCCAATCATCTGTCCAATGCGGCTTGGGCTTGGATCTTGTGTTTGAAGCGACATCGTGATGGTCATACAGAGTTACCAGTAGTACCGCGCAAGGCGGTGGCGGAAGTTTCAAAAATAGGAAACCTATAGGAGAGATTGGTTGTTGTGAATCAGCGATGGCAGAGCGAAGCCACTGATGGACTGAAAGGTGGTTGAGGTCTCCTCTCTTTCTCTCTCTCTCTCTGACTATCTACCTACCTACCTATCTATGTATGTATTTATCTATCGATCTATCTCTCTCTCTCTCTCTCTCCCTCCCCCTCTCTTTCATCTAATTACCTATCTATCTATCTATCTACCTACCTATCTATCTACCTACCTACCTACCTATCTATCTACCTACCTACCTATCTATCTGTCTATCTGTCTATCTGTCTATCTATCTATCTAATCTAAGCTAAGCTAAGCTAATCTCATCTAATCTAATCTAATCTAACCTAATCTAATCTAATCTATCTATCTATCTAATCTCCTTCATCTGTCTATCTGTCTAGCTGTCTACCTGTCTATCTGTCTATCTATCTATCTATTTATCTATCTGTCTACTTGTCTATCTGTGGTGCAGTGTCATTCAGTGTAATGTAGTGTGGTGTAGTGGAGTGTAGCGGAATGTAGTGTAGTGTAGTGTAATGTAGTGTAGTGTAAGTTAGTGTAATGGAGTGTAGTGGGGTGTAGTTGTGTAGTTGTGTAGTTGTGTAGTTGTAGTTGTAGTTGTAGTTGTCGTTGTAGTGTAGTGGAGTGTAGTGAAGTGTAGTGGAAGGTAGTGTAGTGTAGTGTAATGTAGTGTAGTGTAGTGGAGTGTAGTGTAATGTAGTGAAGTGTAGTGTAATTTAATGTAGTGGAGTGTAGTGTAGTGGAGTCTAGTGTAATGTAGTGTAGTGTCGTGTAATTTCATGTAGTGGAGTGTAATGGAGTGTAGTTGTGTAGTTGTAGTTGTAGCTGTAGTGTAGTGGGGTGTAGTGTAGTGTAATGTAGTGAAGTGTAGTTGGAGGTAGTGTAGTGTAGTGTAATGTAGTGTAGTGTAGTGGAGTGTAGTGTAAAGTATTGTAGTGTAGTGTAACGTAGTGTAGTGGAGTGTAGTGTATTGTAATCTAGTGTCGTCTAGTGAAGCGAAGCGAAGCGACATCTGAACCTCCAAAAGTGGTCCGAAACCCTAGTGCTTTTGACATTTTGACTTCGAAACGTGCTTCGCGCCACAACAGCGTGCACTTTTTCGACATCTCAAGTGCCAAAAGTGGTCCGCACCCCTAGTGTTTTTAACATTTTGACTTGGAAATGTGCTTCGCGCCACAACGGCGTGCACTTTTTCAACATCTCAACTTCCAAAAGTGGCCCGAACGTGGTGTGTTTTGTACATTTTGACTTGGAAATGTGCTTCGCGCCACAACGGCGTGCACTTTTTCGACATCTCAACTGCCAAAAGTGGTCCGAGAATGGTGTGTTCTGTACATTTTCACTTCGAAATGTGCTTCGCGCCACAACGGCGTGCAATTTTTCATCTCTCATCTGGCCAGCTGGCTCCGCACCCGCCGCTTTAGCGAGCCTACTTTTCGACCCTCCGGAGCCCCAAATCATTGGAAAAACACAATGTTTCGCGACTTTCCTACCTTTTCGCGCATCTGCATCTTCTTTCTTCTTACTCTTCTTTCTTCTAATCTTTCTCTTCTCTCTGCCTCTTCCCTGCTCTGCTTTTCATCTGTCCATATTGTTGGAAGTTTGACTTCTAAACTTCCTTCGATGAGTACACAAAGGGTCGGAAAATTGAAAGGAGATTGGGACATGTTGGGACGTATTTGGGCACAGCACAGTGAGGCCTACCACAAACACATGCCCCATGTAGAACGCTGCAGCGCAGTTCAAGTAGCTTGGCACGCCCTGACCATCAGCATATGCAGCTCTGGTATGAAGCGTCAACCAACAATAACCAACATTACTACATAACAGCTCAAGCTCTCGGATTTCCACCTTTTCCTGCTCTGCTATCCTTCTTTGGGATGCCCTCTCTTTCTAATCTATTCTTGAAGCGTTTCAGTCAATTCAGGACATTTGCCGCGCAAAAAGAGGATTTGCAAGCAAGACCAGCTGTCGCAAACAAGGGACAAAGAATGCTATCTGTAGCAAGCGGCACAGCATTGGCTTGACAACATTCCCACTTGAGTTTCCAGCTCACATCGGCCGTTGCGCATGGTATAAGTTTGGATGTAAGGCACGCAGCCGGTCATATTCCTACGCTCTGCATCCGTGCTGAAGGCTTCTGCCCCCTGATGAGCTTGCAACATCTTGCAAAATCTTCCAACGACCAGGCCAACGCTTTGATGTACGCCGCAGTCGGCGTCTGCACGTGAGCTTTCCAAAGAGCTGCTTGCTATTTCTGTGCCAAAAGTCGGTACTTAGGCTTCAGTAGGCACATGGCACATCCAGGTACTCATCACGGATAAAATGGTAATTACACTACAATAATATTATACAAGTATGTGCACCACCTATGTCCCCTTATACCCCTTATAATAGTTGGGCTTTGATGGGCTTTGGAGTCACCCAGAAATTGACGAGCATCAAGGAATCAAGAGCTTGCAGTGCTGTGATTCACCCAGGGCATTGCTCCCTTCCATCGTGTAACAAAGAGAAGAGGCGTACAATGGCGTACGCTTATTTGGAGGAGCATTTCTGCAGCTGAGAGATCGTAATGATCATAGCTCTGGCTTTTGTCTCAACGTCCTCACAAAGCTGTGCACTATCAGGAACAGGCAACATGAATGGATCAAGCCAGCCACCAATCGAACATTTAAGAAAGGCGCAGGAATATATCATACAAGTTCCATTTTCGTTAATCACTCAGCTCTGAATCTCTGAAATCTGAGCCTGGCGTCTTGATCCGTTTCTCCAACCAATGCATCAGCGTTTCGAGGAGATGTTTTTCATCTCTTCGGATGACGATCGCGTCATACCAGGCTCCCTGCACATCCTTTCAGGGCTCAGCTTGGAATCAGTGACTTAGTGGCTGACTGTGACTGACAAATCCGATAAGTCCAAGTTAGGACATAGCAGAATTATTTCAACATTATGCAACATCTCTCAACACTCCTTTCATGCAAGCCAAAGAGATCCACAAAGTTTCGACAGCACAAGTCCTGGTTCTTCAGTGTCTGCTCATCATCACTCAAAGACCCTTGCATTCCCAGCATCTTTTGTTTCAAAAGATGCAACAAAGTTTTGAGTAAGCCGTGTTCATTCTGAGTGCTCCAGTACTTACAATTGGTTTTCATACGCCAGGTCTCTCCATCTCTTTTCCTGCGGGCAGAGCTTTGGCCTGGTGAAGACTGCAGCCAGAATGGCGTCCAGACTTCCTCAGCATTTTAGTGCCACATGGTACCATAGCTGCCACATGCTGCATCCGATTTTCTACAGGAATGGTCCACCCTCAAAGCCTTACCAAAGGACCAACAAGCAACACAACTGACTGAGGCTCGACAAGCTTCGGGCGACTCAAAGGAACAGGACCTGTGTAACTCAGGCAATGAAGCTCGACTTGATGCTAGCCAGGCTCGCAAGAAGGAAAGAACTCCTGCTAGACTGTGGCCTGCCAAGCCTTCGCTTTTGGCCTTTTTCTTCTTTGGGCATCCGCCCAATTCAAAATGCAAAAAAGGTTGCAGTCTTGACAGCAAATCAGGCGGAAAGCCACCTCCACCTCCCTCACCTCGAAGCTTTTGAATATCCAAGCTCAAGCGAGTCTTTGTCAAACAAGTAAGGTTGTGGATCCATGGGACAGTGAAACCGAATTTCCACAGCATCTCCTGATTGCTGTGCAAACCATAGACATCGGTGACTTCTTGTCCGCTCTCCATGGCCCTCTGTGGCCACATATGTAACTTTGATGGCCTTGATGGCTTTGATGGCCTTGCTGGCTGGGGGCCAAAGCGACCCAAGCTCTTTGCCTCGTGCTGTGTCACCTGCGCTTCCGTTTCAAGTGGACTTTGAGGCACGGGCAAATGATGATTCACCATGTCGAAGATGGGCACCAAGGCTGGCTGAGATGGCAAACCTTCAGGGCTTCCAGGGAAGGTGAGAATGCGTGAGTTCACCAGCGCCCAAATATTCTTGTAAGATTTGAGAGTGAAACCTGAAGCCAATTCAGGGCACACTGCTTTGAGGACTTCCGTGTATTCCCGCTCAACCCCTGTCCGCGCAATCGAATACAATCCAAACGCAGTGGTTCCTGCAATGTCCGCAAGCATTTCCGACGCCCAAAACAGGGGGAATCTGCTAAGCTGCCGTTCATCCCAGTGATTCAGTAGAAAGTCCAGGTGTGGCCAAGCCTTTCGAGCCTGTGGATCAATGCTGATGTGCAGCAAAAATACCATGATGCTGAAAGTTGCACGGGTTCCAACATTCTCAGGATGCGCTGCCGTGTCAAAGAACTCACTGATCCTGCCTTGACACGGCGTCAAGTTCACAGCCTTCTCGCCAAGAAGTATTGCATTGAATGGTATGGAAAGAAGTGTTTCTCCCTGCTGCACTGGCTGGCTGACAAACAGTCCACGCCCTGCAGTACCTGTTTTGATCTCGAGCTTTGGTGACACGAAACCACCAAGCGAGGTCACCCATTCAGCCAGCTCCAAAGCCCAAGCGCAAGGAGGCCAGAGCACTATCAAAAGCCATCGGTCCATGGCTGATTCCCAGCAATCAGCAATGTCTTTAGCTTAAGCCCAGCAACCAGCAACCGTACTACAGTCGGTACCAGCTCGCTAAATCTGAAAGTCTGAACGACCGGTAACTTGAAAGAAGCCAAGACATCTATGATATATATATATATATCTATAACTGTATGCCTCACTTGACTAAACATGTTGTCATATCATGTGTGAATGCCGCACATAAATCTTCTTTACAAGCGTGCCATTGCAAGACTTTATGCCAGAAATCAGAAAGCAGCTGAAACAGCAAGCGAGACAAAACAATCTGGGCAGTGCATAGCCCCCTTGCCAAAGGGAGACCATCCTTCACAGGATGCAATAATATATCGCTCTATTTGTTTGTTGTTATTGGCCTACTACTACCCTGACTGCCATTTAAGAAATCACCAGCGCAGTTTGCCGATTGCCTGTGGTAGTTCTTCCTCATGCCACTCTCCCAGTGCTTCGCAGCGCAATAGCTGTGAACAGTCTGCCCAGGCCAGCAGGAGACCTAGTCAAGTTGCATGCAGGTGTGGGGGATGGTTTTTACTTACATCATGAAATATCATCGGCAGAAAGCAAGTTGGTGCAACGTGGTCCAAGAACTTTGGACATCTGCTGAAACGAGATGAAACGAGCACCTTTCTGAGAGGCCTCTGCCACCTGCCAGGCATATCAAAACCTTGTATGGTCCTTCTTGTCACCTTTCACTGACGTTGATATTGCACTCCACCTTCAGCCCTTCAACTCGCAAAAACATCGAAAACCATCTTCACTCAGCAATACATGGCCGAACCCTGGAGATTCCGATGGACCGATTCATGTCCTGAAATATCATGATATTATATATACATATATATATAATATTATGTATACACACCAATCCACAAATCTACTGAATACTTGGTTATAGTCGTCATATCCGAAGGCTCCTGCCTTGGGCAAGAATTCCTGCAAGGGGGCCCAAAGGTGGCTGCAAACAATAAGCTGTCCAGCTGCACACAGGCCGCAATGTCGTAAGAGTTCAAAGGGACACACCTGAGACACAAATCCCATCCTGCAGCCTGCAGCAAAATCTACAATGTCCACATTGGATGAGTTGCCAAGGAATGACAATCTTGATATTGTATGATATGAATTGATATGTGGTGTGAATATAGGAATATTGCAAACATGTTCAGCCGATTCAGATTCAGCACTGAATACTGGGCCAAGCTTCGCCAAGCAGCACGCCGACTCCTTCTCTGGAAACCTCAAAGTCGACCAAACCCAAAAAAACGAAAAAAACCTGCGAATGGATGTGCCAAACAGCCGGAGGACCTACTAACCTACTACAAGTAGATACAAGTAGGGGATATAGTAGGGGTACAAATACACCACCAAATCGCGTCGAAGCAGCATCAGGAATATCAGGAGAATACATCAGCTGAATCAGCTCAGGGCAGCTGCACCAGAGCTCACCACATGGCTCCCCCCACTCCACTAGCAGTCACTAGCAGTCACTAGCAGGCTTTCAGAGGGGAACCCTTTACGAAAAGCGGTCCGCTTTGAGACGAAGTGATGGCACATGCAAATCACATTATATGGTCGCACTACTTTTTGTTGAGTCCATTGGTTGCAAAACATTGCCATGGTCAATCTTTTCTTTCTTGACATCTTGAGCCCTTTTGCTGCTGGAATGATTCGACAGTGCCTCCATTCTGAAACAAAGCAGGCACACGACTCCAATGTCTTTGAGTCCCTCTCGCCTCCTTGGCACACTTGTTCTTGTACACGCGCTCAGTGTTTCCGAGCGTTCGGAAAATATGCGTGGTGTCCTTCCCAAAAAATGCCAAAGCGTATGGCCGTGACCCATCAGCCATGAGTCTTGGTGGATCACATAGCAGCTTGAGTTGCAACATCCTCCTTGGTTCCCCAGGGTATTGTATGATGTAACGTGATGTATCCAATAGCAAACCCATGACAGCAAACTATGACTTGCAATGAATGATGAGAAATCTATAGAAATGTACGGTATAGGAGATGCGGCGCGCCATGTATGACCCTTCAAGCGGACATGGGGACACCACATAACACCATACCCTCCCGCCCTCGGATACCCTCGGCCCTCGGCTCACAGTCCGTGACTTTCGCTTTCACCATGGTGTCTTTGATGGGTTGAAGAATTGGTGCCTCGACAAGGCCATGGATGTCTCCATTGGACAAATACCATATTGTCACAGTTCCGTATATATATAACAATATATATATAATTATACATAATATATATATATATATATATAATCACCACCCTTTTAAGGAGGGGGGACGCTCAAAATGCAAGCTTGCAATAAGACGTTGTTTTGGGGGGGACCTATGAACATGTATGCTTACAATTTATTTGTTTTCATCGTCTTTATTGCAAGATTGCATTTTGATAGGTTCGTAGATTGCAATTATGTACCCCCACGTTTTACCGACTTGCAATTATTTTCCGGGGGGGCGTCCAATATTGCAAGTTGCATTTTACGGAAACAAATGCAAGAACATGGAAAAAAATGCAAGAACAATAGTCTGGATGTCTGCAAATAGCTGCAGAATTGCATAAAATCATAATTGCATTCTGTATCCCTAGAGGGCCTCAATTGCCTGTTATTTTCAATGAATTCTACACTTTTTCATCATTTACAATGTAATATAGATTTATAGAAGGTATATTATTCCTTGCAAATTATTGGAAAATCCTTGAAATTCAATAAATGTAAAAATAGATGTTGGAGGTCTTCAAATTTGCCTCCTGCCAATGAGAAATTAATTCAGCACAGGTGTAAAAATCATGTAATCATCATATGCCTGAGGTCCATATTTACTTGCAGAAACAGCTCAAAAAAAAACATAGAAGATAAAATCAAGATAAATACATGTAACCATCCTACACCTAAGGTCCATATTTACTTGCAGAAACAGCTTAAAATAGATGAGAACATCAAGATAAACCCGTGTAACCATCCTACACCTAAGGTCCACATTTACTTGCAGAAACACTTCAAAGTAGATGATAAAAACAAGATAAAACCATGTAACCATCCTACACCTAAGGTGCAAATTTACTTGCAGAAACAACTCAAAATAAATGAGAACATCAAGATAAAACCATGTAACAATCCTACACCTAAGGTCCATATTTACTTGCAGAAACAGCTCAAAATAGATGAGAACATCAAGATAAACCCATGTAACCATCCTACACCTAAGGTCCACATTTACTTGCAGAAACAGCTCAAAATAGATGAGAACATCAAGATAAACCCATGTAACCATCCTACACCTAAGGTCCACATTTACTTGCAGAAACAGGTTCACAACAGTCCCCTCCAAAAACATGACAGAATAAACGAGACAGGAAGACAATACAGAAGCATCACATAGGAGGTAAGGAACCCGAAAGATGTAAGAAAGGAAGGGAAGCAAAGAATTTCGGGATCTTTGAAAAGGTCCTGAGGATATGTCGCAGAAAGGTGCAAAAAAAAGGTGAAAATATCGGATCGGTATGCTACTGGATTTTGGAAAAGGGAAAATGTAGGTTGGAGAGTAATCCTGTTTGACTGTAAGCTTCAACCCCTGCAGAACCAGGAAATGCATGGTAGATCCATCATTTCACTGCTTTGCAGTGTATATAAGAACACCACTTGTAAATGGATGCTTACTTGAAATTGAGGCAAAGAATCTGGCTTTGCTTTCCAGAGCCAAGTCATATCAAAAAAAAAGTGAGCCATTTCTGCACCTAAATGATCTCAAATATATCTCAAATGTACCTCAAATGGACCTCAAATGTACCCCATCAAATTTCAAAGTGAATAAGGACCTTAGATGTAGGATGGTTACATGGATTTATCTTGATTTTATCATCTACTTTGAGCTGTTTCTGCAAGGAAATATGGACCTTTGGTGTAGGTTGATTACAAACATCTGCAAACTTCTTGGAGACTGTTTTCGGACAATTCGTCAGATATTTTACAATTGTTACCTCCCTCCCCCCCCCCTTCCATAATGTCCGAAGGGGGTAGGTTCGGGGGGGTTCGGGGGGCGGGGTACGGGGTGACCGGTCTCTTACGTGCTTTTATTTTTCATCCCCCCCCCCTCTCTAAATGTAAAAACTTTAGGCTTCGGCTTCTGACGTTGGGGGGGTCCACACTTGCAATTAGCATGACCCCTGCGGTCAAATTCCGAGGGGGCAAAATTGCAATCTACATTTTTGGAACGCCCCCCTGCTTGCAATTAGCCTAAAGGTGTGGTGATTATATATACACATACATACACATACGTCTTATCCGCCGACCCCGGCCAAACAAGGGGGAGCGCGCCAGGCAATAAGGGTTTTGACCCTTCAACAACAAGGAAAACCGCCACCACTACCACCACCACCACCAACAACAACAACACCAACCACCAACCACCAACCCACCAACAACACCAACAACACCAGCCACCAGCCACCAGCCACCAACCACCAGCCACCAGCCACGCCACCAGCCACCAACCACCAACCACCAGCCACCAACCATCAACCACCAACCACTAACCACCACCACCAACAACCAACAACCAACCACCAACCACCAACAACCACCAACCCACAAACCTACCAACCACCAACCAACAACGACGACCACAAAATTCACATGTTCTTGGCATTCTTTAACAAGAAACGCCGTTACAGATTACAGATTGAAACTAGACTCACTAGACAACAGTGTGGCCCGAAAAAAAGCTGGAGGGAGGAGACGAGAAGATAGCACAGAAGAAAATATGATGATAAATGCTGCTGGTGAAGAGCTTTTACACAGACGCGTTTACACACAGAAGCTTTTACGCACGCACAGGGGCTTTTACACAGAGAAGTCTTTGCGCAGAGCCGCTCTTAGACACAGAAGCTTTTACACACAGAGGCTTTTACACAGAGAAGTCTTTATACAGACTGGCTTTTACGTGCAGAAGCTTTTGCACAGAGAACTTTTTCACACACAGAAGCTTTTACACGGAGAAGTCTTTACACCAAGGAGATTTTGCACACAAACGTGTTTACACAGAGGAGCTTTTATACAGCAGCTTTTACACAGAGAAGTGATTACACAGAGAGCTTTTACACACAAACGCATTTGCACACAGAAGTGTTTAGTGTTTACACAGAGAAGCCTTTACACAGACGAGCTTTTACACACAAGGGCATTTACACAGAGAAGCTGTTACACACAGATGCTGTTACACAAAGAAGTCTTTACACAGAGAGCTTTAACAGACAGGCGCCAGGCGCGTTTACAAACAGAAACTTTTACACAAAGAAGTCTTTACAGAGAGAGCTTGTACACACGGAAGCTTTCACACACAGAAGTTTTTACACAGAGAAGCCTTTACACCCAGGAGCTTTCGGGAAGAAGCCTTCCCCACTTGCTCCAAGAAAAAAACGCAGTTCCATGATTCCATGAATATGTTCAAAAGAGCTGAAGCAGCAGGTCCTCATTCAATAGCTTTCAAGCCCACCCTGCGATGACATCGAGGGTCAAGCAATCCGGCGGAGCCGACGATGAGCGTCAGCTCTAAAATAAGATGTACATACATGTACAGTTTACGTTGTGGCACCGCAAACTATTTGAAGAGAGAACTTTGGATTCTGACATCCATGATATCCCAGATATCACCCCATTGTAAAATGTGTAAAAGATGCAAAGGTGGAGTCCCGCAAAGTTGCCAGTTACTAACATTGTGACCTCTTGACACGTTTGAGTTTCGGGAGTCAAACTCATTCAGATGTATTCAGATGCACAATCTAATTGCGCCTCTTTGGTTGCCATAAAGCGAGTGCCCATGTTGATGCCTTCTGCACCTCACCAAACCCAGGGCTGAGGGACTTCAGGACTCGAGATCAGCTGATCATCAGGTGCAAACGAAACAAGATGACACAAGCACAAAGACGCTAAGCCGCCTTGGCTGCGTCACTGTCAACATGTCTCACTTTGACATACTTTCACTTTTGAACTGGTGGCATTTAAATTTACAGAGACCTCAAATCAACCAGCCTGTGCAACATCTGCAAATGTAAACGGGTCAGCATGGCCATGCTCAAGGACATCTAACTTCAAAGTACTTCATTGTGTTCATTCAAAGGGCACTTTGCATTTATGGAATCAAAATTCCTCAGCAAAAGCTCCCAACGAATCACTGCCCACAAATCTGAATTGATTTCTCTTTCGCTTTCTCTCCCCCTCTCTCTCTTTCTTTCTCCATCGCCATCTCGGGAAATCAGCAGTCAAGCTGTTCAGATTGATTTAGGGCACACAAATATTGATATGGGCATATATGGGCCAAGATTTTTTCATGTATAGACCCCTTCGCAACCCTTCTCACAATTTAATTAGTCATCCCATATTATCTCATATAATATCTCTTGTATCTGTTGGTTCATGGAGCCCTAGGCTGCCGAGTCCCCACACCCATTGCCAAAGCTGCTGCAAGTTGAACTCCGGTAGCCGTGCCTTTGGTGTGCAACTGTGAAAATCCTGCAAAAGTGTCCTGGATTCTGGAATTTCTTCCCCAAACTGGAAGCGAAAGGTGCTGACGGCTACCCACCCAGTTTGCAGCACCAAGAAAATCCCACGTACGTCTTTGGTTTCTTGGTCTAAATCAGAGCAAGTCAGCAAGTCCAATCTCTGTATATACAGTCACTGCACTTTGGTGGAAGCCTTGTCTTTACATCTTGGAAGCTGCTGGGCACTAACAAGGAATCAAAACAGACACACCTTGAACATGAAGAGCAAAAGAAGCACATTCAACTCTCCAGCTCTGATGTAATCTGAGACTGTAATTTTATGTAACCTGATGGAATTTGATAAAATTTCGAATTACAAGGCTAAGCGGTTCTCCATAACAAGGGTAAGGTATCGGTAAGGTTAAGTGCAGCATGATTTCATAGGCTTTTGACAGCTTAGCCCTGCCTTTCAATTTGTGTGATCGTCAGTGCTCTGCGACGCAAACTCACACAGGACATTAACCCCTGTGATACATGATGATCATGATGATTTTAAGATATAGTGCTCCTGGTTGGCCTGAATTTGGATAGATCGATTATGTCGATTATACCCCCAACATTGAAGTGACTGCCCATGTTTCCGTGATTGTTTCAACAGATCACATATGATCACACTGAAATCTGAACCCAAGGAATTCAAATGCCTTCGAGTAGTTGATAAGCTCCCAACCAACTGCACAGGGTCACATGATGTTACATTCACACATGGAACAAAAAAAGGTCTTTGCAGCTGGAGCGCCACCACTGGCCACAAAGGGGATCTTCAACTCCTGGAGCAGTCATAGCCGTCCAAGAAAAAAAAAACACAACAGCGGACTCAAAGTCATTGTTGCTGTGGGCTCTTTTTTTTGCTCACTCCAGGGTAAAACTCCTATATACTACTGCAGCCGTACCCTGAAAACTGAAGACTAATCCTGTTGCCAATACCGAACAGCAGCAACACCGAGCACCTGTGAAGCTTGGGCTAAAAGCACCCAGTTGCCAACGTCTTCTTCACCTGTCTTTGGTAGGCCCACAAGGCGGCAAAATTAAAAGAACCGTTGTCAAATGGTTACCATGGCCGGTGCCGGCACACGCTCAAGTCAGTTGATCCACGTGGACCATCGCATGTGCAATCTCAGCTAAGTTAAACAAGCTGGACAATCTGAAGTCAACTGAGGTAGGCCAGCGGCTTCAACTGGCCAAACTGTAACAGCCACCAATTTTCTACGTATTCTATCAATGATAGGCGAATGGTTAAATAAGCTGAAGATTTCACGAAAATCAAACGTGAAGGGACATGAAGGGACCACATAAAAGGATAGAAAGTGGTAGAAGTGAGAGAAGTGCGAGACGTACAGAGTAGAGAAGTGACACACACACACAGAGAGAATCACGTTACTCCAAGCAAGGCCAACAGCACTTGATGTCAAGCCCAGGAAATGGCCTGGATGGCCGCCACAATCAAAGCCGTCCATGGAAATCATGTCTGCTCCTTGGTGCAAGTCCAACAAACATGGAACAGTGGCACAACAGCACGTGCCATGCCAGCCATGACCAGTTACCTGTTCCACTTGGGCTGGAGCTGTGGGAGTGTGATATCTCACAAACGATGATACTGTATAACATATATATAAGTTTACACATATTAAATGGTTAGAACATATGATATATATATATATATTATACATGATAAACAATATATATAATTAAACACATTACAGTATAGTATGTTAAGTCCCCGCATCCAGCGCCCAATTTCATACAGCCCACACGATTTGAATCATTCAGCATTTACACCTTCAGTCCCCGGCCCATCTTGGCCGCTGTCTGCGCGTGTCTCACTGCCACGCACTTGTGGATGACAAACATGCCTGCCTCCTTAGAGTTGAGCGGAGTATCGCTTCATATCGCTTCCCTTTTGGCAATACTCTCCGAGTAGAGTTGACACCTCAACACATTCATCCTTTAGGATCAACAAACTGCTATTTGCAAACCCGGGATGTGCAGAATGCCTGCAGCAGTGTCACACATACATTGCAGGCAAAGTAGTGTATTTGATAGTGTTTATGATGTTTATGCCAAAGTTTATGCTAAACTTTCCTTCCCTCACCTACAATATCCATCAATATCCTACAAGCGTCACTTTGTGGTCCCTTAGTGGACGGGCTCCTTGCACTTCTTGATCACCTTCTCCGGATTTCGTCCAGCTGTCTCGACCACCTTCACTTTCTCCTCTATCAGCACCTGGCAACATTCTCACGCCAAAGTGTCATGCAAGAAGAGATGCAAGAAGTATATATAAATAGATTCAATAGATGTATACTGACTGTATGCATGAATATTATATATTATATATACAACATATATAATATATATCTATAAGATTCTATAAGCACATCATCTCCCGACATGGGCCTCTACAATCCCATCAAAGTCAGGTGGAACGCCGACTGGCAGCAGCCTGCAAGCGGCAAGGATGGCCCACATCTGATCGAAAGCAGGTGAAAAAATGTTAAGAAACAAAGATGGAGAATCTGTGAATATCTGTGAATCTTGGTTACTGATACTGTAACATACTGTAGCGGTTGACTGGTCATCTAGCTAGTACATGCTAGTACTGCAAGCGATTCGGAAAATTCGGAAAATTTAGTCCCTGGCGTGATGTTCACACCAAAAGGCCTCGGGCTTGTTGCTGGAATTAGATGGAATTAGCAAGTCAAGGTGATCAAGGAATCTGAAACAGTACTCTTTGACCAGCTTCGAAGCGAAACCCACCGGAGCCCATCCCGACACACATATTGTAATACGATGTAATACGCCCTTCCAAAGTTTCCGTTGACGACATGACGCAAATGAGGGTCTGCAGTGGAAATTATGGAATGAAGCAGCAGCAAAACATCATTGTAACAATTGTAACCCGTCACCTACAAATCCGGATGCTGGCTTCTCAGTCAATTTCCGGCACTTCCTGCTCAGCACGCGCAAGAATATCCAGAGAGACTAAGCTTTCTACCACGGACCACTTGGCACACCTTGCTGGACCTAGCCTATTGGGCATCTTGTTATGACCAGCACTTCAGCCATTTTTCAGTCAAGCGAACCAAATGCTCGCATTTGCACTGCCCAAGCGGCTTGTGGGTCTGGGTTTTGAATTGTTTTCTAGATGATTCTAGAGCGCATGTGTCTGAAAAAAGGCTTTCAGCCTATAAGGCAGCCTCACTACACGAAAGCTTGCTCAAGCCCTCCACGCCCTCCACGCCCTCCACAAACAGAATCGAAGTCAGAGCAGCAGTCTCCATGTTGCTTGCAGTAGCTATTGCATTGGCAGGTGTGGCTTGGATTAAACCGACCGCAGCCATAGGACTTGCATGATCCCTGAGATGGAGGTGGAGGGGAGGGTGCTTTGCCTCGCTTCACCGAGAATTGGTGGAGCACCTTTCCGTGATAGTCAAGGAATTGAGTTTTCAGCTCCTGGAAGTCAGCGGAGAAGGTGTGAAGAGTGAAGCCTGCAACCTTTTGCTCCCACACGGTTTGTACCGTTGAGCTCGAAAGATGATCCTCCTCCACATCTTGATCTGCTGTTTGAACCATGGCCCCAGCACCACTGGTCACATAAGCTCCTGCACCGTTGATGGTATATTGATTCAGCAAGTGGGTGTGACCATTGAGGTACAAGTCAAAACCGTGCTTGGCCATTGGTGTGACAAAATCTTCCACATCCATTTCGTCTGCAGGATGATGACCAACAATGATGAGCCAGTCCTCTTTTGGGACTTTGCTCAACGCCTGAGTGAACCATTCAAACTGAGCAGTGCAGTTCTGTGTCAGGATGTTCTCATGAAATTTGCATGGCCCCTCTGCAATAGGATCACAGGTGGGGAACTCTGATCCACAAGGATCCCACTGGGACTCATCGTCGCCGCGGTAAGCTGACACGCATGGTGAAGTATCCAGGAAAATGAAGGAAATGTGCTGATTGTCGCTTATTGCCACGCGCTTGGCAAAGTACCTGCTATCCATCACCCAGTTGTTGAGAACTTTTGACAGCTGGCACTGAGCCTCGACGTCGTATCCATATTCATGGTTCCCAAGAACAGAGTACCAAGGCACCTGAAGGGACTTTGCACTGTAGACATTGGTAAAATCATCAGCCACCTGCTTGTCAGAAGTGCTGGTGATTCCGCAGTAGTAGAAATTGTCACCGGTGTTCACAACAAAGGAGGCTTTGTTCTGCTCAGCAGTTTCTGCCATCTGCTTAGCCACGGTGGTCACCGTCGTTTGATGGAAACCACCGAGGTCATAACCGCCCCAGTCTCCCAAAGTCAGGAAGGACACTGACCCATTGGAAGTATTGGAAGTCCCCATAGCCATAGCCAACCCCAAGTATGACAAAACAGCCAAAGAGAGCGCCATGGAACTGGAGCGAGGCGAGGCACAACGAGGCACAAAGTGGCACAAAAACTTACAGTACAATTAGCTGAGCTTGTTCTGATCTAACTGCGGGACAACGATGTAGGGATGCCAATGAGTGATGCCGCGATGCCATAAGTAAGTTAAGGCAAAAGATGAAAACCTTCTCTCAAAAAGCTTGTCAGGGCGGTTCAGTACCCTGTGAGCCTTTACAGTACTAAATGTATGGGTAATTATTCAACTAACAAAGGCTGACAAGGTTGATTGGTTGCCTTGCCTTGCCTGATCTCATCTCGCAGGGCCTCTTTCCCTCTGGGTGGCTGCGCCACAGTCAGTGCAGTAATGATCCTGCGCAAGGCTTTGGAGTGGTCATGGTATGGTATGGCTGGAAGTGAATGAAAGTCCGAAATGCCTCTTTAACATCTTGTCACAAACACGTGCACACGCACACACACATGTAATATATATATATATAAATTATATATATATATGGACATAGTACTGTAATAGTTCAAGATAGTGTATGATAATATGATGATTAATTATAACATCAAAGTGGAAATACATTATATCGCTTGCTGTCCTTTGGCAGAGGCATTGCACATGCATGGCCAAAGCCAGCACTGCTGAGGCAAGAATAAACAAGAAAATATGTAAACATGCAAGAATAATCCAGGAAATTACATGAATTGGTAGTCTCACAAATTCTATAAATAGATATACATAGTTTATAAATAGTTCATAATGGAAAGTGATGCAAGTTGCTCAGTTCGTTGGCTGTCCCGAGACCACCGCCATTGGAGACAGCAGCAGCCAGCTCAGCGTAGCCAACGTAGTGCATCCTTGGTGCTTCAAGGATTTCAGGGCTTTCGAACGCGTTTTCATGCGCTTTAAGCAGATCTAAAAGTTTCGGATGCTGATTCTCATTCATGACAGAAAGAAAACAGAAAGCATGATGCTCTTTGAATGGCTGGCTTCTTTTGGACATATGTCAGTTCACGAAGGATTTGATTTGGTTCATCAATGTGACCAGATGTGACCTGATAGCTTGCCGGAATTGGCAATGCACATATGTTTTTCTCTGCGCTGGATGCGGGTGCCGCGGGCATAGAGAGCTTGGCTGCTCCATCCCACCAGGCATGGCAGATCATTGCAGAACCATTACCGGAAGACATTGCCCATGGCATCACCTAAGTGCTGCACTGTTACACCCTCCTTCCCTACCATGAGTATATGGCAAAGCCCACCCTTCCAACATAAGCCAACCCACTTATAAGACTAAAACATACTAAAACAAACATCTGTGGCCAAATTGCAACTGAACAATCTTCTTCTCACTCCATGAAATGCACTATTGAAGAAAGGCACCAATACCACCTAATGGATTTGAGCCCTCATCCTTCTCATCTTCGTAGACTTTCTCGGCGATGTATTTGCCGTACCTTATCAGGATTCAACATGTTTCAACAGTTTTGACGAAGCACATCGAAGCTCAAGACGGTGCTTGTTCACTTTCTCTGCGCCAGTGCGTTCTTCCCATTTCTCATCATGTCTCCCACTTTGTCCCTAGTTTTCTTCTCTTACTTATCACAGCTTATCACAGCTTATCACAGCTTATCACAGCTTATCACTCCACCACACTTCCGACCCAAAGTGGGCAAAGCACCAGTCTCCAGCGACGCCCAAATCGAAAACCCAGCCTGAACAAAGGTGGAGGCACAGAGTCAGCAAAGTAATTAACGCAACTTTTAATTCGCCTTTTTTGAGCCGGCCAACGCATTACATCGAATTACCATTGATTGGCTGTAAAGCGTGTGCTATGAGGAAGTGCTCGATGAACCTGTCTAGCAAGAGCCTGCCTCAATGCAGCTTTCACTAGTTTCAAGATGTTTCATGAATCAGTCCGACATCATGCGCGTGCCTTTACTGGCAGCAAGGCGGAGATATAGTCGGTGTTTGTCACCTGGATGCTGCATGGATCCCGGATGTGTTAAAGACATTCTATTCCTGGCCATATGAACGCGGCATAGTATAAATCATAGTATGAGATCCTTGTTTGAATTCTAGTCTTCCGGACTCTTGCAGTGTCTTCCCATTGGCAGCTTGGCTGTTTGCTCTATATAAAGTAATTATATTAGTAGCATTGGCCTGTGGGAATTTTGGCTCGGCGTACTTCAGCAACGAAAAAGGTTTCACCTCCACGATGGACATGCCAAACGCAAACATGTAGCACCACAAAACCAAGCACCGAACTCCGATCACACGAAAGAATCACCAAAAACACAAGAAACACCAAAGATTACCAAAGAAAAAGAACCAAAAAGAACAGGCCTGCCTTTCTCGATCACTTTGTCTTCCAACTGAGGGGAGTTGATACTTGGCTCCTTCCGCACTTTGATGCGTGTAAGTGCACGCCACTGCTCACCTGCAGGCGAGCAGATCGGTGTACTGAAGCTGAGAGCAATGTGGCAGACTTCCAACAAAGCACCCCTCTTTTTGATTCTTTTTGTGAGCTTTCAATGCAAGCCTGCTGTGAGGAGTGGATAATAGTGGATAAGGGTGCTTGGCACAGTCTAGTGGGATCACTGTGAACAAAAACACCGTGCCTTCTTCAAAGGCTGGACCTTCGAAGAGTTCAGCTACCTGACCAAAGAGATCCTCAGATTCAAATGAAGCGTGCTGTGGTTTTCGGAGTTTGCGTGGAGTTTTTGGAAGCATGTCAACAAATGATGACAAGGTAGTAGGAAGTTTGGAAGCAGCACTTAACTGACACTGGGAGAAAAAGCTATGCGCGAACATGCTGCTGAAGACCTCACTGCTACAGTTTACAATAATATGCCCGATTCTGCCCAGGGCCTAAAAAAGCGAAATGCTGGAAAAACACAGAAAAGCTACATACAAGATCAAACAAGTATATATAATGAAATACTGTACATTGAAATACACTAAGATCATCTAAAATCACTGAAACGCAATGACATGTTACGAAATGACATCTATCCCTCCTGGCCATGGAACATTCTCTGCAGCTAGTGAAGTTCTTGACGCCAGTCTTGCTGACACCTGCTGCGAGACCGCCGAGACCACGACAAAGGTGAAGTGCCTTCAGATCGTAGCAGCATCACCGGGTGCTCACTTCGCTTGTTAGTGGCAGAGTGCAAAAGTTGCCCAGTTCGCACGTACCGCCCTTCTACAGTATCCTTTTATGTTTGTTGAACTCATTTGCAATATCTTGCCATGCTAAGAACCTAAAACTAGCATTGAGGCCCATCTCAGGGCACAAGGGTCTTTACATTCTTCAATCAGTTCCCACCAATATCTTGATCAAGAGTTGCATAGTGCCACCATGTTACTGTATACTCAGCAGAAAGCAAGCCTTGGCTCAGACTCGCTCAGACATGATTATCTTATGTTGAAAATATAATATATATAATATAATATTACAATATAACGAATATAATAGAAAATAATATAATATAATATTATATAATACAATATAATATAATATCATATGATATAATATAATATTACTAGTTTTCAAAGTTCTGGAATCCAATTCCTTTCACAAGGAACCTTGACCTCAACATTCCAAGGCAAAGTGATGACACCGGATATCAGCTGTCCTCTCTCCGACATGCTGCAAACGCCCTTTCATTTTGATAAATTTTCAGTTCTTTCCATGTCCAGCCGATCCTACCTACAATTGACGGAGAGCTGTTCAACCAAGCCGCCAAACTGACCAAGCGCCAGTGCCGCAAATTGGAACGCAGTGTAGTCATGGCTCCGAAAATTGATGGCCGAAGGCCAAGCAGAAGAAAGACCATATACAGTACACCCATGGACCTCTTGTTTAGGGAATCAAGTCTGGGAGCCTGGGTATTAGGTGACGGTCAAAGCTGCATGCATCTTCTCTTGAAAGAAAATCACGGAGTGATAGTGGACCTTGTACAGGATTTGTTTGTACCATGCTTTCGACACTGTTTGAAGATTGTTTGAAGTGTCTCTCTGGATGAACTCCTGACAGTGCCAAACCCCTTAGTTATTATCTTGGGTCCTTTGAAGCGTGGGCATGGCCAGAATGCAGTCTGACTATGCAAAGCTGCGCGTCCAAAATTAAGACAAAGCCATCAAGAACACATCCGTGAACTGTGAAGACAGAAATCTATAGCTCTCCGCCGCGGACATCTGTGGCTTACGCTAGCATAGCAGAATAGTATGTCTTGATATGTCTTGTGTCATATCTCTTGGCTCCTTTGGCCACTTCCTATCCCAGTTGGATCAATGCTTCTGCTGTCAAGACTGTGAACATAGCAAACCGCGCCGAGCGTAGCTCCGTACCATTCCGTACCTACATCTTGCAAGACTCCGACACCGAACTTGAAACACTCTGAGGCCAATACCCACCCTGGATGATTGGATGCCTTGGAGTGATCGGCTTTGAAAAGCTTGTGAAGGACCTTTCTGGTGGATTGTCTCCAGCGTGATTATATAAACAGAGCAGGACTTAGGGCCCCTGCTTAATGCCCAAGGCCTAGCAAACCAAACAGCTGCTTTCATCTTCATAATCATCATCATCATCATCATCATCCTCGTCGACTTGTACAGCTTGCAGGAGGACGAAACAAACTGCGAGCTAGAACGCGCAGTGTGGCCCTGATGGCTCAGAGCAAGTGCGATGCAACTGGTGCAACTCGTGCGGGTGCACAAGCGAATGAAGCCTTCTACCTATATCAATCCGTGTCCAACATCTAGATGGATCTAACACGGCCACCCACTGGCCTGCGTCAGCTTAGTTTTGAGGACCATATCTGCCTGGCAACAGCACGTCTCGCGCTCAACGCACCAAACACACAACCGAGACAGGTGATTGACACGGTGACGCCTCTTGACGCTTCTGATGCTTCCAGGTGTCTGAACCAAGCAGCTGCAACGGGTCGTTGCATGCTGACAACAAACACCAAAGATCATCAGAGTAGCCGCCTGCGTGTTAACATGATAAACCAATTGCTAAGGCTTAAAATGCCTCCCATGTAGGAATGAAATGATATGAAATGCGACGGGAGCATCCAGAAACAGTCCAAGGAATGGACGCCCCACAGCCATCTGTATCAGCTGCTTAACTACCTGCCTACATTGTAACATTAAGAAAGTCTGGCCTGGCCGACAAGCTAGATCTGGAGTAAATGAGTAGATTGGACGGCACATCCTGATGTTCTTTGAGACCTTGCGTCACCAGTATTTCGCTCCTACTCGCCTACAAGTTTCATCAAGTTTCTATCTCCTGTCTCACACTATGAATTCCATTCCATTACTGAATCCAGGAAGTTGAACTGCGGAGGTAGTGGCAGACTGTAGCATCACTGCCCATGCCAAACATCCAAACTATGAAATTGATTGAATTCGTATGAGTTTGTGTGAAATTGTGACAAAGTCCTTCTAAGAATATACCGTACATGCTGCTCAAATATGCGGATGCGTGCTTTCTCTTCATATGATTCTACGATGGATGTCTCAGTGAGCTTATATGCAGAGATATGCATTCTTATACCTATACCCTATCAGATGATTCACCCCACACTTCTCGCGAGTTTAAGCCGCTACCGCAACTTCTTCTAACTTTGGGATACTTTGGGCCATTGCCATGAAACAAACATGCTCAAACATGCCTTGTGCACTCTCAGCACTCCTATATCAGGCAGCTGACATTACTGTAGCTGACTCTATGCTACATTTCGTGACACGTTTCATAGACAAAATACCTGCCTTGAGGAAATGGCCTTGAGGAAATGCAAAATTTTGAGTTTTTTTTTACCTCAAAACCAGTCAAAAGGCTTCAAACATGCTCATGCAGCACTCAAGCACCACTTAAACCAAACCAAAATTGTCATATTTTTCTCGGCCATTTTTTGAGATAAATTGAGGGGCCATTTTCGGATGTTGAAATCTCAACATATTTCGCACGCTCTCTATGCGCACTTTAGCTGGCTCAGAACAGCTCGCTGGGATGAAAAAAGTGGCTGATGGAGATGTCCAAAACTTGATGCCAAGACATTACCAAATAGCCAACAACCAAAAAGAAAAAAACTCAAAATGTTTCAAAAAAAACAAACTGTCTCAATTGCAAATTTTAGTTGTTAATTGACCAGTTGCTCAAATGGCCTCAATTGCAACCAAATGGAACCAAACTAATTCAATGGCTTTTTCTCCGGTCCAAGGATTTGTTCACTCAGAGCTGCTCAACATGTACTCAAATGCTCTCACATAATGGGGGACTAGTGTCACTTAGAAGCTCTCACTCTGACTCAATCTCACTCAAATGCTCTCACAGAATGGGTGAGGGGAACAAACAACCAAACAACCAAAAGGAGCAGGGCCACATGCATATGGAAGTGTATACTACATAATCTACTGGGTAAAGTTGCGATTTAAATAAAGGGGCCCCGGTAATCATCATGTCCTGATTTTCATTCAGCAGCGTAGTGCGCATTAGGAAACCAGAATTGAAGCGAACTCATTCTACTGCAACAGCTGTATATCAACAAAATAAACACAGTTTTTGTTGGGGGTGGGGTTTCTCAAATCACCTCAATTTCTTTCGAAGTGCTGTTTCATTGTTATTTTTTGGGCAACATAAATTACCTCAACTTCTTTCGAAGTCACTCGATTTTACTCATTTACATTTTTAGCAGCACAGAATGCAATAATCCCAAAGAGGCTCATTTGAAGCTCTAACAGTCTCAGGGGGGAACTCAAATGGACTCAAATAGATTATTTAACCACTAACATTATGATAACACTGTTTACCCCGAAAATGTACTCATATTGACTCTCAGACAACTTATTTAATATCAAATTCCAAGACTTTGAACTCGACGTTTCCTAGCGGCCATTTGGTCCCCTACGGCCATTTGCCTATGAACGTTGGCCACAAACGAAGGTCAAGCCTTGCCACCGGTCCCATCCCCCCGCTCCCAGAGCTTCCAAAGCACCACTCCCGCTGCTGGCGAGGCATTGCTCTATTTCACGAGCGCTTTACAGAAGTACGGCCCACCAAAAAGGTACAAACTCCAGGGCACTGCCGCCAGCAGAGACTTGCCATACTTAGCTCACTCAAGGTTCGTATATCTCTCTCCATCAGCTTCTCAAGGTTCGTATATGTTCGTATGCATTTTCGTACCAGCAACATGGTGCAACTGCCTGACACTCAAGATCGAAAGTCATTCATCATACATAATTATTCGTACCATGCAAACCTCTCGAAGCCAAACCCAAGCTGTGTGCTCTGTCTCTGCGCGCCCTGTATTTTAATACGTGTTGTATTTGTATTGAAATGGATTTCTTTGCTTCGCAAATGCAATTTACATCAATTTACGTGGTATGACCCTCAGCGGATGAATGGAGCAGGCATCGGGCATGTCATGTGCTGAACATTCTGTATTTTACCAGGTCAACCGGAAATGGGGTAAAATGCAACACAACCGTTAAGCAGCTAGTCCTGTTTTGAACCAACGCTATCGGGTAGATCGATGATATGTACAATACATGGTTTTTACTGCAGGAGTTTTTACACCCCCCTCGGGCGAGCAGGGACGACTGCGGAGAACGAATAACCCAGAAGAGCATACCCTCGCGGGTAGCCAAATTTCTTTATTTGGTTTTAGACATTTTGTGCGGTCTTTCAAAGGTCCCTCTAAAAAGCTCAAGCCCGTAAAACCCAGCGCAGCGTCGCAAGGAAGGCACATTACCATGCCGCATCTTGCGCTATGCTACAAAAGAAAATCATCGTCTACCTGCGGTTCCAATAGATCCAACGGCCGCCGGCCTCATCACGGTAATACCAAGCCCCACGCCAGAAACTCCATTCTCGGCGTGCACCATAGTGATCACGATTCCAACTCCAAGAGGCATCCGGGCGACCGGAGCTTGCAGCCTTCGATGTGACTGTGCTTGCTGCTTTTGCAGTGGGCGGCGTCTCAGGCTCCAAGAATGGTCGTGCTCCTGCTTTGGATGTTGGTGGTTCGGGTGCAAGAAATGGTGCATTGTTGGGATCAACTGGGGTATCGACGTGTGAGGCGTCCGCGTGAGCGGAGCTTGAGGCGGCTGTGTCATCAATG
This sequence comes from Cladocopium goreaui, assembly GCA_947184155.2. Taxonomy (NCBI): domain Eukaryota; class Dinophyceae; order Suessiales; family Symbiodiniaceae; genus Cladocopium; species Cladocopium goreaui. The sequence goes on along the minus strand of CAMXCT020000869.1, from coordinate 35,132 downwards.
GCGGATGTGTCAGCTTCGGCTTTGCGCTTTCGCTCAGTGGTGGGCGCGACCGTGGGGTCGGCCTTTTGACCTCCAGGACCTCCAGCCTTTGCAGCGGCGCTCTGCTTCTCTTTGCGTTCAAGGTTGCCCCGAACCAATGGAAGGTTTTCCTCATACAGCTTTTCGAGGAATTCAAGAGTGCCATCAAAAGGAACTTGGACGGTGCCCTTCCAGGTCAGCAGGCCACGGAATGCGCCACGACGGCCGATGTAGTTGACATATTCATCCTCCGTAAAAATGTGGCGGCCGAACATGAAACCCCAGGTTTTCTTCCATGTTTTGCGGAACTCAACTGGGAACCCTTCCACGCCGAGGCTGGGACATGAAAATCAACTTTGACAAGCAGTTTTCATTTTGGGCATTGGCGGCGACGCCAGCCGAGATCTGAGCTCTGGTCCTGGGTGGATCCGGGAGGTTGGCGTATGCGAACATATCGTCAAAGATACAGTCCTGCAGGCCTTTTCCCTCCCCGTGGATGCGGTCACAAAACGTGACATCGCTTGCGTAGCGATCTTCGACGTCCTCGTAGCCGAGTGTCTTGGCACGCTTGTGTCTATCGCGGCAGTCTTTGAGGACTGCTGATTCCACAGATGTGATCCCCCTGGGGCCCAGTTCCCGGCGAAGAAGATCGGCTTGCTCATTGGTCAAAGCCGTCAACAAAGTGCCACTCATCTTCCCAAACATTCCGAACCCGGCGAGGCTTTGCATTCGCCGTTCAAGGAGGCGGGTCCTCCTGTTGGGTTGGTCGGCCTCTTTTGTTTCGCCACTTTCGTCCACTGGGAGTGGCTCAAATCCACATGTGGTGCAGGTGACTTGGCCACTGACGTACTTGACCTGACAGAGGGGACAGGAGCCCATGAAAGGTTCACAGTACTTTGGTGCAATGTAAACACGGCGCGCCCTCGCGGGCGGCTGGTCAACTTGCATTTTGTCAGTGGCAGCATCATCATCAGTGGACTTGGCATCATCAGCGGCTTTGGCATCGGGTCGCCCCGTGCTGGTGTCATCCATTGGGTCGTCATTTGCATCATCTCGGGCAGTCAGGGTGACCGCTCTGGACTTCGGTGCTGAGGCAGATTCCGCGCCTGTCCATGTGCTGGGCTCGAGATTGCTCTCGGCGCGGGACCAAAGCACCTTTCCATCTTCTGAGATGCTAACCAGAAATTGGGGTGGGATGCGTTCTGAACACAAAATACCATCCATTTCTGTGCGACTAAAGATGACACCGGCTTCAACTGCTTGCCGCATTGCGATTTTGATTTCGACTGGACATTTTGCTCTCAATCCAGATCGATATCCCTGTGTGCCAATGCAATGTTCTGCCATGTAGATATGAGCACGGCCACTGTTGACTGTGTCACCGCCGCCTGGGATCAGGCCGTTCTGTGCAATGCTCTTCCAGCTGCTTCTCATCGTACGATGAAAAACAACTTCAGGGACCTCAGTCATGGCACACAGGGGCACGCCAGTGAAGGCGGCTTTTCGCTCGGGGGAAACTTGGTCTGAGCAATACACCATGGTTGAATTGGCATAGAGGCCCCCGGCGGTGCTCAAAGCAGCTTGGGAATGACCCTGAATTGCACGAATTTTCACAGGGTAATACGGCATGCCTAGGCCATTGTCGACAGGGAAATGGGAGATCTTTGCACACAAGAATTGGAACCTACTCTTGCCATGCTTGTCAATCTTCATTGCAGTGCCAAAAAGGTTTGAGACGGTGATGAACACGTCTGGGGGCACTTCCTTGCGGAAGGCTTTGGCAAAATCCTCCAAGTCAATCCAAAGGTCTTTATCCATTGGCACCTTGGCGCAGGATCCATGCCCCCTGCAAACTTTGTTGACACGGGTTGCAAAGTCAGAAAATTTCTTGTCGACGCGAGTCTGGCCAGCAATGGTCTCGACGTCGGATGCCGATAGCAGCTCCAATTCATAAGCCGTACCTTCAAACAGGATTCCGGGTACATCGTCCCCGTCTGCATTGGTCACCATTGTATATTGGTATTCAGGCAAATGCTCTTCCATCCAATATGCTTTCACGTGGCCGGATGCATACTCCTGTAAGCGCGCGGTTGCCCGCGGCTGGTACTGGCTTGATGTGGCTTTTGTGTCATCTGCAGACTCATCCACTGAGATCGGTGCTGCTTTCGGTCCCGACTTCAACAAGACCTCAGCCGTTTGGACCATGATTGTTGCTCTGCTGGATGCAGCGGGCTCGCCGTCGCCGGCGGCCTTTGGAGGGTCTTCTGTGGGAGGCTCAGCAAAAGTTCCAGCAGGCATCGTCTTGACGTCGATGTAGTCCTCGGTGTCTGGTTGTTGAGCTTCAACGTCCTCCCTGGTGAATGACCTTCCCGTCGGCGTGATGTGTCGTCGGGACTCTCCAAAGAGCAACTTGGTGATGTTTGCGCGTGTCTCCTGATAGGATCTTGGCAGCTCGTCGAGGACGGCGCTCATGTTCCTTCGCAAATCATCCCATGTTTCCTGGCCACATTGGGCAAGCTCAAGACCTATTCGGCCAACCCGCCATCCACAGTCAATGGCAAACAAAGTTGCCGTCCAGTATGCTGAGAGCCGCGTGCGATTTTCTTCAGAGTTGGCGAAATGCCACTGGTCTCTGAATTCCATTGCATCGGCGTACCCCTTTGCACGCAACCATGGAAACTTCGGGTTGGCAAGCCCTTGCAGGCTGCTGGTCAAAGCTTTGAATTTTGGCTCCAATGCTTCAAAGAACTGGTCAAAAATCGGATGAATACCATAGTCAGCAGACCAGGGCGCGGTGGTGAGACCGGCCGATTGCAAGTCCAACTCCCGGGCTTTGTTGACAAACCAAGTCAAATGGCGTTCACAATCATCCATGATCGTGGGCCAGTGCCCGTTGGGACCGTCGTATGGCCAATTTGGATTTTGGGCAATCCCATCCTCACCTACCAATTCATTTCCGAACCAGGACAAATGCAGGTTGATACGGGCATCAGGGTAGCGCTCGCGGGCGTCCGCGGCCAATTCAATCCCACGTTTGACCAACTTCTGCAGAGTTTTGCCCCAAAGCATCTCATGGATGAACTCAGTCACATACTTAGGCTTACGCTGTCGATAATGCTCGGACAGATCGTATTTCTTAAGTGTTTTCCTACGCCCTGTGATCAGTGCACATGACGAGTCAGAGACTAAGATCCAGATTACTTCATTGACAGGCATCTCTGGCAACATGATCTTTTCGATGTGGGACTCCTTTGGCAAAAAGCAGAAGCTAAGGTATTCTGCAAGCGGATCCTCTCGACCGTAGAACCTCAGGGCCGAGGCCGGCGTCCATTCGGTCATCAATCCATCCACGAGGTCCTGAGCAACCTGATTCTCACCTTCATTGCGCATGGCCAGTGAAAACAAAATGCGATTGTGAAGGAGCAACCATGCTTCTTTGTTAGCCTCACGTGTGGCTTCGAGCGCAGCCTCGCGGCTGGCCGGGTGTGCTGTGGCATATCGCGAGTCAGCCATTTTAGCAGGACAGGCACGAATGACAGCGGGTGAAATCCTTTTGGATGTTTGGCCCACCACAGCTACCCGGAAACACTCATGGAGCATGTCAGTCAACTTGAAGGTATAGTTCTCGGCAAGTTTAAGAGCTTTGCCCCTACTTTGATCATGCTCATGTTTGCCATCACATTTAAATGAGTCTAACACCGCAAGTTCTTTGAAGTTTCCCGCAATGGTCCAACTTTTCTTCATCGGTTGGCCGTTGTTTCCAAGAACACCCAACATGCAACCATCAAAGTGATGAGTGGTCATGGATCGTTCTATAAGGAATTTTCTAACCATCGGCCATCTCCAATATTTGCAATTCTTGGACAGTTCAAATGCTATCAAGGTTCATCAATCATAAACTTCATCCACAAGTTTGACAAAAGATTTGAACAACTTGGTAAACTGTTTTTGTTGCTCTTTGATTCTTTCCTGACCCTCAACAGTAAGGCCATTTACGTTCCCCATGGGCTACCCCCAACACAAGGCAATGATGCATAAAGTATCAAAGTGCCGTCATTGAAATCATTTCTGAAATCCTGGACTTGGGAGGCTAGCCGTTGCCGACAGCTGATAGTGGTACCATCTTCCTTTTCGGTAACCCTAATGCAGTGGCAATCTTCATTGGACTTTCTTGGGGTACTAAGCTTCGAATCATCAGAGCAGCAAAATTCGATCAGCATTCTGGGCTTAAAAGACTTTTGGGAGCCCCCCTGATTCCCGGCAGCGGTTGCTAGTTTTGGCACCTTAGTGGAGTTCGGCGCCGCGGTGTGGCGGGCTGCTGCTTCTTCCACCTTTGTCGGGCCAATGCCAATGAGATGTATGGCATGCAACCAAAGGGCTGGTCGGGTAAAGGGTTTCGTAAGAATGTCTGCAACTTGGAAACTGGTTCCTACGTTGAGAAGATCGAACTGTTTACATTCAAATTGTTGTTTCAACCATTTGAAGTTGATGTTTTGTGTTTTGTTCATGTGTCTCATGGATGCTGATGAACCGGTGGACATGACTGTGATAGTCGCTTGGTTGTCCTCCATGAATTTGACTTGATAAAATTCAGGGAAACTGGCTTTGAGGGAGTTGATATCCGCAACACTACAACCCGTATCGACATTCCCATTACGGATTTCATCAATTTCGGGGTCGATTCTAGTGAACACAGCATCTTCCTGGGGCTTCGCGGCGTCGCGAGCTGGTTTACCCTGTAGCTTCTTGAAAAGGTTCAACTGCTCAAACAGGGCCAGCATCGGAATACCCTCAGCTCTCATGCTGTGATTTGCGGCAACTACCTCAGCCTCAGTTGAAGATATGGCGACAACCGTTTGTTTCTTACTGAATGCATTTAAGGGGTAATACGTGTTGGGGCCTACAAGCACTATGGCACTGCCAGTGGTACTCTTGCTATCATGTTCGCCTGCATGGTCTGCGTCGGCAAAAAGCCAGAGTTGGCATTCATCAAAGGCATCCCCAATGAAACCCTCTAGAAAGTGGTGCTTTGTACAATTAATGTATGACACCAATCTATGCAAGGCGACATCGCATTCTATGGACCATTTTGTCACTCTTGATGCTAAGCTTTGTGTGGCACGCAACAAATCGAACCTTGCCATTCTTGCGGCAAATAGAATCTTCATCAAGATTTTGCTGGCCACTGGCTGGAGTTTGCCAGGCTTTTCATCTTCACTGAGTGTGGGCCGTGCGATGCCAGCATCTGTGAATGGTGTTGGCACCTCTTTCAAGGACGATGGGCTGACTTTTGCAAGATTACAGTAATTTTCTACACAGGACCCCAGGAAATCGCTCATGTCATACCTCACTAAGTTCACGGGCTTGGCCATGACGCCAGCTTTGTTCTTCACAGCGTGTTCAACCCCCCTGAACTTAGAGGCCTTGGCTTCCTTTTTCGCCTCGCGTTTGTCGCGATGTGGTCCTGGTCTGGCTTTGCTTGCCATTGCAAACTGCTTGAATTTGTCAGGTCCATCTTGTCCATAACAGAAGACTGTTTTTCCTGTCCAGAATTCATTTGTTTGATTGCTAGATGTTTTCCAATCATCCGTATAAACATCATAGCCCCCCTGATTGTTCCCGTCGGTGATGCTAGGACAACTTTTCAATGTGACCTTTTTGTCAAAGAAAGTAATGCGACTCGAATTTTGACAAGTTACATCTCCCCCCTCATCAACCGGCTGGTACAATCTTTTGCGGGGTTGAATGTGGTGTCTTATCCATGCCATGTTGGTTTCATCATGCTCCCACCAGTCTTGTGTTCTGTGTTGTGCGGCTGCTGACTTCTTGGCTTCAAAGGCGAATGCGAAAGGGTGTGCCTGCGAAGGCAACCGGATGTTTTGGAATTCACGGTGCATACAGCCAAAGTAGCGGTCATATGGCTCAGGATCACCAATGTTCACTGCAGCCTTGACGCTTGCCCATGCCTTTTCCAGATTAGCAGTGGGGCCAGCCATCTTGAAGTCATCTACATACACAACCAAAAGACAGTTGAGCTCTTGATGATGAAAAATTGAATGCCAAATGTCAGGTAAAATTTGCTTCCAACCCTGTTTTACCACACGGCTATTGAGATGATTTTCCCAAATACCCCCACTATCAGGATGACCATAAAGGGCAAGTAACATGGGAACCATGGGTTGCCAATACTTTTTCTCCCAATCTTTGGGCCATCTGTTGCGTGGAAGTGACAGCCATGTGGGCACCCCTGTGAAGAGGGCTTGTATGTAGGCTTGGATTGCATCTGCCTGCTGTTTGGAGAATCCGGGCTGACTACCGAAAGCATCTAGCAGCTTTGCTGCTTCCATGGATGCTGGGGAAGAGCCTAACTCGTTGAAGAGTGCGTGATCGGAATTCTCGTCTCTGACATTGTTCCCTTGGAAAACCGTCCTACCCTTGAACTTCCGGCGAGGGTCTGATTCAGGCAATTCAGAACCCTTCTCAAAGATTCGACCTAGGTGCACAGTTTGGCCATTGCGACGAGCCTCAGCTACTATGTCGCGGCACTCACGAACACGCTTCTCATCCCAAACACCCTTATTACGGAGGTTTTCCCACTCCTTATCAAGGGCGGCCTTAGCCTTGGGGTTGCTGGCAATTTCATCTTTTGATACAAGCCTAGCAACTGAAGCGAAAAGCTCGAGTGCGACCTTGAACTCAAGTTCTTTGATCTTCTCTCTGACGAGCTCTCTAATTCGAGGCCGGTGCTCAATTGTGGCAGGCGCGGCAGCTTTTGGCATTGCCGGCACGGAAAACTTTTGGGAAGTGGCTGGAACAATTTCCCAAACATTGCCGATGAGCTTTGCAGTTGCAGGAGGGCATTGAGTTGCCTCAAGCCGGGCTGGGGAAGACTTCTTCTTCTTGCCCTTGCTGCCAGATGATGATGCTGGCTTTTCCTCCTGCTCCTTGGCTGCATTCTTGGCTTCCTCTTCAATGATCAGTTTCCTTTCTTGGGGGTTTAACATCTTCCACAATTCTGAGTCAATCCCTGCCGGACGCTTTGAACCTTTGTAGTTACGTACGATCCGGTGACCATCCCAATGATGTCCATCTGGAATAATTTCACCTTTGGGGGTCAATTTGAGATCTGGGAACACGGGCGCTTCGGGTGCATCAGGCTCGACATCGCTGTCGGCTGGTAGAGGCGTCCCTGGCTCATATTCATTCTCATCTTGTGGCGGATGCAAGCTGGACTCAAAAGGCACAGCCTTGGGAGTCTGCGGAATGACCTGATCTTCGAGGCGGTCGGCTTTGGGTGCTTTCGAGTCGATCAGAGCTTTCAAAGGAAAGATGAAACCCTCGGATGGCAATTCCAACCCTTTTGTTCTTTGGATTGTCAATGCACCCCAGTTGACATGATAATCTGCGGCTTCCAACTTGGCAACTAAGTATTCACCCTTCCAATCATGACCTGGTTGGATGTAATACCCAAGGAAAATTCCTTCATTCGCCGTTGGGGAGAGCTTACCTGATGTGTTATCCAACCTTTTGGGGTTATTCCAGAACAACACTTTGGCACCAAATGGAATGTGCATTGCAGGAAACTCTTCACCAAACCTGAGCTGCCAAGGGGATTCACTGCCGTCAAGCTGGGGGCTTGCGTTGATCGCGGTCGCATGATGCTGCATGGCCAAGGGCCACATCTTCAAGGGAAGTCCTGATTGCAACAAGTTGCTTCGGGCACCTTCCAACATCTGACGAACTTCGCGCTCAGCAAAAGACTTTGATGAATCTACGTATTCAATTGATGTTTGATGTCTGTAACCCAAATCCTTGATGGCCCTGATCAATTCTGGGGAATTGTCAGTATACACAACTTGAACATCATCCTTTGATCCAATGAAGTGATTCAAACCATCAACACAGCTTTGTGAGTCCTTGGACTGGCTAGGGTAGACATACCGATATTGGGTGTGCAGATCTTTCAACACCAAAGCAACTTGCTCCCCCCTGAAACCCTCTTCCACATTTTTCTTAATGATGACATGATCCCCAATGATGTGGTCACCAAACATCTCAGTCTCGATTCTCTTCTGACCACCTTTCTTTCGTGCCTGAGGAGCCATCATTCTTGCTCGTTGGCAGGTTCTGCAGAATGGGTTTTTGGGGAAATGAGTGTACTGATGTTGGGTACTTGCAGCTTCGGCCAACAAATCCTCAGTCTTGCGGCTTCGGACATACTCCTGCTGAGCGTCATCCTCCACCAGCTCATCCAACTGCTCTTCATCTTGGGCTTCGTCCCGCTTGGCTTTTGAGCTCGACCGTGAGGTCGGCATTGCAAACAACTTTCTAAGATGCTTATCCTTTTGAAATTGATCTTTGGGATAAACCTTGCAACTGTCATCCAAGACTGGGACATGACCTTCGATCTTGAGCTGGACAACCTTGTCATCTGGACGGACTAGGATTGGTTTGCCATTTGCAGGCCATACAAAACTGTAACCCTGATCTACACATCTTGTTCCTACGGAGAGCACAGCTGGGGTATGGTCAAGTACATACGGATGCACAGGATCTGGCAATGCGGACAGCTTGACATCGGCAACCTCATTTGCCTCGGTCGAACCATTGGCTGTGACTAAGGAAATCGGATGCTCGGCTGCACGGCAGTTCTTGGCACTGACATCCCTCAGCATTCCTTTGGACACAAGATCGGATTCACTACCTGAGTCGACAAGCCAACTAACGCCCGCCTTTGGCGCAGCTGTGGCAATTGACGGAAAACGACCAATGTCTCTAAGAGCTTTGGGACCGCTGATGAACCTGCACTCTTTGCATGTGATGTCACATGTGTCCTCATTCCAACAACAAAACCCACAACTAGGTGCGACATCTGAATCATGAAGTTTCACAGTTTCTTGAAGCTGTCTTGCACGAACCTGAGCCTCATGTTGTTCAACCTTGGATGAAACTGGAACATCTTCAGCTGTCTTGTACACCTTAGTGAACTCTCTTGGACGGTGCTTGACTGGGACTTGACGACCGACTGCCTTCACCTCGATCACATGTGGGGCCTTTCGGAATCTAAGACGCTTCATGCTGACACTTGACTCATCAGAGCACGAAGTTGCCTTCGGCTGTTTTCGGACGATGCAGGCGAACTTCTGAATCAGGCATGGAGCGGCTGTGGAATCCTTGCTCTTCTTTTTGGGAGCGGGTGAATTGGCCCTTTTGGTGTCTTTGGTGGCGGCAGCAGCTTTGTCATCATGCTTATAAGAACATTTGTCACCACGTCTGCACTTTCCCTGGGCATGATAGATACATGGGGTTTTGGCCATTTCTTCTTTGGACATCTTCTTCCCCTTATCATCTTTGTTGCCCCTTGATGGTGAACGTGTCTTGTTTCTTCTGGGTGATTGAGTTCGAGATTTATCATCCTTGACATGCTTAAATGGACACTTTTTCCCTTTATCACAGGTACCCTTTTGGAACTTATAGCAAATCTTGTCACCTTTGCCACCTCGTTCCTGCGATCTACCACGACTCGGAGAGCCCTTTCGGCCACCGCGACCATCGCCTTTGGCGGGTGCGGCCTTTGTGTCCTTGATCCCAGCCTTGTTCTTCTCCGCGATGCGGTTCCTGTTTTCCCTCAATCGTTCACGGTCGATCAAGTTCTTCATGGATTGGTGAAGAAAACTATAAGACTTTTCATGGGATTTCTCATGTGCACGATCAAACATCTCGATGTCATATTTCAGCAACTGACTTGGTCGGATCTGCCTCAACAAGATGTCCCTTAACACAGCATCATCGGGGGTGACAGCCATGCCAGCTAGGGTAGCATCCCATTTGTTGATGAATCTTCTGAGATCCTGGACAGTATCGCCTACTTTGACAACACCCAAAAGATCTTCTACTCTGTAAAGGCTACCTGCTTCTTCTGATGTTTTGAAGTAGTCCTCAAACATGAGCAGAACATACCTTCCCCTGACCTGGATGCCTTTTCGGGATTGCTGCTCTTTGAAATTCAAGATCCTAGTTGCGAGGTCCCCACCGGCTGAGCGCGTGAGCGCTGCTGATAGCTTTGTGTCCAGCGTGAGGAACTTTCCAGGATCTTGAAGTTTCTTCTCCAACTGCTCCCGGGTGCACTCTTGATCGTACACCTCATTGAGCCAGAGCCATGCCTCATCTGGGCGATCTGAGCAACTTTTCACTTCATCCCTGACATGATTCTTCCAAGTCCTATATGACTCCGGAGCGGGCATGTTGTTCAGCTTGATGATTTCGGCCTCCTTAGTTTTTGGCTTATCCTTTTCTTCCCTTTGGGTTAAGGCTTTCACCAATTCAATGAGATCTGAGGGACCCATCACTTGCTGTTGCTTGTTTACGCTCTTTGGGGAATCATTTGGGGGAGTTTTGATAGCTTCAGTGGGAGTGAAAAACCCTGACTGCGTTGGCAATTGAGGCTGGTCGTTGCCGACAGCCGGTTTCTGCTTGGGGCTGCCACCTTTGAGCAGCTCATCCAATTTGGCTTTTGCTTCCTGGGCCAACACTGCAGGCGTTTTCAGCTCTTGAATCGGCTCATCGCTGCCTTTGGCAGCTTGTGCATCGGATGCTCTAGGAGTGGCAATGTTGAAGTGGGGCACGCTAGTGGTAGCGGCTGGCTCGGCATTCTGGACGGATGCTTTCGGAACGGAGGCATGCTGCGCTTTGGCAACATGCTTTAACTGCTCCTGAAGGTCATCGATTTGGTCCTGAAGGCTGAGATTCTGAGCCGCTGCCTCGTTGATCTTCTCGGCCATCTCCTTCTTGTAGTTCTCGAATTCGGTCCTCAAACTGATGAGCCTGGCCTGATCAACTGCAGCCTGATCTTCATATTGCTTCTTCGTGGCAGCTATGGCATTCTTAGCATGTTCAACAGTCTGTGCATAGGAAGCTTCGAATTCACTAGTGATACGTTGCCTTTCCTCTGCAATTTTCTGATCATGCTTTGTGTTTGCCTCTGCCTTGAAGTCCTCTACTCTTTTGTCATGCGATGCCTGAGCCTGATTTAACCTGACCTCTAACTCGTCGCCTCGTTTCCTTTCCTCGTTGACGGCACTGATGGCCTTACCTTCAACCTCCTGCAACCTTTGCTCATACTCCTGCTCCTGCATTACGAGCCTACTTGACCATTCGTTTCGAATTGAGTCAACTACTCCATGCATTATCTGAAGGTGCCTCTGTTCAGCTTCCCTCATGACTTGCAGGGTGTTCCCACTGGTGATTTGGGAAAGGTTGTTTTGTATGAAGGTGAAGTACGCTACAACGGGTTGGAACATTGTTTCGTCATCCATCGGCTCGGGGTTGCCCCCGGCCACATTGGGCACAGCGACAGCCGATGGACCTGACCCTGGAACGGCGAGAGGAAGGTCGGTTGGGGTCCCCATAGCAAAGTTGTGAGACTACGGCTGATAACCTGTATTTTACCAGGTCAACCGGAAATGGGGTAAAATGCAACACAACCGTTAAGCAGCTAGTCCTGTTTTGAACCAACGCTATCGGGTAGATCGATGATATGTACAATACATGGTTTTACTGCAGGAGTTTTTACACATTCAAAGCCGAGGCTTGACCATGGCACATGACAAATAAACTCACATTGTTCTTACTAATCATTAATGGTTGAATACATACATATAAATATAATATATATATATGTATACATATATTATGTTTTTAAAACATTTTAAAACTACATATATGATCATATATGATCCTATATACATATTATATCATATTATCATATTATATTATCTATTATATTATCTGACATAATTATGTAACCTGCTAAAACTGTGCCAATGTTTGGTGTGGCACCCCCATGGACCCCCCAGTGTTGAGTCCTGACTCTGGGATCAAACCCTTGGTACGACTACGAGTAGCAAGGTACTGCAAGGTGAGCAAGTGACACTGAAAGTGGTGACCACAAAATACTGCAGGAAGCGGCCCAATTCTCTCCGCCAATCCTTGCAGCCTTTGTGAAGGACCATGTTTTGGGCCTTGTTTCGGGCCTCGTGGTCCGTGTGGTCCATGTCAACTTTGGACACGAATTGGGGGCATTATGAGATGCTGCACCGCCATTGCTTTTTCAGTTCCTGAGAGGTGCAGTGGGCTGTTGGGCGTGTTGGGCGTGTTGGGCGTGTTGGGCGTGTTGGGCGTGTTGGGCCGTGGCTGTTGCAGCGCTGAGGTAAATGAGGTGAGGCATTTGAGATTTCAGTTTTCCTCAGGACTGTTTCTCTCCATCTCTCTCTCTCTCTCTCTCTCTTTCACAGCATCTTTCAAAGTCCGCTCAACAATTTGGTCTAAATTTAAGATGCGTAATCAAAAAGTTGAAGCTGCTGATTTAATCTGACTTACACATTCGACTGATTTCAAATGGCCCACCTCAAGCTCTGAATTGAGCTCCTCTTTGCGGACCTCAGCAAAGAAATCGGAGATGCTGTCAGCGAAATTGTTGAAACTGCCTGCTTGTGGTGCCACATTCCCACAATGTCCCAAATGCCGCTGCTATCTGCTGTTTTGCCATGGCTGAGCATCCCCACCAGCTGAGCTTGATGCTGCTGCTCCCTCGTAGCTAAAGTCGAAGTCAGGTTCTGGCGGTCGCTCTTTATGCTTCGGAACCAGGAACAAAAATGATGCAACATGAGTCAGCAACTTGAACAACTCTCTCTCTCTCTCTCTCCCTCTTTCGAACAACAACCACAACGGTTTTGCTATCGAAATTCCTCTTATCGTGCATCCAAATAAATCTAGTTTGGCAATATCGTCAGCCAAAACATGAAAATTCAGAAGCCAAGACGTCTCATCTCCTTTGTTGTAATTTTTCCATCTGAAAATAGTTTTTTTTGGGGGGTTTTCATCTATAGAATTTGAATTTCCCCCTGTCAAGACTTACCCTCCATCTGCTGCCTCCTTCTGCCGCTGTGTGGTGGAAATGTCTTTCTCCAACTCTTGACTTTCGCCTAGGAGCCTTGGCAGTGAGCCCATCTAAGTCTGCGCATCGAAAGGCCGCCAGATGGTGAGACGCAAGAAGGCGTTCAGCACAAATTTGAACACGTCTGTATAAATAGACTCTGCAGCCTGGCCCTGATTGCCATGACAATGCTTTCGGGATCTTTCGGGTGCATGTCTTTTCTCTCTCTCTCTCTCTCTCCCTCCATCGTCTTCTCAAGGAATTCAGGCGAGAAAGATACAACTCCGTTTATAGCGGAAAAGGAGTGTCAGCAACCAAACTGGTGCACAAACTGTTTCATTTCCCTCATCCACTTTGCATGGAGACGGGGTATTTTCAGTACAATAATTAATCAAAAGATCAAAAGGGCGTGAAACGGCGCATAGGTCACGGGAATAGCTATGAATAGTTTGTAGACATTTCATCCACGTGAGGATTCATCCACACTCGGCATCACTCGGGTACAAATCACACGAACTGTTTTGTAAAGGATGCTTGCTTCGTTTCATCAGCTTGGGGAAACAAATCCCCCGAAAAAATGATGAAAGGACATTTAGATACATTTAGTTCGAAAACTTCCGAGTTACGGACGAATGTCGAGGGGCAGTCTTGTCATCATGTCATCCTCATGTCAGCATCGTCATGTCAACAACAAAGTGAGCAAAAACAGTTCGCGTGTGGGAGCAGTATAGAGAAGAGTAACAGTTTGGGAGCGCGTGAATCTGGGTAAAAACGCTGTCGGGCGCGGTACTGTTTTTTTTTCCCCCCCGGGGGCATACAAATCGCAAAAAATATGCAGGGATCGGAGCGGCGCCGGAGTTTGTGTGGTCGAATCCCCAATGTCAGCGCTGCGCGAACGTTGGTCAATCTGGTCTGACTCTCCTGGTATGCGGGTTTGCAACCGGCTGTGGCAAAACGCATTGGCACGGCTGCGCGCAGCAAAGCATGAGTAAAAATTACTTCAGCACATGGAAGAAATAGCGATAGGTAAAATAGTGATGGTAGAAAGCATGAGTAATGTTGCGACGCTCCTGGCAAGCGGGATCGCAGCTGGAGGTTGCTAAGCGCATTGTAACAGCTGCGCTAAAGGTAGTTCTTGACCATAGTGCCACTCACTTGTTCCAATGCGGGATTGCAGCTGGAGGCTGCTAAATGCATTATAACAGCTGCGCGAAGAGAAGAAAGCTACAAAAGAGCTAGCTGGGAGGCAGCTTAGAGCAGAAGTAGCCCAGATAAGTGGCTGCTCAGAGAGGAAGTAGCTGAGAGAGGAGGTGCCTCAGCGAAGAGGACGCTCAGTGAAGAAGTAGCTCAATAAAGAAAAGTAGCTCGCCCATCCATGAATTCATCCATTCATCATCATTCATCCATTCATCATCATTCATCCATCCATCCCTTCCTTCACTGGCTCATTGATTCATTGATTCATGGATTGACTGATTCATTGGTTCATTGGTTAGCTGATGCATTGTTTCATTTCTTCGTTGATTCACTGAATCACCGATTCACTGAGTCATGGGTTCACTGAATCATAGTTTCATTGATTCATGGAATCATTGATTCGTTGTTTCACTGATTCATTGATTCACTGAATCAGTGACTTATTGATTCACTGCATGGTTCACTATATATATATTTCATTGTTTCATCGGCTCACTCATTCACTCAGTCAATCTCAGTCACTAAACTAACGATTCATCGACTCACTACTGTAGTTCACCCGTGCATGGATTCATTGACTCATTGATCACTGAATCACTAATTCACTGAGTCAGTGGTTCACTGATTCATCGTTTCATTGATCGTCGGTTCTTTGCTTCATTGATTCACTGAACCATTCCTGGTTCATTGGTTCATTGATTCATTGGTTCACTGGTCGAATCATTGATTCATTGCTTCGTTACTTCATTGTTTCTCTGATTCACTTATTCATTGATTCATAGGTTCATAGGTTCATTGATGTTCATTTGTTCGTTCACTCAGTTGTGCACGGATTCTTTCATGCCATTTCCTTGGCATCTCAGTCACCATTTCCTCATTCGTTGATGCACCTCGCAACTTCAACCGGTCATGGCTTCTGCATCTCAAAAACGTTCCTATAGGCCATTGATTTCTTATCGCCGTTTTCGAAACTTCTGCCGTGGCACGTGCCGGGCACTACCTGGTAAAACATGATAAAAGGATAAGCAGCATGCGGTCAATGCAGGTGGATAGGTGGACTGTTGCAAGAGTTCAGTTGTTGTTCACTTGTTGTTCAGTTATCAATTTAAGTCACTACAGCCTGAGATCCTGGCTCACTAGCCTTGTTCTCCAGGCTACGCGCCTCCGCAGAGATTCGATGGCGCTGACGGCGCTGGCGGCTGGAAAGAAGCAGCAAGAAGTAGCTACAAATAGCTACAGCCACCAGCAGATACCCCAAAAAAAATATCAAAAAAGATCAACAAAGCAGAACATCTGCTCACTCCTTCCAATCTGGCTGCACACCACTAAATCTATTTGGCATCATGGGCCCATGCAGGGTGCGCCTCTGTCGCTTCCTGATCATGTTGACCACGAAGTTTCATTAAACGGTCACGACCTGCGCAAAATCAAGTTGAACATGGTGACTATATTTGGCCATGGGTAAACAACACAGCTCTCGGCCATGCAGCTGTGGCCAAGCGAGGTGGATGTCTATGATAAACTATGATAAGCAAGAGGCTCAAGGCAGCCCAAATTGAAAAATGCTATGCCGTAAAGCTGGCCGATGTTTGGTGCGAATTGGAAAAAGTTACGTACTTGCAGCTTATTTAGAATTTAAGATGTTATTGTTTACCACTCTGAAGTTTTAAATCAACCTGATTCGTATCCCCACTTAAAACGCTTGCAACGTATCGTACTGTACTGGGATCACTGAACCAAACACACATTGTTCCACCAAAACCATCCAAAACCCAGTTTCAATCATAGAATGCCCTTGGAAACAAGACATACATATACCACCGGGTCCAACATCAAGGCGACTCCCTTTTTAAAACCAACCCATATCAAGCAGTACAGTTGATAAAGTGCTGCGCAAATCTGCCATGTCTGGCTGGATTTTGGCAGATATCGGTTCTGAACAAATAATTTGGGATAAACATCAGGTTCTGAACATGCCCTTTGTGGCAAAAATGCCCACAGGTAAATAACACCAGACTCGGTTCTAATTCATGACTGACTATGAAAGCTCTTCAATTTGATCTGAGACTTTAATTGAACATCACGACTGGGACATTGAAGTGTTCCTGGTGAATCTCTAGCACAAATGCTTGATAGGTTGACAGGGTGGTACAGCCGCCACGCGCAAAGGCAGGAAGTGTTTCTTCTGCGAAGTGTGGAGCGATGCCCATTGATTGCGAAGCATTAGCCGCTCTAATCTGGGCCTCTTGGAAAACCCTGTGGGTCTTTAATCTCTGTGCCGTCACCGCGACTCTTGATTGTACTGATGAAAGCCTAAATGATATCAAATGATCATTCCGATCATTTAGTCTAATTTAGAGGTTTGTTTGTATGTGGCTGTATAGCCTACAATACCCTGCAATAGAATGGAGCAAGCCACGCTGCTATGTAAGTATGGCATCTTCTCTAAATTCTTTCTCCCGGATTCAGACGCAAATCACCTTCACTACGTATTTATAGGAATCCGCCTCCAAAGTTCAATGGTTCCAACCGACATCAAACATGAGGGAAACATGTAAATCATCCATTATCATGTCGATAAAAACCTTGCAAACGTTGCCAGCGTGCGGCTCTTTTAGCTGGAGTTGGTGGATAAGTGAGCTGCTGGAGCTATTGGAATAACATTACTAATACCCCTTGGTTGCTCCTAGGGGGGGTCCAGCCCCTGAAATAGTAGACCCCAGTGGCTGTTTTCCAGAGGGGCCTGACCCCCCCATACCCCTTTTGAGCATTTCTGAATGGATAAAATCTAGGGGTCCAAGTCTAGCATTCGTAAACCAAACATTTTTGCTAACACTCAACTTGGACAAGGGAACCAATACTTTGGAGCATTTTGGACGTTCAAAAATGATCAAAGGTCAGGCCCCTCAAATATTTTGGGCATGTTGTGAATATTTAGGACATACATGTTTTATCTGTGAATCTTATGAAACCATGGACCTCCTGGATTTTAGCCATCGATTTTTTCTGCATGCCTCAGATAAGCTGGCCACTTTGAAAGGTTTTCAACGGAGATAAAGTTGATAAACATGTCATAACTATCTTCCCAAGAACACAATTTCTGCGCACCTTTAACGCCAGTTTTCTTAGAGAGATTCATCTATCAAGGTTAGCGGGTACAGATGTTATTTTCAGGCTTCCCCTCCAAGTTTCAAGAGCAAAGATTGGACAAGGCGAGGTGTTGGTTTCCAGAATTTGGTAGCCTTTTTTGGAATCAATTTCAGTGTGCCCTTGATGTGCAGGAGACTTTGTTCTGGATTTACTTTTAACAAATATGATAAAGGTAAACATTTCAGAACTGCCCCAAGTAAATAAACTTAGTGAAAGTTTTTTGACGCCAATTTTGCAGAGAGGTTGATATCTCAAGGTTGGGCACACAGGTTTTATTTGCTGGAACTGAAGATGGACAGGGTGAGATGCTGGTATCCAGGATTTGGTTGCGTGCTTTTTGAGATCAATTTCAATATTTGTCCTTGATGTGAAAGTTCAACAAAGAATGACGTTCTAAAGAGATAATATTGACAGGGTTTCCTTGGCGCGAAAGGTGATAAACATGCCACACGTTTCCCAAGAAAAAAAATGTGCACCTTTGGTTGATGCCTGTTTTGCAGAGGGGTTCATCTATCAAGGTTGGGGACATGGATTTTACTTCTTCTTGGTTTTTTCCTTCAAGCTTCGCCCCGCTAGGTCGAAGCAGCTATCCGGGAACAGAAGAAGCACAGGATTTGGCAGCCTTTTTGTTTGGGTCAAATTCAATATTTTCATCTCAAAGTTCAAAAACAATAAAGTTTCAAGGTGAGGAAATTTGTAACGGTGAGCTTGATAAACATGCCAGCAATGCTCAACACAATAAATTTCATGCACCTTTGTTACAGTTTGATGCCAGTTTTGCAGTGGAATTCATCAATCAAGGTTGTTTTTTTCCCTTTCCAATCCAAGGTGTAGGTTGGACCTAAACTGAAGGGGGCTGGCATCTGAAAATAAAATAGATACCAAGCCTCAACTAAGATAAAAATAAAATTCAAAGACCCAACCTTCATAACATCAAAAGGCCTAACCTCAAGTTGGGATCAGATAAAATCCAAGGGTCTCGCCCCTCTTGAATCCTCTTTGGAATCGAATGCCCTTGAGGGGCCCTGGGGGGGCCCTGGGGGGGTCGGAGCCCTTGGAATTTATCTCACACATAGGGCCACGATAAAATCTAGCAAGTGTGCTGCTAAAATCTGGGGCCCAACCTTCAATTTTACTCAAAAAACTAAAACATATATTCTGCACCTCAGGGGCTGGAGCTCCTAAATCTCGTTGGAACTGCAATCAAAGTAGGTCGGAGCTAAAATCAAGGGGCTGAACCTTTGAAAATATAAGATAGGTACCAAATCTCAAGTAGGATGAAAATAAAATTCAATGAGCCCAACCTTCCAAAGATAAAATCAAGGTGCCTGACCTGAAATTGGAGTGAGATAAAATCCAAGGGGCTGGATCCCCCCCATGGGTCCTCCTTGGAAGCGAGTACCCTTGAGGGGACCTAGGGGGGTCCAGCCTCTTAGAATTTATCTCACACTTATGATCGAGATAAAATCTAGCATGTCTGCAGATAAAATCAAGGGACCTATCGTCATTTTTACTAAGGCTAAAAAAAAATAGCCATGCACCCCAGGGGCTGGAGCTCCTAGATCTCAGCTGGGAGCTACCAACGGGGTTATTACTACCATATCCTGCATGGTTCCTTTATTAGGTTTACTAGTAACAACGCAGACTCCGTGGCCCATGTCCCAGTTGCTGCTGCTGTCTGTCGCGCTACTGTTTTTGAAGCAAACAAGCTCTTGGGGGGCAACTGCGTATTCTTGGGGGTTTATCTAGCGCGGATCTAGCGCAATTCTACTGCCAGAGCTACGTTTAGCCTAGCCGTGAAAACTTGAAAAGCAATTGTTTTGACATATCTTCACAAGTCACGTTTGTGCTGCTGGCCAAAAAGAAGCGGCAATGCGACTCAAAGAAGTTTACGCAAGGTAAGGCTACTGTGGAGTTGCCCAAGCAGGACCGGGAACAACAGTTGCAAGAGAGCAAGGGGCAAAGAAAGCAGCGGGCCTGAGAATAATTATTTCACTTCAATGGCTATGTAAGAGTATCTAGCGCCACCCTAACGCAAACCTAGCACCAAGGTGCAGGAAAACACTGCATATATACAGGACTCCGCCTTCTAATGAGAGCTAAAAATGCGTCACTGCCCAATTATGTATGTCCTTCGGATTTAACAATTCTTCAAAAGCATTTTCAGAACGGGTCCCATATGTCTATATATATAAATATAGTCTATATGCTGTCTATCTTGTCTATGGTCGCTCCTGGCACAAAGTTAGATCCACACTACGGTGAGACGGCGTCTTCGGCGTCGTTCAAATCTTGGAGGATCGGGCATGCCGAGTAAGTGAAAGGGAGCGAAAGTGAGTGATGCGATGTGGAGCATAGAATATATAGAATAATATGAACATATTATATAGTCATTATAACTATGGCAAACTATGGCAATACACCATGAAGCACTAATGTGGCCAATTCGGGTTCGGAGTTTATACTGATTCTTTCGTTTGAACCTTCAAACAGGAAAACCAAAGCATCATATCAGCACGTTCGAAGAGTGAGGGGGCCGGGCTTGGCTCTTGATTCTGCTTGTGAGTGCTGCTATTTGCCGCCATCCTTATGTGCACGTAGCAAAGTCGTCATCCCAGCCGGAGCCATTGTCCTTGTGCTAAGAAGCCGTGACAAAGTTCTCAGAACTGCTGTGAATTTTAGATGCGTTTATCTCTTGTTGTCAGGTTTGAGAAGGCTTGTTAGAAACTAATTTCAGAATTATATATAATGTCAATTGATCAATTCAATCTGCCTGTCACTTTCTGCATGATTTTGATTGTCGTCTTGCGCGCTTCTTTCAAAAGTATTCACACGCAATTTGCCAGCATTGCTCCCAGTCCTTGTAGGGAATACTAGGTGGCATGTCCTGACATGTTTCCCAGCAAGAGCCAACTCCCTCAAGCTTATATTACAAACATTTACAAACAATTGTACACACAAGACTGGGTCAGCCCCTTTGCGGAACCAAGTCATGTTCAGATGTTCCAAGCCTCGGCATGTATCTGCATTATTGTGCATTCAAGCTATTATAAGCAGCGTTTGTTTGTTTGTTTGTTTGTTTGTCTGTCTGTCTGTCTGTCTGTCTGTGTGTCTGTGTGTCTGTGTCTGTGTCTCTGTGTGAGTGTGTGTGGGGACGAGGCCGTCCAAAGTCTTTTGCGTGCCTCCTTCTTTGCGGAGAAGTTGGCCATATCCTTTTTGTTTGACACCTGCGCTCTTGGGCTAGCGAAGCTGGAAGCGACAAAAAAGTCGATCAGCTCTCTGGCCCTGCCTGTGGCTTGTACGGTGATGGATATGGTGATGGCATGGTGATGGATATGGTGATGGCATGTTGCCGTTGTCGTACTTGTTCCACTCGAAAAGGTTGAACCTTTCAGGTCGCTCCGCAAAATTGTCACTCAATTTCAATCTTGGATATGGATGGATCTGGGCCTCCATGTCAAGTTGTTTACCAATTTGCTGATCATCTGCATTTCGTTGATGACTTGGTCTGTCCTTGAAGTGCTTGCGGTCAATCACCCATACTTACGAGGCATCACGAGCCTTCCAATGGCAGGTTCACATCCCACCAAGGAATCTCAGACTGTAGTTACGGTTGGGTCTGTTGTTGAAGTTCCTTGGGCAAAGCCGGATATCAGAGCGTTCTGAACTTGACCCCGGTCTTGCCAGTCCAAAAGAATCCAAAAGAGATATCTAAAGCTTATGAAGCTCGGCGAACCCAGGTAGGTTTTTCCGTTTTTCCATGTTTTTCCATGTTTTCCTCTTACTTTTACTGTAGGTGCGTGTAACATCGTGTAACATTTTACAACAGAAGCTGAGAACCCGATCTCAGTGCCGCTCGAGGATCTCGAGGTGTCTCACGTCACATCTCGGCAGACATGCAAAACGAAATCGTTCAACGTCTTCGAAGGCACTTGGAATACTTGGATAATTAATTACTGTAACTTTTTTCAAATTTATTCAATTCATTTTTGTGGACAGTGGCATGGGAGGGAAAAGGAGAACATGGTATATGCAGTATATGCAAATGACCTTACAAATTACAAGCCTATACAGAATTATACAAAGCGCCCACATCAGAACAAGAACTCACCACGGCCCAATTTTTTCACGTCGCTGACATCCCCCTCAGCGGTGCGCGTAGATCGTGTATTGGGTGAAAACATCGCAAGGTGTTTGCAAGGACCTGTCGCGTCTCCTTGTGAGGCAAGCTCTTCTGCGAGGGCACAAACATGTCATGCCAAATGAAATAAATGAAACATTTAGGTAATCCTTTGGTTTGCTTCAACTGGTGAGAGAAATATGCAACGATATGCAAAGCATCCAACAATTTTCAATATCATTTACTCCATTTGAGAGCCTCGAGACATGAAAGACATTAATTAAAACATCTGCTTGTAGCGAAGCAGAATGAATCTAGGTCAGACATGGTCAGACTAATTTCTGGGACCATTCTAAGGACACCTTTGGGCTGACATCAACTGGTCAGTCTAAGAGCTTCACGGGTCCCAAATTTGAGAACGTAGCCGCGCAAAGCGAATTGATTCGTGATACTACATTTCGTGATGTGTTTTCCGATTTGCATAATCACCTCAGAAATCCATGGTGCCCATGGACTGTTCTCGAAGCATGCGTTCTTGAATCATGCGCTGTCTGGCCTGCTCCAGTTCTTGAACATATTGGAGTCTCTGCTGCACCTTGAGTGCCATCTTGGGAGGAATCAGACCCGTCCTTGGATCAGTGCCAAGTACTCGTCGGAACAGCAGCACATTTGCTTCCGGCGCATGGTGATCGTAGTGCTCCCATCCTCGAGACATGACAATCCCGTGCTGGCGCCATTCCCACTCCTCCATGGTGCGGCCCTGAGGGAATGTCTGCAGCATGGCACGGGGAACAGTGACACGTCTGTACTCATAGACATCGTCAGAATATTTGTCTGAGTAGTCAATGTCTTCATTGATCAGGGCCAGGGGCATGTTTGTCATCCTCAGCAAGTCCATCTTTGGCTCCTCTGCCTCTCTGAGTCTCGGATCTGGCGCTCACGCACCTTCGGGCTGGAGCTGTAACTCTTTCTTGAGCCAGGTATGGCTGAGGCAGGGTGAACAACTTGCAGCAAAACAATTTGCAAAACAAGCATGCAATACTGTAGCTTCATCACACTTCATTGCAGATTCGATGCCTGCAAAAACTCGCAAGCAACTTTGCAACAACAGATTGCTGACAGCTTCAGTTGACTGGGATCTCCGTGCTGTTTGTGGTCCACCCTCTTCAGCGGTCCTCGAGTCTCCAATTACGACGTCAAAAGTGCCAACGTGCAACAAAATCTTGACCCGCAAATCAGCTGCTTTGTTGCTTTCATGCTGAAACATCGTGCGTGGATGGTGATCATGGTGGCAGTGGCACCTGCACCACATAGAAGTAGTTGGCATGGAGATCACCTGCAACAGCTGCAACAAAAAGGCTTTCGACCAGCCAAGTCCACAACATTTCTGCTATCTCATAACGATCTCCAAAGCATATCTGGGCACATCTCTGTCTTCCCTAAAATGTACAAAGTGAGGGAACCATGACATACAGGACAGTATCAGATTGTCAGCGTCTACGCTTGCGCGACCTTCTTGAGACCCATTGCCCATTGCCTTAATCTGTCATACTCAAAATCACACTCAGCACAATCAAACTGGGATTCAGCCAAAAGAATCCAAAAGATTCCAAACGGGGCTATGTGCACGACAAAATATGACGAGACATTCAACACATTCAACACAAAATTGCTGCTGCTCCATGCTGCTCCTGTTTTCCTTGCAGGCCCCATGCCCGATTTCCCCTGGCCTTCAGTGATCAGCTTGGTGCTCGCATTGATCTCCTGGAGACAGCGATCCAAGTCTTCACCGCCCAGGAAGACACACGTTTTCCATCTTTTTCCAGTGGATTCTCGAATAAACATGCTGAAAAGGGCTATATAATAAATACATCTAGATTATGTCATGCAAAACATGGACATAAACATTGAAATCCATTAGCAATAGTCTGTCGGCCTTCCAGGCCAAATCGACCATCGAGTCCAAGTTTTTATCGCTTAGCGACACCTCGGAAACACAGCATGTGTGCTTGAACATTCCATGCAAAATCGAGTCATTCTCCAACCTTGCAGGCAAATCTAAGACCACTCTAAGACGACTCTGAAGGACCATGATAAGTTTCCGCTCAAATTAAACAAATGATCTGGGGTGATGATGGTGTGATGATAAAGTCGGTGATCGTGCTGGTGAGCATGATGTTGTTGAATGTTGTTGACAATGGTCACACTTTAATACAAAAAAGGACGTGGTAAATCACGGTAAATCGGTAAATTTGCCCGCCACATTGTGCCCCAATTGGCCAATTGGTTACCAAAAGGCAACGCTCATCAAGTTGTCATTGTTCTTCAGCGCCTGGCTGGTATGGTGGGCCAGCAGGCTCTTCCATTTGCTTGGATTGGTCCATTTGCTTGGATTCAACAACCCTTCTTGAAGCCATGATATTGGAGAATTCCACCTACAGTTCCAAAGTGTGCATACAGGAGGGCAAGGGTGGGCCAGAGATCTACAAACTATTGCAAAATGCAAACAATGCTGTGCGCTCTGCATTCATTGGTCAGAATCCAGCTAGTTCTATAAACAAGAATCCAGTTGCTGATTCATACTGTTTGGAAGTGCTTCATCGAAATGGTTTGGGAGATTGGCATGACATGTCAGAGTGATCAAGCCCATCTGCAATGTGGCAATGGCAGCGTTTCTTCCCAGCAGTCCTCAATCATGTCTTGACGCTCTTGCTCCGTCTTTGGGCTGGGAGGCTTTGTCACCAGCTCCTCAGATGGAATGCGGTTTCCCATGGTTTCACTATCTTTCATTTATCTGCTTCTTGCCAACTTTTTTGACAAAGAGGTCTTCAGGCATGGCATGGCCTTTGACCACGGGTACAGTTCCTAGTCGTTCCATGTTGTTCCAATTTTATGCGACTGAATCACGCGACAATCTCAGCAAACTCAGCACACTTTTTCTTTCTTTTCCTTCGCTGGCTCCGCATGGCGCTAGAAGGGCTGGGCAACGACTTGGTGCTGCCATGCCAGGGACAGGGAGATCCGCAAAAAAAAACAAAAAGCTCTGAGCATTGCTATTGTATGCTATTGTGATCTAATATGATCTATATATACCATAACCCCCCAACGTACCATAATTGGTGACTTAAATTTTACAAACCAAACGTACCACAATTGGTGAGCCATAAGATGGGCAGAAAACATACATGTTGAATTGCTCACATTCCCAACATATATGTCACATTATATCACATATCCCAATCTTAGGGTGTGAATCTTTGCAAACCCCATGACCCAATGTTTGAAGATGTTGGAGGCTTAACCAATAACACTATATCAATACCCCAATGTTTGAGGAATAAACCATTGTTTGTAATCCCTCATCCAACATCGCCGTGCTGCCGCGGCCTTTCTCGGTGAAAGTTGGGAGCAAGTTCTCGCCAGGCACAGGGTTGGGTTGCTGCCAGTTGGTGGTTCTAAAATCAAGACGGATCTATTTTTTTTTGGGGGGGCCCAGTGTATAAACATATAAAGTTACTCTGTCAACTGGCGCAGCCAGCGCACACATGTGTATGCGGCATACCTTTGTAAAATTTGATATGACATGTTCTGAGGATGTGTCAAAATGCACAAACGTTTAACCTTACCGACGAAATCTTCATCGGTATAGGTCGAAATGGGCAATGGATTGGCCACTGGCGCCTGGTCAATGACCAGGTGGTCTAGCCTTAGATGAAAAGAATTGGTGGAAAATGCATCCCCCTGATAAAATAATCACTGGTGCATGTGTGGAAAAGTTTCAATCAAGTAGCTGGTGTATTTTTGGGCGCAATTTCCAAAGGAAAAGGCCAGCATCAATAGCCTCTCGGGCCAAGCCTAGGCGCAACATGAAACATAACTGAACAAAACTTTGGTTTTTACCCTTCCACCCTCAGTGCAGCCAAAGGA
Source organism: Cladocopium goreaui (assembly GCA_947184155.2). Lineage (NCBI taxonomy): Eukaryota > Dinophyceae > Suessiales > Symbiodiniaceae > Cladocopium > Cladocopium goreaui. The sequence goes on along the minus strand of CAMXCT020000869.1, from coordinate 9,786 downwards.
ACTGTTGAACGCAGAATGAAATAAGTAATTGGCCCTGACCAAGACTGACAGATTCTCATGAGATAGGATACAACCAGTGCCACTGTTGCGCGATGTGGACATACACGATCGCATGGCCACCAAGTTCACAAACACCGCTGCGCGGAGCCTCACTATTCACATGCATTTAATGCGCCCAAGAAATTCCTGGCACACCCCATTCTGATAAGTACTAAGTATGCTTGCCAAGCTGCGCGCAATGCTCGTCGTGGGGAAACATTTGCGCAACTCCCAGACAAACACCTTTGAGCCACTTCGCTAAAATAGCCGCCTCCTTAGTGATCAATTGCTGACTACATCCACCACGCTGTGAAACCCTGCCCCACATGAAACCAAACATATAGCCAAAGGACAGACCCATTGAAGAACTTCTGCACAAGCGTAGGGTAATTCTTTTTGCCAAGGGGGTAGAGTTGTTTCCTGCACATCACATATGTAATACATCCATGCATCTAAAAACAACGGAATCCTCCAAACACATCCAAAAACTAAACATCCTGTCACCACACCGCTGCAACCGAGAATCAGCATGGAAAATTGTCCCTTGTTTCCTTAGGTGCATTGATGTGCAACCAGTACCATCATCGACCATGTTTTTTCCATTTGGCCGCACAAACTGCAACCCAGCAACGCACACCATGTCTTTTGCATTCCCTGCAAAAGTCCACATAGGCCAGACGAAGCCTTTCCTCTGCAGAATCCGCTTTCCATACAAGATCAGAAGCGATCAGCTCAACCAATGCCTGCAGTGGATACTAGTTACAATTCAAAGAATCAGAGAAGGTCAGAGAGGCAATGGGGAAAAGCAACAAGAAACCAAACATCAATCACCCAAACAAAACTGACTAAACGTAGCTTAAGCTGCACTAGCTGAGGCTTCTGGAGTTATTGCTAAATCGACCAGGTGTAACCAATCAGTCAGAACCATTGATAAGTCGAAGCCAGGAACCCTCACCCATGGATTTGGAAGGCACCCATCTGTGATAAACCCAAGTGTTGTTTGAGGTGTAGACCGATGTGGCGCGCCTTCGCCAAACGCCGAATAAACCAATTGGCCACTAGCAGTGGCGCCACAATACATGCAGCATTTTTCAGAGGTCCAGGAAGTGGTCAGTTTCAAAGCTTTTTGGAGGAATTTTTGATCCCCCTTAAGCGCGTACAAGACACCCCTGTAAGGTCCACAAACTGGTCCAGAAAACTTTCTCTCACAAGGTTGCCCATACACATCAACAGTCATGAATTGACCTGTTTGTAGTTCGACCAATCCGTACACCACCCACGCATCAAGGGTTTCAATTGTTTGTGGCAACGAGTGGTTGACATCCATCACATACACCAAGAACCTTTGGTCCCATGGGGACTTACCCCCCATCAAAGGGCTACTGATTGTAGTCACAGTAAAACTCCTGCGGCGATGCGATTCCGCGTCATCCCCATGGCACAGGATAGGAAATACTAATGATAAGTCCACATCCTTATGCGCAATGCTGCACACATGTTCACTGAGTATCACAAAACTTACCACAAAAAAACATTCTGCACACAATAAGTTCTGACAAAGATCGGGATCGCTCAGGATAGGATGGTTCAAAAACCAATCCCGTGATTGCTGTGCGCGCCAGAACGATTCCAGCACCTAAGTCCAAGTCACCCATGCCCCCCCCTCAGCATGAAGTAAACGCAAATCGCATCTAGGCACACCGGGAGGGCCAATCCATCGTTCGTGGAAAAGAGCTTGATCATAAGTATACATCGCATGGATCCTTGGCCCATAAAAGTTAAAGTATGTGAAAACTAATTCTGTGGCAGGCCCAGTACTAAGCGACCACTGGAAATTTCAAATGAGGTGCAGGTCACTGGGCAAGAACATATGCCATTTTCCCAAGTAGACAGGGTCTGGGCGACTTCGATCCGTCAAGACTAGATCAATCCTGGGCAACGGAGTGGAATTGGTGGCATTGGGATAGTGATCAGATCAAAACAACAGGAACTTCTATACAAAAGCCTTAGTAGCTAAGTTGCTTTTTTGGTGACGGTAACATTTTTCTCCATGGTTGCCGGTTCAGCCATCTCCAGAAATCTCGGCCAACATGTTTGGATCCCTCATCACCAATCTTCACCAAGTCTTTCAGGTTGGCCCTGGGCAAAGAATAGTCGACAAGTATGTACTTTGGGAGATGCCTAAGGGGGATCCCACATGCAGGGTTCTATATCACGTTTTCGATATCATACTCCGTGCATATTACATATAAGATGCGTTCAAAACATATATTATAAAATTGAACATTTTTTTAAATCTCTTATGAGGCCAAGTGGCGGGAGATGTCGACCAGGAATGCGTCGGCGTAGGACCCGTAGAAACTCTACTAATGTTTGGACGCTTACCTTAGCTCATTGTTGTACCCAAACGGGTTTCCTATTAAAAAAACAACAACACAATTGCATGGTAATATTGCAGTTGAGATACGAGTTTCCCCAATTCCAGAAATTCTTCAACCAAATCCATACAGAGGCATGATCCACATGGCTGGATGCTGGCAAGTGCCCAACATAAATTAAACAATTCCCTCTTTTGTCAAAATTGTTTTTTGATTCCATATGGTTCAAGGAGTAATCCATTGATAAGAACATTGCATGTGTTATTGGTCAAACTGTTGTTACACTGGCTTGGGTTCCAACGGCCAGAGCTGACTCAAAGATCTACCACGTCAATCCTGCCTACTTTACTGATAAGTTTTAGGTGGCTTTTGAATGGGTTCACAAAGCTCTCAAAAGAACAGTTGATCACACACTCAATTTACTCCCGGTCATCCTGCGTGGCGAGCATTGCGTGTGCAACAGCGGCCACGACAGGCCAATAAAGATTTGGAAAGTCAGACATTCACGCCTGACAGTTGTGCGGAGGCCTAGGATCTGAGATCAAGCGGCCATCTGATCAAATCTAAAATTTGAATTAAACCACATGGAGACCATCCAAGCACTGACAACATAATATGTGAGGGATAGTTCAATTGTGGTTGGCATCTTTCCTTCAAAGGGCCCAGAAGAAATAATTTCAGGTCCCATCTGTTGTGGTCACTGCATGATATCACGCCTGCGAGTGTGCAGCTAGGGTCATGAATTGCAAAGGGCAAGCCCCGCAGCAGGTCGTGAAAGGTAATGTTTGGGTTCAAATTATAGTCTTTGAACAAGTTGTTTAATTAAACATCCATCATCCAACAAGTGTGATCACTCAAGTTCTGACCCATCCTCATCATCAGGGGCAGGAGCCTTAGGTTTCTTAGGCTTGGGGCCCTTCGCAGCATTCAAACGGCGTTTGCCGTCCGAGACATCACCAACAATGACCTTTGCCGTATCTTTCTCGGATGCCAGATCGGACATCACACTCATGGGGTCCAAATCGGACACTGGAATCTTCAACAAGTTGTCAGTGCGAGTAAATCCAGCAAGAGCTTCACCTTCATGCTTCCGAAGGGCATCTACCTAGCGTGAATTTGGATTTTGTTGGTGCATAAAAAATGTTTTGAATCCTTGTGAGACTTGACAGCTGTTAAACATATTGCAAATCGAGACACCAGCTCTGTGCAGTTCCTCACATTGTGTACTTGGAGATCAGAAACCAACTTGGGAATTTCATTGATCAGCTGCTTGAACCTGGGGTGGTTGAATCCAGAGCGACCAACGGTGTAACACTACCCCAACTCAAAAATACCAGTTGACCAAAAGAAATAACTTACATGAATGAAGTCTAAGATCTTTTTATTCACCTTCTTTATCTCAATCTGTGCTTCCTCTTGGGGGCTCTTTTCTTTCTTCGGTTTCTTTGAACGAATTGCACCAGTTGTAAGGTCCATGAAAGCTGGCATGGACCCATCCACCCCCTGAAGCTGTTTGGCAAGCAATTGCTTGGCACCCCCATCTCGGACTCTTCCAGAAAGACTCGCCTCAGATAGTTAGTAAATGAAGAACCCTATTTCAATACTATGTTCTTGAATACCATCCTTGGTAGCTAACACTAACATAACAATATCAGCATGTATAAAAAGGTAAAGGGAACAAAGCGAGTCACTGAGGAGGTATAGTCAGAGCCAGTTGTGTTTTCTTCCATTACCTCCCGCAAGACTTTGAACATTCTGGCTTTCTTGCTCGACGGGGCCTGCCAAGGCCGCAACAAACGAAAGAGTGCAGCCGAGAAAGCCTCAACATCAAGCACAAGCCACACCAGGCCTGTGGGTGCGGCACCCCTTGCTGACCTAAGATTCAGCGTGACTTATAAGGTGGAATAATTGGATCGGCTACTAAACATTGCCAATGAAATATGGCATCACAAATCAATACAAATCAACAGGGTCTTTTGGGTTTATCCAAGTGTCCGCAGCACAACTCCGCTATGAATTCTTTGGCCTCCTGAGACTTCTCGAACATTTTCTCCAGCTGGAAAACTGTCACCTCAGGAAAAAAAACATGAGGATGGAGGGGGTATTGCACCTACTGTCATGATATCTAGCCACCATAAACTTTTAAAGTAACTCGGGAAAACACTACTGGGGGTATGGCTGTCACATAGCGGTCTGTGCGCAAGGAACGCACCCAGGAGACATACTTTTCTTCGATCTCGATCTCTCCCAGGTCTTGGTTTTGGACCCATGATTTCAACATCTGAAACCTGAGCTCACACATGATAAATTGATATCTGACATCTTATGGATATACCGTTTAATTGTCAAGAATCAAGACATATACTTGCACTCATGGAACCGTTCTTTGTCCGAACACAACGAGAACTTTGCCACAAGTTCAGGTTTGGCATCCTTGTAGATAGCACGGCGCATCGCTGCATACTGTCTTTTGCGTTCCTTAGGGAAGGCTACCCATAGGATGAATTATGTTAATTGAGGTTTATTCAAACTATTTTTCAGGTAGTTCATTGGGCATCATGGGGCTGAGGTGGCAGCTTTACCCATGGATAAGCACCAGACTATATATTTTAGCTAAGGATCTTCATAGGGCATGTCAGATGGCTTTGACATGGACGCTATTTTGCCCTTTTCCTCCTCGGTTAAGTCCTTCTTCCGGGCCACCCTCGTTGATGATGGCGGCGTCGACTGGGTTTGGGCTGGAGTGTCCTAAGTGGATTGGGATTCAACCTAGGTGTTTTTCATTTACCACCCCAAAATTGATGCAGCTATGAATGACATACATACAATTTGAAAAAGTAATCTAAGGGTCTGCTGCCTCATCGAATTCAGAGTCCAAATCTCGAGTGACTCGGCTCTTCTGAGAAAAGGGTGGTGACAGAAGTCCTCCGAAATCGAGGCTTTCCAAAGTCGATGTCTTTTCGATCAACATCTCCTGGAGAGAAGTAGTTGGGATAGACTTGATGGGATTCGTTCAAGATCTATTGGTCCTAGTCCTTTGGAGGAATATGTAATATGAATGTATATGACATACTTAAAGTCAAGGTTTGAAGGAACCACCAAAGTCAAAATGTCAAAGTAGAACAGGTTAAAGATCCCAATGTACACACCTGTAACCCAAACCCATGGTAAGATTCTGTCCTGACTTAGACTTTTCTTTGCTTTTCCATCGTCTTTACCATCCTTTATGGCTTTTGCATTCCTGTCATCTTCATGTGTCTCTGCCTTTCTCTTTGGTTTGATATGTTTGCTCTTGCCATCCTGTTGCTCCTTCTCAGTGGGTTTATCTCCTTCACTTCCACCGGCTGCACTGGTCGCAACGAACGGTCTGGGCACTGCCAGGACAAGGCTCATCTCGGTGTGATCCTGCTCATCCTGCTGCCTCTCTTCTGCTTCTTTCCTTGTCGCCTTGCTGTTGGTCTTCTTTTCCTTCTTCGGCGTCTCATCTTCCTTCGTCTTGCTGGCTGCTGCACTGCTCGCTCGAGCTTCGGTCTTTTTCTCTTCATCTCCTGCCTTCTTCTCCTTTGCTTTCTCCTCAGTCTTTCTCTTCTCTCCTGTGGCCTTATCTTTCTTCTCCTTTGCTTCCTTTGCTTCTGCAGAGCCCGATGGCTTCACTTCTGGCTGTGAAACCTCATCTGCCATCTTCTGTTTCTTCTTGGGCTTCTCATCTTCCTTCGTCTTGCTGGCTGCTGCACTGCGCACTGGAGCTTCGGTCTTTTTCTTCTCATCTCCTGCCTTCTTCTCCAAGCCCGATGGCTTTACTTCTGGCTGTGAAACCTCATCTGCCATCTTCTGCTTCTTCTTGGGCTTCTCATCTTCCTTCGTCTAGCTGGCTGCTGCACTGCTCGCTGGAGCTTCGGTCTTTTTCTCTTCATCTCCTGCCTTCTTCTCCTTTGGCCTCTCCTCAGTCTTTCTCTTTTCTCCTGTGGCCTTATCTTTCTTCTCCTTTGCTTCCTTTGCTTCTGCAGAGCCCGATGGCTTCACTTCTGGCTGTGAAACATCATCTGCCATCTTCTGTTTCTTCTTGGTCTTCTCATCTTCCTTCGTCTTGCTGGCTGCTGCACTGCTCGCTGGAGCTTCGGTCTTTGTCTTCTCATCTCCTGCCTCCTTCTCCTTTGCCTTCTCCTCAGTCTTTCTCTTTTCTCCTTTGGCCTTATCTTTCTTCTCCTTTGCTTCCTTTGCTTCTGCAGGGCCCGATGGCTTCACTTCTGGCTGTGAAACATCATCTGCCATCTTCTGCTTCTTCCTGGGCTTCTCATCTTCCTTCGTCTTGCTGGCTGCTGCACTGCTCGCTGGAGCTTCGGTCTTTTGCTTCTCATCTCCTGCCTCCTTCTTCTTTGCCTTCTCCTCAGTTTTTTTCTTCTCTCCTTTGGCCTTATCTTTCATCTCCTTTGCTTCTGCAGAGCCCGATGGCTTCACTTCTGGCTGTGAAACCTCATCTGCCTTTTTCTCTATCTTCTTGGACTTCTCATCTTCCTTCGTCTTGCTGGCTGCTACACCGCTCGCTCGAGCTTCAGTCTTTTTCTCTTCATCTCCTGCCTTCTTCTTCTTCTTCTTTGCTTTCTCCTCAGTCTTTCTCTTTTCTCCTGTGGCCTTATCTTTCTTCTCCTTTGCTTCCTTTGCTTCTGCAGGGCCCGATGGCTTCACTTCTGGCTGTGAAACTTCATCTGGCCTTTTCTCCATCTTTTTGGACTTCTCATCTTCCTTGGTCTTGCTGGCTGCTGCACTGCTCGCTGGGGCTTCGGTCTGTTTCTTCTCATCTCCTGCCTCCTTCTTCTTTGCCTTCTCCTCAGTCTTTTTCTTCTCTCCTTTGGCCTTATCTTTCTTCTCCTTTGCTTCCTTTGCTTCTGCAGAGCCCGATGGCTTCACTTCTGGCTGTGAAACCTCATCTGCCTTTTTCTCTATCTTCTTGGACTTCTCATCTTCCTTCGTCTTGCTGGCTGCTGCACCGCTCGCTTGAGCTTCAGTCGTTTTCTCTTCATCTCCTGCCTTCTTCTTCTTTGCTTTCTCCTCAGTCTTTCTCTTTTCTCCTGTGGCCTGATCTTTCTTCTCCTTTGCTTCCTTTGCTTCTGCAGGGCCCGATGGCTTCACTTCTGGCTGTGAAACATCATCTGCCATCTTCTGCTTCTTCCTGGGCTTCTCATCTTCCTTCGTCTTGCTGGCTGCTGCAGTGTTCTTTGGAGTTTTGGTCTCTTTTGCATGCTTCTCCTTTGCCTTCTCCCCAGTCTTTCTCTTTTCCTTGTCTTCACCATGGTTGGCCTCTGTTTTTTTCAGTTTCTCATCCTTCTCCTTCTCCTCCCGTCTCTTAGCTCTACGTTTATCCTCCTCAACAGCCTCGATGAGTTTTCTCCTTTGCTCTTCCCACTCTAGATGGGCTTTGGGTGGACAAGGCGTGGCTTTTGCCATTCTGATAGCTTCAGAACTACCAGTTGGGTTTTTCTTACCCATTGGACCTACCCTATTTGTATCGTGCCTTTTGCACTAGGACTTGGAACCCGAGCCAGAAATAAATTCCCCATGGTTGCGTGTGAAACTCCAGTTGAGGTATGCAAAATCGACACGCAAATGACACGCAGGGGGACCCCTGATTTCAAATGACACGTTTCCAACGGCTCACAATTGGCTTATACAATAGGACCTATGTACTGCAATTGGTGGGCCAACCCCTCAACCCAATGACACGCAAATGACACGCTTTGACACGCACTATTGGCCTATTTTCCGACAACTTTGCAGGTTCTGGCCCAGTGTCGGGACAACAGGCGCGTGACCACTTTGGAGCTGGTGAATGGTGAAGGGCTGAGACACCGGGGGGTATTTCTAAATTAGCCCAATTTTCATCAAACACATCTATCAGAAACCAAAGATATTAAGGGATTATAAAGGTCTCCACCAATGTATCTTTGGGCCCCGTTCCACACCCAGCCAAAGCTAATTAGGCCATCGAAGCAGCTTTATTCTGGGCTGCCTTCTCTTCAGCTAGCATCGACTGAACTGAAACCTCTTCACATTTGCAATCACGAGAGATTGCTTGGGCTGGTCCATAAGGCTTTCCATCAGTCCTGAATTATAGATTTGGCAAAAGGTCAAAGGGTTTGATATGTATTTGGGATTGCAATTGGGAATAGCGTGGTAGTGGATGTGTAGCCAAGGGTCTCCACAAGGTAAGTTTGAATAACACCCAGCCAACAGCTCAGGCATGCTCGATCATGGCGTGCGATAGATAATCGCTCCAAGATTTTGGGGCAAACTGGCATGGTCGAAATCTATCCGTAGATCGCCTTATTTGTTTCCAGCCTAAATACTGCAACACAATTTGTTCTTTTGGCAGCGTTGTAAATTCGCACAGAAAACCCGAGGGGCATAACCCCAAACATTTTTCTCAACGTCACTCTCTGCGCAGACTAATTAGATTTCAGTTCAGAAGGTGGCTATATTGACATACAGGAGATGGGTGTTTCCCTCATATAAGCAACACATTTTGTATAGGTGACTAGCATGTAGAACTTGAAGTTGTCGCAGTGAATCACCACACCAATCCCCCGTACGGAACTATTGAATTAGCCTCCACCAAGTTTTACGAGGCCCTTTCAGCAAATCATCCAGGGCACCTAAATCTGAACCAGTTCCTTGATATGAAACATCGATTTCGTCATTCGACGGCCGCTTCCCAGTCACTGGTAACAGGCCAGCAATGGCCCAAGCAAAGTCCCGAGGATACACCGCTGATTGCTCCAAAGCTTTTTTGATACCCACCTGAGATTTGGAGATTCGATGTGAACCACCCATATTATTATCAAATTTATTGTCCAATCAACCCACATTAGTCATGTGTTAACATGCAAATATATAAGATTCTTTGCCACCAGTAAACCAAGGGACCCCAGAACCCAAGTAATATTTGCAGACAAGATTCGACTCTCTTTTTGCCAGCTTTGTCCACCGTCTTCTTGACAAGGGTGTTCCTTCCGGGTGAAGCACTGGGCAACTTGTTGAAGAGAACCTAGTATGAGGGTATTCATATCATACAATGATAATATTATCATAGGTTATAGTTAGGACATTTGGGCTGCAAAAGTCTGACCAATGCATTCAAAGGATTGATGATGCACATTCCTGTGCGGAGAGTGTGGGCACGAAAACCTTGGAGGAAGGCAGACTGTCGCAAGAGGAATCTTCCAAGTGGCACATGCGTGAAAGCTTGACAGCTAGACGAAGACAACGCCCTCATGTCATCATCAGTCATCAGATTGGCTACAGGGTCAAGGTGGACGTCCCTTCGACAAACCGATGTTGTGCCTATTCTGGCAGCTTTCGTTTGCACAGAAGA
>CAMXCT020000868.1:789861-810604 GCA_947184155.2 Cladocopium goreaui | reverse complement strand
AACTCTTGTCAGACCCAGAAAATGAAAGAAGGATGCACGATCCGTGGCATACGGCACCCAACGAACGTATCTGCGGAACGGTGTAGGCTGAACGTCGTTGTCAACATGTAGTTCCAGATCCAAGAGAACGAGACGCTCAAAGGGGGTCGGTCTGCCCTCTGTGGTCCGTTGCAGCAGAAGTCCACGCAAATCAACTTGCACATAATCCAGGGGTCGGTGCAGTACAAGGTGAAGTCGTATGATGTCTAAGGACTCAATATCAAATTCCCTTGCTGCGAGCCTGTAGAGCTCAGTTTGATCATGCCAAGGAAGTTGTATAGAAATGGACCTGCCATCCAGTGAGAAGATCACAGTCTGGCGCCAATCCTCAGCTTCGCTTGAAATGGAGATGGACCTGGATGACAATGAAGAATCTGTACTGCTTCTTGAGCTTCTCCCAGAGGACGAAGACAACACTGCATCTTGAATTGTCAGTGAGCTGGCCATGAAAGAAATTGCATCCTCTGGGCCTGCATGGTGATCAGCAGGCCTTGGTCGTTGCGTCTCTGGAGAATCTGCATCAGGAGCAGAATTCCATGCATGCGGAGGGTGCTGGAGTTGTCTTTGTCTCACTCTTCGCTCAAAGTTTTGCTCTTGCTCAGCCTCACTAAGAGCAGGAGGGATTCGCAGATGGAGACCAATGCCATGATGAAGCTGATGTTGGTGTCCATCTAGCAGTAACAAATGCCCTGAATGAAGCGTGCAGTCTCCAAAACCTGATGATCTTCTTTCTTGACAAAGTTCTGCGACTTGTGCAGCTTGTAGCACTTCTGCAGTGTCAACTTGTCGAGGAAAGGAATGAGCACATTCAGAGAACCTTGTAGTCGGATCCATGATGTGCACTGTAGTGATAAGAGCCGCTGCCCTGTCAAAGGTAGCACGTTGGTGAACGATGGCAGTCGCAGCAGCATCTGGAAAGATCTGATGTGGGGACGCAGGCCGAACAATGGTGACATCAAAGGGAATAGTGACATCGATGTAGTCTTCCCAGATCAGGCACACGTCTCGCTCCCATTCCAGCACGTCCATGTCAAAACGCAGGAGCCGAGGTTGAGAATGGTGAGGATGAACAGCATGATCAATAAAGTACGATGTGACATACACAACCGGTTCATCATCGTCTGCCTCATGCCGTCCTTCTTGTTGTAGAAGTTCGAAAATGTCTTGAGCCCACACAGGTCGTGGATTCAGACCTCTCACAAAAATGCCACTTGATGAATCTGAAGTCGCAATGAGGTCAAAGGTTCTGTGGCTGGACTCTTCATCCTCAAAATTTGGGCGGCTCCATGGCGATGTCCTTGTAGAAAAGGATTCCAGAGAACCAAAAGTGTGGTACATTTGAAAGGAGTCTTCGCAACCTATCCATACGTCCACAGGCTCAGCAAAACCCACATGCAGAGCTTTGGTTCTTGTCCTTCTCGAAGGAGATTCAAGTTCGAGTATTGAAGGGCGACCACCATGATAGGAACTCCATGGGGTAGTCCAGGAGGAAGAAGACGCAGCTGTTGGACCGGACAGTTCACTTGCAAGCCCCAAAGCAAGGTCTCTGGCCTTCCATTCAGATACAAATTCTTCTTTGAGCAGTGCTCTGTTGTGCCATTTGATGATGTGGCCTGGAGTATCCACACTCCAGTGGCGACAAAGCCCTAGACTGTCATACGAGAACGTCATGGACAGCCGGGCAAGGCAAAAGGCGGCTTGGACGAAGAATTGGAATCGTCCAGCTCGCCCACCTCCATAGCTTGCTCCCCATGCTGGGAAGTACGCTGCCTCTTCGCCGCATTCTCCTCCACAACAATGGCGTCTGCCTGTTCCTTCATCTGCTGTAAGGACGCAGACAGTGTGGCCAACCCTTCGTTGATCTTGCCCGCGGAGAGGTTCGCTGACTCCTGTCCATCTGTGGGGTCGTCGTCCTCGTCCTTGATCTCGATGGTCAGCTTGCCCGCGACGAGCTGGGACTCCGCAGCTTGGCTCTTTGCTTGCGCAAAGCTTTCCTGAGCTTCCTGAATCCTTGCCTGAAGTCCTCTCTCTTGCGTCTGAAACAGGACCGTGTAGTCTTGCCACGTCTTGACCGCTTCTGAAAGAAAATTCTTCCATGACGCAATCAGATTGATGCGGGCTTGAATGGCCTCCTCGACTTCTGCCCGTGCAATGCCAAGTTGTTTGACAGCGCTGTGCAAGTCCTTGGTGGCCCTGGCTCCCTCTTTTTTGGCCATCTTTTGCATTTGATGCCTCATATCTGCAGGGAGTTCTGATTGTCTGGCTCTGGCCATTTCGATGAATTCCATCTGTTCCGAACTCATCGATGCCTGTGGTGGGGCCGGCGCTGAGAAAGGCGGTGCTACCGGCGCCATCGTCTGTGCCAATTGCGGCGGTGCAGGTGCCACTGGTGGCATGGGCGCAGTCATCGGCTGCATGGGGGGCTGCATCATCATGGGTTGTACCATTGGTGCCATCCCAGCATAGCCCGGCCAGGGCATCGGGGGCGGCGGAAGAGGCTGACCCTTCCCAAAGCTGTGAGCTGGAGGGAATGGCATCATAGGTGTCCCCTTTCCTTCTTGGGCCGTGCTCCGTGGCGTCTTCGCACCCTTCGGTTTCCGACCCTTCTTTGGTGTGTGGGAGCGGCTCTGAGATCGATCTCGGCCTCCCCAATTCTGTTGGCCCTCCCAGCCCTGATTGTAATTCCATCCAGTGGTATACATCTCTTGAGATCTCTGTCCACCAGACTGGTGGACATATGTCCGATCCAAAACCACCTGCCATGGCTGCTGGCAGACATGACAGTGACTCGCAGAGTGCTTCCTGAGTTGTTTGCACCCAAGGCAGCGCCACGGAGTGTGATCCGACATTGTAGCTGCGATGAGGCTCAAGAAGATCTCGTCCTTTGAATGGTGGTGGCGTAGCACCTGGAAAATGTTCCTGAGACGCTCTTGCGAAAGATGAAGTATTCCTCGACGATGAAGGAACCACAATCTCCTTGCAGTAGCCCGTCTCCTGCGCAAAGTCCGTCTTTGTGTGATTGAAGCCGTGGCGAAACTGGCAACAACCCACAGGCAAAGGGAACTCAAAGGAAATCTCAAAGAGAAGCTGTATCAAGAAGGCAAACCCGAGGCTCATCAATATGCTCGAAGAACTCGTTGTCAAAGTCCACGACCCAAAAACTGATTTGTGGCAGAGAATCAGTTAACCCGTCCCTGAGAGCGCCTCAGGGGAAGAAGGATCAGCGAAACCAAGGATGCACGCGCCTGACCAAGTCAAGGACGCCAGCAAGGCTTGTTCGCAAAGTCCCGGATCGAGAAAGACAAACTTTCTAAGCAATGGAGATTCCAACCAGCACAAGATTGGAAGAGCTCAAGGGTGCCCGCGGTCGCAAAAAGAAAATTGCACCGCTTAGGTTCCGGTACGGCTAGCGAGGGGGTGCTGCAGCCGAAACCTTATAATATATATATATACATACACACATTATTAGGAAACATGAAAGTAGTATACAGCGGATCCATCGTTTGGTGCAGAACGTTGTAGGGGGACTCCAAAAACCGATGTCAGGATTCTTGACTGTTGACACGTGTAAAATGATGTAAAAATGATGCAGGCTGTGCTCCTTAATCTTCTCTCATTCCCACATGTAGCAAATGTATCCCAATAGATGAGTCTTCAGTGTTGCAGTACATTGCAGCGTACAGGTTTCTCCAAGTGCTCGCATGTTCCATGGATTGTTTTTGATGGCTGAGGTGGCTCAATGCTCGGTTCCGATGTTGACTGGACCATACAGACTGTATGCAATGTATATACTATTCACATCTATTCACAACAATTTGCTGTGATTGTGTTTGCCTTCTCTCAGGAGTCTATGTGCATCGCTGGTTTTTCTTCATTGGCGAGAACGCGGGTTGGAACTGGTTCGACTTTTTCTTAGCTTCTCGGCCATGCAGCCAGGGTGTGGAAGTCTTGGCATGTGCGTGAAACCGGGCACAGATCCTGTTTGATCGACTATCGATGGAGCAAAATTAGCCCCGTTGTTGTGACAGCTCGGAGCAATCTGTTGATATTGATTCAGCACCACTGGCAGGTCTTGGTAGTCAAAATTCGCCACTGATCATGAACGGATGTTGATAATATGTATGCCAGAATTCGTGTGGATACTTGACCTCGGAGGTTGTCTTCTCCCTCGTCGACTTTGTATACCTTGTGTTTCAAATGACAGCGACAGATGCTACAGGCGCCATCTTGGGCCTGCGCATGTCTCTCAAGTGTTTGATGCATGATTGTAATGTATGATCACTCCTCGCAACACCGAGGATCCTTGTCACACCGATCTTTTCTTTGCTTTCAGCATCTTCCAGCCAAATATCAAGAAATCATAAGAAATCAAGAAAGTGACGACTGTTTGACAGTCTGTGTACGTTTAGGTTCTTCCATGCTACTGGTACCTTGACATGTGTCTCCGTCACGGTGCTTCACCACTTTGCGTGGCCCATGCGGCAGGCGGAAACGTGTCTTTTATGCGGCTTTTCCGCCTCTTCAAGATCACGAAGATCCTCAGAACAATTCGCATCATAAAGGCACGCCACCGGCACTTGCACACAACACAACCACAACCACCGTGTTTCACGAAATTTCCTTTGATTTGATTTGCATTGTTTATCCATGTTCCATCTGTCCCACTGATTGGGGTTCTGCCAGCCTCCTTCGGAGGTGTTTCGCGAACTTTCCATGATGGTGGAGAGTTTCACAAAATGCATCTTGGTCTTCAAGAAAGCTGAGAATGGAATCCAGAACAGTTTGTTGAGATTTGATTTCTCTTTGAGAGTTGACTGTGTCATACCAGCATGGAGGGTGGTTCAAATTTGGTATTCCATGTCGTTTTAGGAAACCTTCCAAAACCAAAATATGTGAGATATTCGCATTCGAACGTTTGAGTGACCTAGGTGTTGTGGCCATGTTCTGGGGTCTGGTGCTGCTCGTTTTCTTGCTGTATATATTTGCGTTTCTTGGCCAATGGTTGGACTCAATGTTTCTGTGGGTTCAAGTGTGTGGGTGTTTGCGTCTGTGTTTATAAAAGTCGCATAGAGAAGGATCGATCACGCTAAAGACACCTGTATAGACACCTGTATAAATTGTATAGAAATACAAGAGGTATATTACATTTATACATTTTTATACATACAGCCTGCTGTGAGACGTGAGATGTAGAGTTCAAAGGGGATGGATGGCGTCCCAAGTTTGTTCAAAGTTGACCTTGAAATAGTTGATCAATGTTGATCGGTTGTTGCTGAGGCTAGTCTTCACCTCAGCTGGTGCCAGGAGCTGTTGCCTTTGAGTTTTCGGATCTGAAAAAATGGAGTCTTATTTTCAATGCAGGACAACGCAGGACAATGCAGGACGATTGGATAACAAAACTACACAACAGAGACTATTCGTTTGGTATGCGTCCATTTTGTCTGTGCCACCACCAATATTGTGCGCGTATCAAGTATGCCTGCAAGTCACTTGATTGGCTCAGGTCTTTGTTCAGGGCATCACCGAAATGTTGAGGGATACAAATCCTGCTGATTATGACTTGGAGGCGTGTGCTGCTCTGAGTCGACTGAGACGGGCGTGCTGATCTTGTTCCGGTTCTTGACTGCTTGGAGTTTGTTCTCGAACAAGTCACGCCGCATCCAAGATGGACTGCACAGCAGTTGGTCCAAACACCCTGCATGGTCCGCATGCCGCTGGTGCAGGTTACATTGATGCTACAGAAATTAACTGCCTTTTTTGGTCTTTTGGGGCATGTACTGTATATCAAAAACTATTCCAAACCTGGGAACCCCGCAAATCTGAATGATGCGATTTGGGTCCATGTTTCTCCTGTTTCATATTATCATATATTATTCATTATCCTGTTTCGGGGCATATCTCCATACCAGGCAGTGAAGTCGCAATTCGGTTCCGTCTTAGATAGCATGCCGCTTGGCAAGTAATGTGAGTCGGCGCTCTAGTTTAGAATTTGTCCGCCAACGCTGGAACACGTCCATACACATCCGTCACACTCCATGACAAAGAACCACAAAGACGATGGGAATCACACGAAACGTTTTCTGATATAATATATAATATATTTGATCCGTCCTGGTCAACCCAGGCTATCCCTATATATGGCTGTGACGGGCGGAAACGACTGGGCGATGTACTTTGATACAGACACCTGGCAGCAACGCAAATTGCAAGTTGTGCAAGTTGTCAATTATGAACGCGTTAGTGACCTTTAGAATCCTTTAGATGCATATAGAAACTTATTACGAAAGCCAGCTAGCTGGCTAGTTGCTGTTTGCGAACGAAGTGAGAATAGGGGGTGTGGGGGGGGGTGGTTGCCGAAAGGGAACGAAATCTCGCCGTGCCCCTGTGTTGAGCGCCAGAAAACGGAGCATTTTGCTGGATTATGTACCACTAGGTAATTTGCTGACGGTGGGGTATCGATTCCCCCTAGGTCCGCCTTTTTGGTGGCCGGAGAGACCATGAGGATAAATTGGAAAATACAATGAAACTGCAGGAAAACATGATAACGATCAGAGGAAATCGTACAAAATCCCCTGGAAAACGGACGAAAACGGAGCGAATGCTAGGAACAAACCATGGGAAATCCCTTGGAAAATGGAGGAAACCGGAGCGTATGTTAGGCGCAAACCATGACGATGCAGTAAATATGCTGGAAAAATACAGTGAAAGTGCAGGAAAATGTGATAACAACGAGAGGAAATGGTGCAAACAGGATCGGAAAATGAAGGAGCCAGGTAAAACTCTTGGATTCATATTAATATTGAAAAGGTATGAATATGCAGGAAACCACAGGAAATGGTGTAAAAACCTATGGAGGAAAGAGGTGAAAATAATAGGAAACATGTAGTAAAAAAATGCTGGACAAAATATATTGAAAACCCACGAAGAGGATGTATTGGAGAATACAAAAATGGAAGATGAAAAAAAAAACAAAACTACGAGGGGGGGAGGCGGGGGGAGACGGGGGCAAGGACTTTACAAGACACTTCGGAACAAAAAACCCCCCCACCCCCCCCCCTGGTGCCCACAACCGGCGGTAGCCGGGCCCCCTCCCCCCTTAGACCAAACCCCCTTACATAAAACAGACCGGGTACCCTCCGCCCGCGCCCCACCACCCTCCCAATAGAAGCAGGCACCACGGGAATGCGAACGGCCAACGGCGCACGGGCTGGGTGCACGTCAACAAAGGGAGGGACGCGGAAGCGGGTGGGGGACAAAGGTGACCGCAGAGAGAAAACCCCTGAGCCTTTAGGCAATCATGCTAACGATCAGAGTGAAACTGCTCGGAACAACCCTGGGAAAATCTGTTGGAAGCATGGAGGAAACCGATGCGCCCTGCTATGACCACAAACTATGCTATGCATAAACCTCGGTAAAAAGACCGTGAAAGTGCAGGAAAATGCGATAACAACCAGAGGAAATGGTGCAAAAACGATCGGAAAATGAAGGAGACGGGTAAAAATCTTGGAAAAATACATTGAAAATGCAGCAAACTAGAGGAAATGGTGCAAAAAGGAGACGGGTAATAATCTTGGAAAAATAGATTAAACATGCACGAATAGACTGAAAACCCACGGAAAGATACAGTGAAGGAAACTGTGCTAACAACCTGGCAGGAAAATGTGATAACAACCAGAATAAAGGGTGCAAAATCTGTTGGAACATGGAGGAAACCGGAGCGACTGCTAGGAACAAACGACGATGCAGTAAACATGCTGGAAAAATACAGTGAAAGTGCAGGAAAATGCGATAACAACCAGAGGAAATGGTGCAAAAACGATTGGAAACTGAAGGAGACGGGTAAAACTCTTGGAAAAATATATTGAAAATGCATGAAATGCAGGAAACGAGAGGAAATGGTACAAAAAGCCATAGAGGAAAGCGGTGCAAATGGTAGGAAGCATGTAATAAAAAAAGCTGGACAAAACACAGTGAAAACCTACAAAAGAGAAGAAAGTAACCACAGGAAACGGTAGAAACTGGAAGAAAAGTTGTGACAATATTAGGAAAACGGTGTACAAACTAGGAAATGCTTGTAACAACTAGAGGAAACGATGTAGAAAACAGTACAACATGGAGGACACGCGTGAACATGCTAGGAGGCATGTAACATGCTAGAAAAATACAGTGAAAACCAAGGAAAATGTTATATCTAAAAATGTTTTTAAAAATATAGTGAAAACCAAGACAATGTTAACGAACGGAAACGATGGAAAGACCAGTGGCGCGCAGGAAAATCTGCGAAAACGACGTTAAAAAAAAGGAAAAGTGTTGGAAATTGGTGGACAAAAATATAGCAATTTACAGACCTGCTTCCCCCCCCGGGTTTCGAAAGTAGTGGCAGAAGTGTTGAGAACGCTAGGAAAATGTATTGCGACGAGTGCAAGTGGAGAACGTTAAAAGCTAGAGGGTTGGAGAAGTGGAGTGATCATGGTACCGAATGAAAGTAAGAGATGTGTTGGAGAGCAGCAGATCGGATGACTGTACCTCCGTTTGATTGGTGAATGGGACGTCTTTCCAAGGTGTGAAAGAACTGATAGATCACCTGGATAAAACATATTGAAACCCCACGAAGAGGATGTATTGGAAAATACAATGAAACTTGAGGCAAGCATGATAACGATCAGAGGAAAATGCTAGGAACAAACCATGGAAAATCTGTTGGAACATGGAGGAAACCGGAGCGACTGCTAGGAACAAACTATGACGATGCAGTAAACATGCTGGAAAAAGACAGTGAAAGTGCAGGAAAATGCGATAACAACCAGAGGAAATGGTGCAAAAACGATCGGAAAATGAAGGAGACGGGTAAAAATCTTGGAAAAATACATTGAAAATGCAGCAAACTAGAGGAAATGGTGCAAAAAGGAGACGGGTAATAATCTTGGAAAAATAGATTAAACATGCATGAATAGACTAAAAACCCACGAAGAGGATATAGAAACTGCAGGAAAACATGATAACAATCAGAGGAAATCGTGCAAAATCCACTGGAAAATGCTCGAAAGATACAGTGAAGGAAAATGTGCTAACAACCTGGCAGGAAAATGTGATAACAACCAGAATAAAGGGTGCAAAATCTGTTGGAACATGGAGGAAACCGGAGCGACTGCAGGAACAAACTATGACGATGCAGCAAACATGCTGGAAAAATACAGTGAAAGTGCAGGAAAATGCGATAACAACCAGAGGAAATGGTGCAAAAACGATTGGAAACTGAAGGAGACGGGTAGAACTCTTGGAAAAATATATTGAAAATGCATGAAATGCAGGAAACGAGAGGAAATGGTACAAAAAGCCATAGAGGAAAGCGGTGAAAATGGTAGGAAGCATGTAATAAAAAAGCTGGACAAAATACAGTGAAAACCTACAAAAGAGAAGAAAGTAACCACAGGAAACGGTAGAAACAAGCAGTGGAAACTGGAAGAAAAGTTGTGACAATATCAGGAAAACGGTGTACAAGCTAGGAAATGCTTGTAACAACTAGAGGAAACGATGTAGAAAACAGTACAACATGGAGGACACGCGTGAACATGCTAGGAGGCATGTAACATGTTAGAAAAATTACGAAAGCCAGCTAGCTGGCTAGTTGCTGTTTGCGAACGAAGTGAGAATAGGGGGTGTGGGGGGGGTGGTTGCCGAAAGGGAACGAAATCTCGCCGTGCCCTTGTGTTGAGCGCCAGAAAACGGAGCATTTTGCTGGATTATGTACCACTAGGTAATTTGCTGACGGTGGGGTATCGATTCCCCCTAGGTCCGCCTTTTTGGTGGCCGGAGAGACCATGAGGATGTATTGGAAAATACAATGAAACTGCAGGAAAACATGATAACGATCAGAGGAAATCGTACAAAATCCCTTGGAAAACGGACGAAAACGGAGCGAATGCGAGGAACAAACCATGGAAAATCCCTTGGAAAATGGAGGAAACCGGAGCGAATGCTAGGCGCAAACCATGACGATGCAGTAAACATGCTGGAAAAATACAGTGAAAGTGCAGGAAAATGTGATAACAACGAGAGGAAATGGTGCAAAAAGGATCGGAAAATGAAGGAGACAGGTAAAACTCTTGGATTAATATTAATATTGAAAAGGTATGAACATGCAGGAAACCAGAGGAAATGGTGCAAAAACCTATGGAGGAAAGAGGTGAAAATGATAGGAAACATGTAGTAAAAAAATGCTGGACAAAACATATTGAAAACCCACGAAGAGGATGTATTGGAAAATACAATGAAACTTGAGGAAAGCATGATAACGATCAGAGGAAAATGCTAGGAACAAACCATGCAAAATCTGTTGGAACATGGAGGAAACCGGAGTGAGTGCTAGGAACAAACTATGATGATGCAGTAAACATGTTGGAAAAAGACAGTGAAAGTGCAGGAAAATGCGATAACAACCAGAGGAAATGGTGCAAAAACGATCGGAAAAATCAAGGAGACGGATAAAACTCTTGGACAAATACATTGAAAATGCAGCAAACCAGAGGAAATGGTGCAAAAAGGAGACGGGTAAAAATCTTGGAAAAATAGATTAAAAATGCATGAATAGATTGAAAACCCACGAAGAGGATATAGAAATTGCAGGAAAACATGATAACAATCAGAGGAAATCGTGCAAAATCCACTGGAAAATGCTCGAAAGATACAGTGAAGGAAAATGTGATAACAACCTGGCAGGAAAATGTGATAACAACCAGAATAAAGGGTGCAAAATCTGTTGGAACATGGAGGAAACCGGAGTGAGTGCTAGGAACAAACTATGACGATGCAGTAAACATGCTGGAAAAAGACAGTGAAAGTGCAGGAAAATGCGATAACAACCAGAGGAAATGGTGCAAAAACGATCGGAAACTGAAGGAGACGGGTAACTCTTGGAAAAATACATTGAAAATGCATGAAATGCAGGAAACGAGAGGAAATGGTACAAAAAACCATAGAGGAAAGCGGTGAAAATGGTAGGAAGCATGTAATAAAAAAAGCTGGACAAAACACAGTGAAAACCTACAAAAGAGAAGAAAGTAACCACAGGAAACGGTAGAAAAAGCAGTGGAAACTGGAAGAAAAGTTGTGACAATATTAGGAAAACGGTGTACAAGCTAGGAAATGCTTGTAACAACTAGAGGAAACGATGTAGAAAACAGTACAACATGGAGGGCACGCGTGAACATGCTAGGAGGCATGTAACATGTTAGAAAAAGACAGTGAAAACCAAGCTAAAAATGCTTTAAAAATATAGTGAAAACCAAGACAATGTTAACGAGCGGAAACGTTGAGCAGGAAATCCGATTTGGTTTCTGTAGATAATGTTAGATGATGAGCAATGTAGTTTGGTGATAGGAAATAGTGGCTGACTCGCGTACAAGACATTGCCATGAAACCTTGGAGCAAGATGCGGATGGTATAGGAAAAAAGATGTATGAGTTGTAAGATTTTAAGAGTTGCATGGGAAAATTGGTTTCATGGTAATCTGTGTGAAGTTAGAAAAGTATGATTTCGTTCACAGAGTAAGAAAAATAAATACAATCTGCAGATTCGAGTATTTATAATGCTTAAAGCTGTTTGACGTTTTTTGGTGCCTCCCTGATTCTGGTAGTTTTGTGATAAGAACTACAAAAACGATCTACTGGTAAACGGAAGGAATAGTCTTTCCGGTTTAGAACTGAGTCGACTGTCAAGTGATGCATAGGCTCCAGGCCTCTGGTTATTGCCACAAAGCATTGGAATGAAGATTGCGCCCAGGAGCCACCTAGGTTAGGAGACAAATGCTGTAATATCATTGTAAGAGGCCGTACTGAGAAGGCTGAAACAGAACTAAAAGTGAATCTTGTACTAAAACATTGAGAAAGAATTTGAATCTTCTAATGGCAATGACGGGAATGATATGCATCTGTACGTCCGTGATAGTATGTGTGCCTTTTGAAAGGGATGTTTGGCGAGTGTGATAGCTGAGAAGATTTTCCGGGATGCCAAACAATTATCTCTATCGATGTCAGGGACGATGCTATTCCGCGACATTTCCTGTAAAATATCTATTTTCCAGACCCTTGGGGGGTGGGGGGGGGTACCCAGGTCTGTAAATGGCCTAAATATATATGCTTTTGATTTGGACTGCATGTTCGCCACTGTTCTATATTTCCCGTGGGTTTTGCATTGTTTTCCTCGATTTTCATTCGTTCTTATACCCTTTCTTACGTATGTTATAATATTGTCTTGGGTTTGCACTGCCCATTTTGCGAGTAGAGCTGTGTTTTGATTTCTCACCGTACGGCCAAAATGTTGCGGAACTTCGCGGAGAAGCATGGACCACGATTCTGGGGAGAAAACAATTTAGACTGTGAGAGGTCACATGACCACTGTTCACACAAAAAAGCGGGTATTATTTATCTACAATGGGTGGGAGCAAACTTGCGCTGTTTTAAGATAAATGAGCAACCAAAGGCGGATTTACGGAACTTGAGATAGAACTTTTCACAATGCCGCAGTACATTGTAGGAAACATATTTGGATATAGAAGTTACAAAATCGCGGAGTTTACCCTAAAAAGGTCCATTTAATGATTGGAAAATTATGACCCGATAGCAATTGTTGATGTTGGGGCGCTTCATGTTTGAGCCATGCCATATGGATGAGGTGGAGTTTCACGCGCCCCCGCGCGAGTCAAAAAGCAAGCGCTGGCTTTCGTTCCACCCCTTCTCAGGTATATATATATAGTTATATATATATATACACGTACTTTTAGTGTGTGTGTGTGTTTGTGATTGTACTGTGCAAGTTGTGCCAGTTGGCTGCCGCAAAGGGCAGATGGAGCGTTGCCACAATTCCGCCGGCATTGCAATTTCACTCAGGTGAAATTGTGTGGAATCTTCTACACCGTGCTATTCCTCTTGTATTCCTTTTTCTTTGTGCTGCCTGGCCGGTAGGGCGGCTAGCGGGGCTAGGGCGGCTAGGGCGGCCAGGGCTGGTGGGATTTGGGAAGATACGTTTGTGACATTCCCTTGGCGACATTCCTCTCATTGATGCATCGAAGCAATATGAAGCAATGTTTCTAAAAAGCAGGCTGTGGAAGATTGCCTGCTGTTCATCTCTTTTTGATCTTTGTTTTTTTGCTCAGGTTTGCCCTCTTCAACATCATGACTGGAGTGTTTGTGGAGCGAGCTTTGACCGCCGCAATTCCAGACAGCCAGAAGCTGAGCATGGCGAATCCGGTTAAAATCCGGCATGTTTTGGCAAACTTGAAGAACTGTCCACAAGGCCGGGCGACTTTACTTTACTGTAGAAATCGGTGGAATTGGATCCACCTGTGACATATCTGTGCGAGAAAGCTTGCTACCGGCTTGACAATGAGCAGCGGTGGCCTGCTTTTCTGGGTACTAAGGAGATGAACTGATTTGGGAGGAACAGAAGAGACTCGCGAAGCAGGCTGCTCCGTCTTCAGTGATTTTTTATGATTTTTTGCATGTTCGGATCATGAAACAGACACAGACCGTAGACTCGGATTTTTTCAATTGGACCTGAGCCTGAATTGTCAAAATGAAGCAATCTCATGCTTGTCAAATCTTGTCAACTTGTAAAGTCTCTCAGCATCATTGTGAGCTAGTTGAGGATGTCTGTCGGCTGGACAGGTGGAAGACTTCAAGACTCTCTGCCTGATTCTCAACGAGATTGATGGCAGGCTGCCCATGTCTCTGGCAATGGAAATTCGGACTTTGCACTGAGGCAAAGAATTTGACACCGATGGATCAGGTAGGGTGCTTCTTGATTTGGATGAAGTATTCCAGCATAATTATTCAGACTATCCAGTTGCTGTTTTTGCAGTCCCCGTCGCACCAACTTTCCCCTTGACAGAATTGGGAGAGATGCCATGGCCATGACCTCTTTTCCCGGACAAGAGCATGCCACGCCCTACAGGCACCGTTACCAGAGAAGAGTTCAGGCGGCACATGAGAAACGATACGATGGTGCCCTTTGGTTGCAGCATGTTGCAGCTTGAGAATGATGATTTCATAGCGATTCATTCTGCAGTTGCGAGTGGTGGTCCACATCCACCTGTGAATCATAGCAGGATTAAAAAGGCATGGCCGGAGACTCTCCGTTGTCATCATTCGCACATGAACCATTTTTTGTCCGGAGAGTTGCCCTAGGTCCTACATGGCAAGTGTGGGGCTGGAGTTGCATGATGTTGAGCAGCTCAGCTAGAAACTATTGAGCAGCTGAGCATGTCCAATGTTTTGAAGACCAAAAATACCAGATTGATTTTCCAATGTTTTCCATGTTTTCCATTCCAAGTAGGATCTTCTGCAAAAATGTCGGAATATGTTGGCTTGTTGGGGTCTTCAAACTGGATGCCTTGACAATCCTTGACAGGCATTTCTTCCGGACCGTGGCTGGCGAAGACCAGGAGGTCAGCATAGATCGTTTTGTGGAGGGATGTATGGATCCGGCCTCAGTCGCAGAATGTCGCAGAGCAAGAAGATTTGTTTTTTCAATATATTTCAATTTGTTTCAATAGAGTCAGTGTCATTCATGTCAGATCATTTTGCAAATTGCAGGATGGCAAGCAACTGGTAGAACCCCCACGCCCAGAGTTTGCATGGGTTGTTGTTGCGACGAAATAGGTTCACGCAAACTTACATTAAGAGCCACTTTCAGACTGATCAAACTTGCATCATACATCAATCTCAACACCTTTTCTAGCTGACGCATGGTTTGCGTCCGATCCATTGGGCACGTTTAGCTTGTGGCAGTTTGTAAATGTTTGTAATACAACGACTCAGACTGACTCAGTCACAGTTTCATGCAAATTAACTCAATTGTCGTGACTAGCTGCCAATAGATTCTAGTATAGGACCTGCTAAATTTAGCTGCTAAATATCAGATATCTCTAAGGCTATGCGTGGGCATGCAACTGCTCTTGATGTCCAGAGGCAGCTTTTTGAAAGCTGCTTGCCTTCGAGATCTTTCCCGGCTCTTTGATGCGTCAGGAATAGACTTACACTACCTTGAAGATTCTTGATCGTTCGAAGTCTTCCTAGAATTGTCTGGCTGGTGTTTCGGTTGGCAGGTTTTGAACTTGTTCGAGGGTTCCGCATGTTTTACCATATCTCACTCTCCCTGTGCAATCACGGTCACCTGAGTCATGTGAGCCATGTCAATGTGAGTCATGAGTCATCTTCACCAAGGTAAGAGATTGGAAGACAATCTCAACGGATTCCGAAAGGAAACCCGGGAAACTATGTCTAAGGCGACTGGGGATGGGCCCTGATAGTCTGCAGCGAAGCGAAGTCTTTTTTGAGGTTGATGTTTCATATGTTCATTCCGAGTCATGCCCGATAGATTTGTCATGATTTGTCAAGGGAGTCCAGTACAAACAAACAAAGAAACTGCACCAAGATGTTCGAAGCAATCAATTGGAATGGCCAAGTTAGAAAGACCTCCTGCAAAATGATAGAATCGCCTCCGCCTCCAAACTAGCTGCAAGTGTGTCGAAGATGTTCACATGAAGCAAGGACGACAATTCTGTCCCTCCCATTGCTCAGGTGGAGCGGCTCCTTGTCAAAGCTCTCTCAAAGTCTGATGTCGAGGAGCAGCGTCAGAGAAGTTCTTCCGATTTCATCCACTTCCACTACTTAAATGCAAAATACGGGGAAAAAAAAAAAAACAGAATTAGTCCAGGAACCTTCAGAGTTACAAAACTAAAAAGCGAAAATCCACCATGCCAAAACTATATAATCCAGCATACAACCCCAATGGCAAAGTTTCGCGTTCCTTTGACGCCAATTTTGTATTGACAAGTGATGCAGTTTAGCCAAGAAAACACCAGTCCTTCAATACCACCAAGACACCACTGGAACACTGCCAAAACACCACCAAACCACCCAAAACATCACCGAACACCGTCAAGACGCTACGGACACACCACCAAAGTGCCATCAAGACACCAACGACCACCGAAACACATTTGAGAGATTTTAAGAGACCACCAAGACACCAGCAGGACGGACACCACCAATTCCGCGAAAGGACCTGCAAACGTTTTGTTCTTTAAAAGTTGTTGCCAGCACACTTTGTCATAATTGTCTTCTACCATCACCATCTTCTCACATCACCATCTTCTCACAACACCGTCAGAGCAACCTACAGTAATCATCACAACACCATTATCATAATCATCACCATCAACACCATTATCAACATCACACATCCACCACCACCACCACCTGCAGCAGCAACATCATCATCATCATCATCATCATCATCATCGCCACAGGACCGACACACCGGGACACACCCCGCCCAGGCCGGCAGCCGTGAACCCGACGGCGCCCGTCCACCTTTAGAGTTAACAACGCCAAACTATCGCTAGATATCGCTATTGGGGGACAACAAACCAATGCAAGTTGGTTGAGCCCAGATGGCCGAGCCAAGTAAAGTATGCGACAAATCGCCTATAGGGAACTGTGGGTCAAGGAGGCTGGCCGAGCCCCTTTGCACAGGAAGGAAGGATTGATACTGTTTCATACTTGTAGCATTTCAACCTATTTCGTGTATTTCCAGAGCGTCACGTGGTTGTGTAGGTTTGAAGCCTTTGATTTTGGATGAAATTTGGTGGACATTTCATGCCGATCAGGAGCCTTGTGAGGAAGCCTCCAAGTGCAAGCCGAATTCAGCGAAGCCAGAGCAGCTGGCACCAAGTGCTCAGCCACGCTCGCACGCTTGAGGCGACGTAGCCGCCTCACATATTCGCCGACTCGGCATTTCATTTCATTTCATTTCAGAATGCAGAATTGAGTTGCTTTAGTTGATAGTTAAGAATGTTACGGAAAGAACAGAAAGTCATCTGATCCGTGACTTTGCTGACCAGTTGTTTACTTTGCAACCTGCATACAGAAGGTTGGATGTCTCGTTGAGTTTTGCTTGAGATGCGGGGGTTCGCTGTAACGTTGGCAGCTGACCAGTGCATACCCCCTCAAACAGTTGCTGGGTAGTGAAAACAGCCCCCAAGAAAGGTGAGGAAAACAGGGTCATGAATGCAAGGACTCATAGTACCTGCAGATGACATGGGAGTTGTCGGACATACCCAAAAAACGCAAACTCCCATGTCATTTGCAAAGTGGCAGAAAAATGCATAAGTCCCGTGTCGTCTGTAAAGTGCCTCGGAACAAGGTGGGCCAGGGAACCCAAAAGCAAGACGGCACACAGCACGCCTCTTTTTGAAAATCTTGTGGTGTGGGCAGCTGTGCTCTGCACGAAATCGACGTAAGATCTTTACTGAAACATCGTGCGCACTGATGGTATCAGGGGCCACAATTCACCAAAGCATGCTGTGTCAGCTACGTCTACATTCTTCTAGTCGCTGGTTCTGCTAATGTAATTAGCTCTATCCCACCTTTCTAGTCGCTATTTATTTCTGCGTTCTCGTTTAGTTTGCTTCGCCGGCCGCAGAGGGAGCGAGGGCGAAGCGTGGACGGACAGAACACCGTGCGACATGAAAACTAAACGACGGAGGGAGTTGACCAAAGGAGCATGAAAACAAAGATATGAAGGTGTGGATTTGCACAACCCTCGTGGGGAAATAGTAAAAAATATATTTTAATTTTTGAGCAACCTGGGGAACTACTTAAAGCATTGGAAAACTCGTATGAACCATTGGAATCAAATCGCTGCACTTTGGAATTATCATGCCGTGCACGGTTTTGAACAACATGTCAAAATGTAGAGCCCTGATGGACAAAACAAAGGCCAACAGGTTTTTGCATATCAGCCCTTGCTTGTGTGCTGCTGGCACAACTCTTCCACGTGGCCGGTCACAAGAAGGTAACCAAAAATTAAAAACACAACTGATACATATTTGGCTCGTTTCTCTTTGGCGGCGAGATTTATCAACACCAGTTCTTTGAAATAAGAATTCTACATACTATAGGTACTTACATATATTACATTACATTACATTGCATTGCATTGCGTTGCATTGCATTACATTACATACATGCATGCATGCATACATACATATGTTCGTTTCTTTTTATTTTTGCGGGGAGGTTCAAAAAAAATATAACGCACAATCTATATAGGTTTGTGTATACTTACCTATGTGCCGTTACGCGAAAATTGCATGCATTTTTCTGGTTGGGCTCAGGAACTCATAATGTTGTTGTCGAGCGTGTGTGCGTTAGAAATCAAAGCAAAACAAAATAACATTATTTGAACAGTTTTGTTAGCTGTTTCTTGGTGCACACTCCGGACAAAATCCACTACATTTTAAAACTTTCAAAAACGTTTTCTTTTTGGATGTTTCCAGGGCCAGCTCAAAGAAAACAAATAGACAACATAGGACAGATTTTCAGCGGCTTTTTAAGCACTTGTTTTCTGGGCCCAAATCCAAGCAACATATGAATGTTTGAAAAATGAAAGCAACATTGCTGGCAGGTTTTTTTTGCGTGCCTTTTTCTGGTGAGATCTCCGCAAAACAAACCAAAACAGCTGTATTATGTCGCCCAATTTCCCATGACCAGCCCTCCAAAAAAAAACTATATATATATATATATATATATATATATATATATTATATATATAATATATATATTATATTATATTATATATTATATTATATTTATATATACATTATATTATATTATATATATATATATTTGTTCAATTTTTTTGCCGCAGATTTTCCCGCGACCAGCCGTCCAAAAAAATAAACATATTTGTTCGATTTTTCCGCAGCCAGCCCTCCCCTCCCAACCGAAAAAAAAAACAAACATACATTTTGTTCATTTTTTTGTCACCGATTTGCCCGCGGCCAGCCCTCCAAAAAATATAAGTTTGAAAAACATACAACATATATATTTGTTTCAGTTTTTTTTCCGCTGATTTTCCCGCCACCAGCTCTCAAAAAAATATAAGTTTAAAAAAAATAAAACTCACTTATATTTTTTCAGTTTTTTTGCCGCTGATTTTCCCGCGACCAGCCTTCCAAAAAATATAAGTTTTAACAAAATTAAACTTATATTTTTCAGTTTTTTTTGCCGCCGATTTTCCCGCGACCAGCCCTCCAAAAAATATATGTTTTTAAAAAATAAAACTTATATGTTTTTCACATTTTTTTCCGCCGATTTTCCAGCAACCAGCCCTCCAAAAAATATAAGTTAAAATATATATATATATATTTCAGTTTTTTTGCCGCTGGTTTTCCCGCGACCAGCCCTCAAAAAAATATAAGTTTAAAAAAAAAAAACGCATTTTTTGCAGTTTTTTTGCCGCCGATTTTCCCGCGACCAGCCCTCCAAAAAATATAAGTTTTAAAAAAATAAAACTTATATTTTTTTCAGTTTTTTTTGCCGCCGATTTTCCCGCGACCAGCCCTCCAAAAAATATAAGTTTAAAAAAACATAAAACTTATATTTTTTCAGTTTTTTTTGCCGCCAATTTTCCCGCGACCAGCCCTCCCAAAAATATAAGTTAAAAAAAAATAAAACTTATATTTTTTTCAGATTTTTTTGCCGCCGATTTTCCCGCGACCAGCCCTCCAAAAAATATAAGTTTTAAAAAAATAAAACTTATATTTTTTTCAGTTTTTTTTGCCGCCGATTTTCCCGCGACCAGCCCTCCCAAAAATATAAGTTTTAAAAAAATAAAACTTATATTTTTTTCAGATTTTTTTACCGCCGATTTTCCAGCGACCAGCCCTCCCAAAAATATAAGTTTTAAAAAAATAAAACTTATATTTTTTTTCAGTCTTTTTTGCCGCCGATTTTCCCGCGACCAGCCCTCCAATAAATATAAGTTTTAAAAAAATAAAACTTATATTTTTCTTCAGTTATTTTTGCCGCCGATTTTCCCGCGACCAGCCCTCCAAAAAATATAAGTTTTAAAAAAATAAAACTTATATTTTTTCAGATTTTTTTGCCGCCGATTTTCCCGCGACCAGCCCTCCAAAAAATATAAGTTGTAAAAAAAAAAAACTTATATTTTTTCAGTTTTTTTTGCCGCCGATTTTCCCGCGACCAGCCCTCCAAAAATATAAGTTTTAAAAAAATAAAACTTATATTTTTCTTCAGTTATTTTTGCCGCCGATTTTCCCGCGACCAGCCCTCCAAAAAATATAAGTTTTAAAAAAATAAAACTTATATTTTTTCAGATTTTTTTGCCGCCGATTTTCCCGCGACCAGCCCTCCAAAAAATATAAGTTTTAAAAAAATAAAACTTATATTTTTTCAGTTTTTTTTGCCGCCGATTTTCCCACGACCAGCCCTCAAAAAAATATAAGTTTTTCAAAAAAAAACACATTTTTTGCAGGTTTTTTGCCGCAGATTTTCCTGCGAGCAGCCTTCCAGGCAAACAATAGTCGGAAAGTTTTAAGTCCTCGGTCGAAAAAATATAATCCCGAAAAAAAATATAAGTTTTTTTTAAAAAAAACTTATAATTTATAATATTTTTTTTGGAGAAACTCATTCACATGAATCAGTTTTTTCGAAGGGAAACCCTACCAAAAACCTAGGTTCAGATGAATGGACATTTTCATAAAGCACAAAATGTGCATTCATCTGAACCTAGCTTTTTAGTAGGATTTCCCTCAAAAAACACTGATTCATGTGAATGAGTTTTTCTCCAAAAAATATTATAAATTATAAGTTTTTTTTAAAAAAAACTTATATTTTTT
>CAMXCT020000868.1:635699-789761 GCA_947184155.2 Cladocopium goreaui | reverse complement strand
ATAAGTTTTATTTTTTTAAAACTTATATTTTTTGGAGGGCTGGTCGCTGGAAAATCGGCGGCAAAAAAAACTGAAAAAAATATAAGTTTTATTTTTTTTAAAACTTATATTTTTTGGAGGGCTGGTCGCGGGAAAATCGGCGGCAAAAAAAACTGAAAAAATATAAGTTTTATTTTTTAAAAACATATATTTTTTGGAGGGCTGGTCGCGGGAAAATCGGCGGCAAAAAAATCTGAAAAAAATATAAGTTTTATTTTTTTTAAACTTATATTTTTTTGAGGGCTGGTCGCGGGAAAATCGGCGGCAAAAAACACTGAAAAAAAATATGTTTTATTTTTTTTTAAACTTATATTTTTTGGAGGGCTGGTCGCGGGAAAATCGGCGGCAAAAAAAACTAAAAAAAAATATAAGTTATATTTTTTTTAAAACTTATATTTTTGGGAGGGCTGGTCGCGGGAAAATCGGCGGCAAAAAATCTGAAAAAAATATAAGTTTTATTTTTTCAAATTTTATATTTTTTGGAGGGCTGGTCGCGGGAAAATCGGCGGCAAAAAAAACTGAAAAAAAATATAAGTTTTATTTTTTTAAAACTTATATTTTTGGGAGGGCTGGTCGCTGGAAAATCGGCGGCAAAAAAAACTGAAAAACATATAAGTTTTATTTTTTTAAAACTTATATTTTTTGGAGGGCTGGTTGCTAGAAAATCGGCGGCAAAAAAAACTGAAAGAATATAAGTTTTATTTTTTTAAAACTTATATTTTTTGGAGGGCTGGTCGCGGGAAAATCGGCGGCAAAAAAAACTGAAAAAAAAATATAAGTTTTATTTTTTTAAAACTTATATTTTTGGGAGGGCTGGTCGCGGGAAAATCGGCGGCAAAAAAACTGAAAAAAAATATAAGTTTTATTTTTTTTAAACTTATATTTTTTGGAGGGCTGGTCGCGGGAAAATCGGCGGCAAAAAACTGAAAAAAAATATAAGTTTTATTTTTTTAAAACTTATATTTTTTGGAGGGATGGTCGCGGGAAAATCATCGGCAAAAAAGCTGAAAAAATATATGTTATATTTTTTTCAAGTTATATTTTTTGGAGGGCTGGTCGCGGGAAAATTGGCGGCAAAAAAACTGACAAAATATATGTTTTATTTTTTCTAAGTTATATTTTTTGGAGGGCTGGTCACGGGAAAATCGGCGGCAAAAAATGGAAAGACTTGAGTTGCTGTGATGCTTGTTTGGAGCTGGCTCTGGGAAGAGACATGTTGAAAATGTACTGTTGTCTTAATTGCCAAAAATATAGATTTCTTTTGTTTTCATGTTTTCTTTGAGAAACAAATGGCCAAGAACATTGGGAAGCATTTATGTTTTATTAAAACTATAGTTACTGAAAAGTTTGCTGAAAAACTACGAAACATGTACTGTAAGCTCTTTTTTAAACAAACTATTGTTTTGGAGCTGGCCGCAGGAAAAGATGCCCCAAACACCTGCCAAAAACCTGCCAAAAAATGTGGAGACTCGCCCAAGAAAACACCAAACATTGCCCAAACATTTTTTTGGAGCTGCCCCCCAAGAACGATTGCCGAAAAAGTGCCATATTGAAAGCCATAATTCATATATTTCTATAAATATCTCTTATATGTAATATATATATATTATATTATATTAATTATTCACGAGCACGGCTAACTCTTATATTGAGTTCCTTTTCAAACCTTTACACTGCGAATTCCTTACCATTACGATCATACTTCTCTAACCCACAATATTGAGGTTAAAAAATTATAAGGGTCAAGAAAAAAATGATGTTAGCAAAATCCACCCTTGTTGGGGTTAGGCAAGGATTCCTTGAGGTTAGCATAATAGCTTGTAAGGGTTAGAAGCGGGTCTCTTAGTTATGTTGTCCGGCAGTGGTCAGTTTTTGTCACACAACTGCTGGAGCTTCGCCCAGTTCTTTTGGAATCAACCCCCCAAAAAAATTATCCAACACAAATTCGGAAAATAACAATAATTCGTTATTGATGTGTTTTCAGAGCTCGCCTTGGCAGAAACCTATGGGCGATATGTTTGGGGTTTGTTTATTGTATTTTTCGCTGGTTCCGTCAGGAAACATGTACACATATGTACACGTAGATTCATATGCACATGCACATTTCAATTCGGTTTTGTCGAATTCACGAAAAACAACGCACGTGTTTTTTTTTGAAAGTGTCAAAAAACAACAAAAAAAAATAGCGTTTTTGGTTGTCTGGTTGATTTGAGCTTATGGAATTATTCACAAAGGTTTGGATCCTTGAAAAACACGAAAAAACAAATGTATGTATATAAACATATATGTTCTATGTTTCTGTTTTCAGGAACTTGACGCAATTGTGTTTTTCTTATGTTTGCTTTAGGAATTGTCCACAATAAGAACCGAATACAAACTCAATTGCAACAGGTACTGCTGCTGCTTCAGCACAGGGGACCGAGAACTCAATCCCCAGTTATTTTTTAAAGGACAAACACGTCTCTAGGGGAAATTTAGTGGATTTACTCGAGTGTTGGAAATCACCTGATTTATTTTGTGCCCGTCATGGTCAGCAAGATTGCGGAAATATAATCAATTTCTGAATATTTTCGGCAATATAAAACCATAGGTTGTGCAAATTGGCATATGAAGGTGACAGATGGTGAATGATCATGAAAAAGAGACATGATGAAAGATGGGTAAAGACTTCTCTGTACAAAAGCCTCTTTGCATACCAGCTTCTGTCTGTAAAAGCTCCTCTGTGTTAAGGTTTTGTTTGTGTAAAGTTTTCGTGTGCAAAAGCTTCTCTGCGTAAAAACTTCTCTGTGTCGAAGCCTCTGTGTGTACAAGCTTCCCTGTGTAAAAGTTCCTCTGTGTAAAAGCTCCTCTGTGAAAAAGCTGCTCTGTGCAGAAGGCTTCTCTGTGTAAAAGCCTCTGTGTATGCAGGCTTCTCTGTGTCAAGACTTCTTTGTGTAAAGATTTCTTTGTGTAAAAGCTACTCTGTGTAAACGCTTCTGTGTGTAAAAGCTTTCCTGTGTAAAACGCCTCCATGTGTAAAGACTCCTCTGTGTAAACCCGTCTGTGTGTAAGAGCTCCTTTGTGTAAAGGTTTTTTTGTGTAAAAGCTTTTGTGTGTAAAAGTTTCTGTGTGTAAGAGCTTCTGCGTGTAAAGGTTTCTGTGTGTAAAAGCTTCTGTGTATTATTAAAAAAACTTTTCTGTAAAAGCTTCTGTGTAAAAAAGCTCCCCGGTGTGTACAAGCTTCGCTGCGTAAAAGCTGCTCTATGTAAAAGTTCTGTACGCCGTAAAGTTGTCTGTTTGTAAAAGCTCCTGTGTGTGAACGCGTCTGTGTATAAAAGATTCTGTGTGCAAAAGCTCCTCTGTGTAAAGACTTCTCTGTGAAAACGCGTTTGTGCGTAAAGGTTCCTCTTTGTACAGACTTCTCTGTGTAAACGCGTCTGTGCCTGAAAGCTTCTCTGTGTAATCTGTGTCAGACTTCGCTGTATAAAAGCTGCTTTGTGCAAAAGGTTTTGTGCGTAAAAGGCTTCTGTGTGCAAAAGCTCCTCTGTGTAAAGGCTTCTCTGTGTAAACGCGTCTGTGCGTAAAAGCTCCTCTGTGTAAGACTTCTCGGTGTACAAAGCTTCTGTGTGTGAAAGTTTCTGTGCGCCGAAAGAGCGTCTATTTGTAAAACCTTCTGTGTGTAAACGTGTCTGTGTGTAAAAGCTGCTCTGTGTGTAAATCTCCTTTGTGTTAGGACTTCTCTGCGTAAAAGTCCCTCCGTGTCAAGACTTCTCTGTAAAAAAGGCTTCTCTCTGTAAAAGCCTTTGTGTGTACAGTGTACAGGCTTCTCTGTCTCAATACTTCTCTGTGTAAAGACTTCTGTGTGTAAAAGCTGCTCTGGGCAAAAAAGCTTCTGTGCGTAAAGGCTTCTGTGTGTAAACGTGTTCTTGTGTCAAGACTCCTCTGTGTAAAAGCGTCTGTGTGTCAAAGTTTCTGTGTAAAAGTTTCTGTGTAAGGGCTTTTTTGTGTAAAAAAAATTGAATGTAAAAGCTTCTGTGTGTATGAGCTTCTCTGTGTAAAGGCTTTCCCGTGCAGAAGCTTCTGCGTGTGAAAGCTTCTCTGTGCATAAACGTTTTTTGTGTGTAAACACTTTGTGTTTAAAAACTCCTCTGTATAAAGACTTATCTGTGCAAACCCATCTGTGCGTAAAAGCGCCTCTGTGTAAGACTTCTCGATGAAAAAAGTTTCTCTGGGTACAAGCGTCGGTGTGTAAAAGCTTTCCTGTGTAAAGGTTTCCTTGTGCAAAAGCCTCTGTGTGTAAAAACTTCTCTGTGTAAAGGCTTTTTTGTGAAAAAGCTTCTGTGTGTAAAAGCTGCTCTGTGTAAAAGTTTCTGTGCGCCGTAAATGCTTCTGTGTGTAAAACTTCCTGTGTGTAAACGCGTTTGTTTGTGTGTAAAAGTTTCTATGTGTAAATCTCCTTTTTGTAACCCCGTGTAAAGACTTCTCTGTGTAAAAGCTACTCTGCGTAAAAGCTTCTGAGTGTGGAGGCTTCTGTGTGTAAACGCATCCGTGTGTAAACGCTCCTGTGTAAACGCGTCTGTGTGCAAAAGCTTCTGTGTAAACGCTTTTTTGCGTAAAAACTTCTGTGTGCAAGAGCTTCTCTGTGTAAAGGCTTACCCGTGTAAAAGCTTCCGTGTTTAAAAGCTTCCGTGTGTAAAGCCCCTCTGTGTGTAAACGTGTCTGTGTGTAAAAGCTGCTCTGTGTGTAAATCTCCTTTGTGTTAGGACTTCTCTGCGTAAAAGTCCCTCCGTGTCAAGACTTCTCTGTAGAAAAGGCTTCTCTCTGTAAAAGCCTTTATGTGTACAGGCTTCTCTGTCTCAATACTTCTCTGTGTAAAGACTTCTGTCTGTAAAAGCTACTCTGGGCAAAAAAGCTTCTGTGCGTAAAGGCTTCTGTGTGTAAACGTGTTCTTGTGTCAAGACTCCTCTGTGTAAAAGCGTCTGTGTGTCAAAGTTTCTGTGTAAGGGCCTTTTTGTGTAAAAACTTTTGAATGTAAAAGCTTCTGTGTGTAAGAGCTTCTCTGTGTAAAGGCTTTCCCGTGCAGAAGCTTCTGCGTGTGAAAGCTTCTCTGTGCATAAACGTTTTTTGTGTGTAAACACTTTGTGTTTAAAAACTCCTCTGTATAAAGACTTATCTGTGCAAACCCATCTGTGCGTAAAAAGCCTCTGTGTAAGACTTCTCGATGAAAAAAGTTTCTCTGGGTACAAGTGTCGGTGTGTAAAAGCTTTCCTGTGTAAAGGTTTCCTTGTGCAAAAGCCTCTGTGTGTAAAAACTTCTCTGTGTAAAGGCCTTTTTGTGAAAAAGCTTCTGTGTGTAAAAGCTGCTCTGTGTAAAAGTTTCTGTGCGCCGTAAATGCTTCTGTGTGTAAAACTTCCTGTGTGTAAACGCGTTTGTTTGTGTGTAAAAGTTTCTATGTGTAAATCTTCTGAGTGTGGAAGCTTCTGTGTGTAAACGCATCCGTGTGTAAACGCTCCTGTGTAAACGCGTCTGTGTGCAAAAGCTTCTGTGTAAACGCTTGGTGTAAAAACATCTGTGTGTAAGAGCTTCTCTGTGTAAAGGCTTACCCGTGTAAAAGCTTCTGTGTTTAAAAGCTTCCGTGTGTAAAGCCCCTCTGTGTGTAAACATGTCTGTGTGTAAAAGCTGCTCTGTGTAGAAGTTTCTTTGTGTAAAAAGTATGTGTGGAAAAGCTCCTCTGTGTGTACAAGTTTCTCTGTGTAAAAGCTCCTCTGTGTAAAGACTTCTTTGTGTCAAAGCCTCTGCGTGTACAAGCTTTTCCGTAGCTTCTCTGTGTGTGTGTGTGCAATCTTCTCTGTGTCAAGACTACTATGTATAAAGACTTCTCTGTGTAAAAGCTTCTGTGTGTAAAACCTTTCCTGTGTGAAAGTTTCTCTGTGTAAAAGATTCTCTGTGTAAAGTCCTCCCTGTGTACAAGCTTCTCTGTGTAAAAGCTCCTCCGTGTAAAGTTCCTCTGTGTAAAGCTCCTCTGTGTAAAAGCTGCTCTGTGTAAAACCCGTGCCAACAGCTCCACATTTTCAGTGCCGCTCCCTCCCAGCAGCAGAGCTCTTCCCCACCTGCCCGCTCGCTCACGCTGATGCATATCCTATGCTTGGGTTGTGGTTTAGTTTGCTTCGCTGCAAAGGAAACGAAAACCAAGCATCGACGGACAGAACGCCGAGCAAAATGAAAATCCTGCAACGAACTGTTTCCCATGCATGTCCTGCACGTCCCTTTGCCCAGCGCTTAGACACCCACCGTTTGAGAAGTCTTTGGCACCAGTTTTTCGGGACAATCGCGTTGATGGAATTTGTCCTGAAACATCCGTGCCAACAGCTCTGCTCTTTTAGTCCCGCTCCCTGCCAACGAAGCTATGCATCTCCCATGGGGCAGGGTTTTGGCAGGTCTTGGGCGCACAGTTTTTCGGAACAATCGTATTGATGAAATTTGTCCTGAAAAACCCCGTGCCAACAGCAGTGGATTTTTAGTGTCGCTCCCTGACAACGAAGCTATGCATGTCCCATCGCCCAGTGTTTTTGCACACCGCTTGACAAGTCTTGGGCGCACAGTTTTTCGGCACAATCGCATTGAGGCAATTTGTCCTGAAAAACCCGTGCCAACATCCCGTCCGTCCACCCTTTCATCGCTTCCGTGTCGCTCCTTCCCCTCGGAGCTCTCACCAAGCTATTTCCCACAATTTCCCTTCCGTCCACCCTTTCATCGCTTCCGTGTCGCTCCTTCCCCTCGGACCTCTCCCCAAGCTATTTCCCACGGTTTCCTTTCCGTCCACCCTCTCGTTGCTTCCGTATTGGAAGCCCAGCTTTGTGCAGCCCAGCTATTTCCACCCTCCCTGCGCAGCTCTCCCCCAGCTATTTCCACGTGTTGGACCCACAGGAACAATCGCATTCATGGAATTTGTCCTGAAAACCCGGTGCCAAAAGCTCTGCATTTTAGTGTCGCTCCCTCCCTACGCAGCTCTCCCCCAGCTATTTCCACCCTCCCTACGCAGCTCTCCCCCAGCTATTTCCACGTCTTGGACCCACAGTTTTTCAGAACAATCGCATTGATGGAAATTGTCCTGAAAACCCCAGAGCCAAAAGCTTTGCATTTTAGTGTCGCTCTCTCCCTACGCAGCTCTCCTCCAGCTATTTCCACGTCTTGGACCCACAGTTTTTCAGGACAATCGCAATGATAACATTTGTCCTGAAAAAACGTCCCAACAGCTCTGACAAAGCCGCAACAACAGCTCTGCATTGAACTCTCCCCAAGCCATTTCCACGGCTTGAATAATGTCTCGTTCCCTGCCAGCGAAGCTCTCCCCAAGCTATTTCCACGGTTTCCTGTCCGTCCAGCATGCTGTCTCGCTCCCTCCCAGCAAAGCTCTCCCCAAGCTATTTGCACGGTTTCCTTTCCGTCCAGCATGCTGTATCGCTCCGTCCCAGCGAAGCTCTCCGCAAGCTATTTGCACGGTTTCCTCTCCGTCCAGCATGCTGTCTCGCTCCCTCCCAGCGAGGCTCTCCGCAAGCTATTTCCACGGTTTCCTCTCCGTCCAGCATGCTGTCTCGCTCCCTCCCAGCGAAGCTTTCCGCAAGCTATTTGCACGGTTTCCTATCATTCCAGCATGCTGTATCGCTCCGTCCCAGCGAAGCTCTCCGCAAGCTATTTGCACGGTTTCCTCTCCGTCCAGCATGCTGTCTCGCTCCCTCCCAGCGAAGCTCACCCCAAGCTATTTGCACGGTTTCCTGTCCGTCCAGCATGCTGTCTCGCTCCCTCCCAGCGAAGCTCTCCGCAAGCTATTTCCACGGTTTCCTCTCCGTCCAGCATGCTGTCTCGCTCCCTCCCAGCGAAGCTTTCCGCAAGCTATTTGCACGGTTTCCTATCGTTCCGTCGTGCTGTGTCGCTCCGTCCCAGCGAAGGTCCCCGCAAGCTATTTGCACGGTTTCCTCTCCGTCCAGCATGCTGTCTCGCTCCCTCCCAGCGAAGCTCACCCCAAGCTATTTGCACGGTTTCCTGTCCGTCCAGCATGCTGTCTCGCTCCCTCCCAGCGAAGCTTTCCGCAAGCTATTTGCACTGTTTCCTCTCGTCCAACATGCTGTTTCGCTCCCTCCCAGCGAAGCTCTCCCCAAGCTATTTCCACGGTTTCCTGTCCGTCCAGCATGCTGTCTCGCTCCCTCCCAGCGAAGCTTTCCGCAAGCTATTTGCACGGTTTCCTCTCCGTCCAGCATGCTGTCTCGCTCCCTCCCGGCGAAACTCTCCGCAAGCTATTTCCACGGTTTCCTCTCCGTCCAGCATGCTGTCTCGCTCCCTCCCAGCGAAGCTGACCCGAAGACGGTTTCCTGTCCGTCCAGCATGCTGTCTCGCTCCCTCCCAGCGAAGCTCTCCGCATCTCGTCCAGCATGCTGTCTCGCTCCCTCCCAGCGAAGCTCTCCCCAAGCTATTTCCACGGTTTCCTGTCCGTCCAGCATGCTGTCTCGCTCCCTCCCAGCGAAGCTCTCCGCAAGCTATTTGCACGATTTCCTCTCCGTCCAGCATGCTGTCTCGCTCCCTCCCAGCGAAGCTCTCCGCAAGCTATTTCCACGGTTTCCTCTCCGTCCAGCATGCTGTCTCGCTCCCTCCCAGCGAAGCTCACCCCAAGCTATTTGCACGTTTTCCTGTCCGTCCAGCATGCTGTCTCGCTCCCTCCCAGCGAAGCTCACCCCAAGCTATTTGCACGGTTTCCTGTCCGTCCAGCATGCTGTCTCGCTCCCTCCCAGCGAAGCTTTCCGCAAGCTATTTGCACGGTTTCCTATCATTCCAGCATGCTGTATCGCTCCGTCCCAGCGAAGCTCTCCGCAAGCTATTTGCACGGCTTCCTCTCCGTCCAGCATGCTGTCTCGCTCCCTCCCAGCGAAGCTCACCCCAAGCTATTTGCACGGTTTCCTGTCCGTCCAGGATGCTGTCTCGCTTCCTCCCAGCGAAGCTCTCCGCAAGCTATTTCCACGGTTTCCTTTCCGTCCAGCATGCTGTCTCGCTCCCTCCCAGCGAAGCTCTAGAGCTATTTGCACGGTTTCCTCTCTGTCCAGCATGCTGTCTCGCTCCCTCCCAGCGAAGCTCTCCCCAAGCTATTTCCACGGTTTCCTGTCCGTCCAGCATGCTGTCTGCTGTCTCGCTCCCTCCCAGCGAAGCTTTCCCCAACCTATTTGCACGGTTTCCTGTCCGTCCAGCACCCCCCAAGCTATTTCCACGGTTTCCTGTCCGTCCAGCATGCTGTCTCGCTCCCTCCCAGCGAAGCTTTCCGCAAGCTATTTGCACGGTTTCCTCTCCG
The DNA here is from genome assembly GCA_947184155.2 of Cladocopium goreaui. Lineage (NCBI taxonomy): Eukaryota > Dinophyceae > Suessiales > Symbiodiniaceae > Cladocopium > Cladocopium goreaui. The sequence goes on along the minus strand of CAMXCT020000868.1, from coordinate 780,406 downwards.
TCCAGCATGCTGTCTCGCTCCCTCCCAGCGAAGCTTTCCGCAAGCTATTTGCACGGTTTCCTATCCGTCCAGCATGCTGTCTCGCTCCCTCCCAGCGAAGCTCTCCGCAAGCTATTTCCACGGTTTCCTTTCCGTCCAGCATGCTGTCTCGCTCCCTCCCAGCGAAGCTCACCCCAAGCTATTTGCACGGTTTCCTGTCCGTCCAGCATGCTGTCTCGCTTCCTCCCAGCAAAGCTCTCCCCAAGCTATTTGCACGGTTTCCTCTCCGTCCAGCATGCTGTCTCGCTCCGTCCCGGCGAAGCTCTCCGCAAGCTATTTGCACGGCTTCCTCTCCGTCCAGCATGCTGTCTCGCTCCCTCCCAGCGAAGCTCTCCGCAAGCTATTTCCACGGTTTCCTCTCCGTCCAGCGAAGCTCTCCCCAAGCTATTTGCACGGTTTCCTGTCCGTCCAGCATGCTGTCTCGCTCCCTCCCAGCGAAGCTCTCCCCAAGCTATTTGCACGGTTTCCTGTCCGTCCAGCATGCTGTCTCGCTCCCTCCCGGCGAAGCTCTCCGCAAGCACGGTTTCCTCTCCGTCCAGCAAGCTATTGAGCAGCTATTTAGCAGCTACTTAGCAGCTATGTAGTAGTTATTCAACAACTATTTAGCGGCTATTTAGCAGCTATTGAGCAGCTATTTAGCAGCTACTTAGCAGCTATTTAGCAGCTATTTCGAAGCTATTTAGCAGCTATTTAGATTATTTAGCACCTATTTAGTATATAGTTATTCAACAACTATTAAAGCTATTGAGCAGCTATTTCGAAGCTATTTAGCAGCTATTTAGCACCTATTTAATAGCTATTCAACAACTATTTAGCAGCTATTTCGAAGCTATTTAGCAGCTGTTTAGCAGCTATTTCGAAGCTAGGTATTCAGCAACTATTTAGCAGCTACTTAGCAGCTATTTAGCAGCTATTTCGAGGCTATTTAGCAGCTATTTAGCAGCTATTTAGGATCTATTTCGTAGTTATCCAACAACTATTTAGCAGCTATTTCGAAGCTATTTAGCAGCTACTTAGCACCTATTTTAGTAGTTGAGCAGCTGGACGGGTCGGAGCTGAGCAGCTGGAATTGGAAGTCCCATGTCATGTAGTAAATTCATCTTTCAAGGAATTTAAAGGCATTTAAGGGAAATTTGGGGAATTTAAAGGAATTGGAAGTCCCATGTCATGTGGTAAATTCGTCTTTCAAGGAATTTAAAGGAATTTAAGCGAAATTTGGGGAATTTAAAGGAATTGGAAGTCCCATGTCATGTGGTAAATTCATCTTTAAAGGAATTTAAAGGAATTTAAAAGAATTTAAAAGAATTTAAAGGAATTTAAAGGAATTGGAAGTCCCATGTCATGTGGTAAATTCGTCTTTTAAGGAATTTAAAGGAATTTTAAAGAATTGAAAAGAAATTTAAAGAATTTTAAGGAATTGGAAGTCCCATGTCATGTGGTAAATTCGTTTTTTAAGGAATTGAACGGAATTTAAATGAATTTAAAGCAATTTTGCAGAATTTTAAGGAATCCAAAGGAATTTAAATGAATTTAAAGGACTTTAAAGGACTTTTTAAGGAGTTTTAGGGAAATTAAAAGAATTTTTAAAAACATAGAGGAATTTAAAGGAATTTACCTGCCATTTCCCATCTTGGACGTCTGTGTTTTCCTGGAAGTCCCATGTCATGTGTAAATTTGATTACTTATTCCCATGTCATCTGTCAATAAAATGGAAAAATACCTACCCGTTAGGTCGGCGCATAACTCCCATGTCATGTGTAAAAAAAAACATAGCAAAATCGATACATAAATCCCATGTCATGTGCCAAAAAACCTCGGCTAAATTGGCCGCAAAGTCCCGTGTCATCTGCGCCTAGTATAAAACTGTTGATTCTTTATACTGTATATGTAGCAGTTCCAAGTTGCTTTCCTTTTTGTTGAGCTCATATGGGGACGAGGAGATTATGCACTATCGAGCAATAACTTTGTTAACATTGGACCAAATCATGGGTTTCGTGCATGTGTTTTTCTCCTTTCTTCTGCCTTCCTTGCTTTTTCTATTTGTTATTTGTTCGGTCTTCCTTTTCTTTTTCCTGCCTTTCTTTCTGCTTTGCGTTTTTCCTGCCGTCTATTCTTCATGTATTTCTTGCGTCCTTCTTGCCTTTACGCTTAGTGTTTTTCCTGGGTGTTGTTTTCCTTTCTTTTCATTCTTGTACTATTATGTTTTTTTCCTGTTGTTTTTTCTTTATTCCTTTCTTTCTTCATGTGCGCATTCTTCCACTTTTTTTAAAGTTTATTTCATTCTCTCATTTTTCTTTCTGGTGTCCTTTCTTTCTACTTTTTAAAACTGTAGCTCTTAAAATGGTTTAAACCCATTTGCAGACATTTCTCAGGGAGATCCTTGACATTATGTCATACTATCCCAACATGGGCTACCCGTTAAAATTGTGTTGGTAGTCAGAGAGAATATCAGATTAGATGCCAGAATAGAATGTCAGAATATATATATATATTTATACTTCCAGAAAAAAAGACAAAACTTTGTCACGGTGGTGATCATTCGAATTAAGTAAAGTATGTTATTAATATAAAGTGAAGTGCAGTAAAGGCTTTTGTTTGGAGGGACAGACGGGGTCTGAATATGGGGGGTACCTACGATAGATATTCCAGGTATACCCCTTAGGTGCTGGAATATTTTTTTGGAATATTTTTTTTGGGAACATTTTTGAATATTTTTGGCAAGGGGTATCTGATACCCCCCCTCGGACTATACCTGGCATATTTTCAGCCTTGAGCTTCCCATATCATTGGAATATTTTTGAATAGTTTTTTTCTGATTGTCTGACATATTTTGGCATGTAGTATGCAGAAAGCTGCAATACTTGCACCGGAATCCTTCAAGGTCAAGGCAGCGTGATATGACAGCTTGTTTTGCTAACTGAGGGATGCTAAGGGCTTGAAATTTGGTTTGTACAACCCCACCGTGACGCTAGCTGAAACCCTTCCATGCTAGCAGAAAGACTGCGCCATCCAATTTTTTTCCGCCCGCAGCCAGAATCTTTCAGAATTCAAAGTTGGCGAGGATGCCAGGGCAGGTAGCTGCCACAAGCCCAGAAACTGGACAAAACATGCCAAAACATATGACAACCAAATGCTTCTTGCCCTTTCTTACCCCCTCCCACGCAGGTTCTTTGGAAGCACATGAAAAGAAAATGGAAGTGAAAATGGAAGACATCCCAGCTCAGCCAATCCGCTCGCACACGTAGGATCCACATCTCCTCCATCCTTCAGTGGCCTCCCTGCAATCTGTCAGCTTTTCGCAACAATCGAGGCACCAATGTTCTTGCCAAATCATCGGACCTCAAGCAGCCAAAGGGGGATACCTGAAAGGAAAATCGGAAAATATGAAAAAAACAATGGCAACCAAACCACACACTTCTTGCCCCTTCCCGCTCATTCCTAGATAATCCCAATGTGTGGGATATCTCCGCGTGAGGAAAAATTCTAGGGGTATGTGAGATGTCCGGAACCATTCGAATAAATATTTAGCTGCCACAACCACCCAACCAGCACAGAAACAGGACAAAACATGAAAAAAACAATCACAACCAAATGCTTCTTGCTGAAAAGAAGATGGAAGAAATAGAGGGAAACATGAAGGTTGGGACATGTTGGGGCCACTTCCGGGAAAGAGCCTTGTTGAATGCCATTCTGTGGAATTTCCACCAGGGAAGAAATTATCCTAGGGGTATGTGAGATGTCTGGAACCATTCGAATAAAAAAGTAGCTGCCGCAACCGCCCAACCAGCACAGAAACAGGACAAAACATGACAATAACAATCACAACCAAATGCTTCTTGTTGAAAAGAAGATGCATGAAATAGAGGGAAACATGAAAGGTTGGGACATGTTGGGACCACTTCCAGGAAATAGTCATGTTGAATGCCATTCTGTATGATTTCCACCAGGGAAGAAATTATTCTAGGGGTATGTGAGATGTCCGGAACCCTTCGAATAAAAAAGTAGCTGCCGCAACCACCCAACCAGCCCAGAAACAGGACAAAACATGAAAAAAACAATCGCAACCAAATGCTTCTTGCTGAAAAGAAGATGGAAGGAGGAAGAAATAGAGGGAAAAATGAAAGGTTGGGAACACTTCCAAGAGAGAGCCATGCTGAATGCCATTCTTTGGGATTTCCCCAGGGAGAATTTATTCTAGGGGTATTGGAGATGCCCGGAACCCCTCAAAAAAAAGCGGGCAGCATCCACAAGCCAATCCCAGAAACCGGACAAAACATGACAAAACATGTGACAACCAAGCGCTTCTTACCCTTTCTTACCCCCTCCCACGCAAGGCCATCAGATGCCATCGGGAGTTCTTTGGAAGGACATGAAAAGAACATGGAAGAAATAGGGTGAAAAATGAAAGGTTGGTAACAATTCCAGGGGAGGACCAGGTATAAGCCCATTTCGAGGGATTTCCCCAAGAAAGAGTTCCAAAGTTGTTTGATGTAGTTTAGGGATATGTAGGGTAGGATGCAGTGTGGGATGGCACCTCCATGGGGAAAAAACGATGCATCTGTCCCAGCGCGATACAGACATGTGCAGAACGAATGGTGCCAAACACCATCATGTTCAGCAATGTTCAGCTTAGATACCCTCAACATATACTTGGGATATTTTCCAGCATGAGGCTCACATATTGCCAATTGCTGAAAATTATTCCATACGTGGGCAACGTATCAGAATATTTTTCCAGAACAACCTTCGACTATGGCGGAATATTTTAAAAATATTCCAAGGGGGTATGAACGGTTGGGGGTATCATAGGAACCCCCCCATGTCTGAATCTGATTTGTGTCCTAAAAAACAACTAGCTGATTGTTCTCCTTAAATGCAGGCTGAGAAAAAACTGCCCACTATTGTACAATATCGACAATATAGGAGGAAGGAACAATTTGGAGAACATGTTCCACTATTTAATCACTATTTGGGGCCCCTGCACTACTGGGCCGCCAACATTATTTTGGATTTCACTGTGGAGCGATGCGGCGACTCTTGCCAGTGACATCCAGTGACTTTCCCGGACCTCGCCAATAGGCGTTCTGGGGGATGCTAGTTTTGCGGCTGCAGAAGATTGCGAGGAATACAAAACGCAACAAATACGCAACAGGTGAATGTCCTCTTTCTGATTAATACTATGACAACAAACAAGTCGGAAGGACAGCTGCACTGATTCAATCTTAGTACTTTGAAGAAGTGATTTTTGTTCATATTCCTTCGCATGTATTCTATGCAGCAGTGCTTGATACATGCAGATGCGCACCCAAAAGAAAATGTCGAGCGTGTTTGGGATTGCTTTGGATGAATTGGTAGAATGGGTGCCGCATTGTGACATTGTGGTGTTTCAAACTCAAAGCGACCCTACTGAGCGTGTTCCCTTCACCTGAGGAGTGGGCGCCCTTGTGAACACAGCATGCGTTCCAGCAAGACACTTTCAGACCCTTCACATCATAGTGACTGAAGAGTCTTTATGTGGAACGGCATTGGGTTATATTGAACAAATAGATGTTTGCAATATGCTCGGGGAAACTGTTTGAAACTTGTATGAATGTGTATGAATAAGTCATAACAATACATTATGTTCTTTACTTTCTCTACTAGCAAAGAGCATTTGAGGTCGTTACCACACTCCACCATATTCCACCTGAGATGCACGCCAAGGCCAAAACTGCTCCCAGATGACATCACATGCCGTTGGTACGGCAATAAGGCTGGCTGCCTTTTCATTCTTTGAAGTCCTTTGTTTGTGTGATCTTGTCAAACATGTTCCAGTTGATAGTTCTTCGGTGGTTCATGCAGACTTAAAGGTTTGGGTTGTGCTTTTCCTATGTATTTCTTCCTCATATTTAGTGATTCTGAAAGCCAGCGCTGGAGTCAAATTCATGCAGACTCCAATCCAGGTTGCAGCAGAAGTATAGACTTATGAGGCCAACGGGAGCAGAGAAAAAACATTTTAGCAATGAAAAAACGAAACAAAAACAAAAACAAATTCCCCAAACAAACAAACTGACTGGAAGAATCACCAGAAAAAACAAAAAAAAGAAAACGCATAACAAAAAAAACTGGATGTTCCTAAGTTGTTCCCCACCTGCCAGGTGAGGGTTGTTAGATTATATCAGAGCTGTTCTTCTCCTCCTCGGCTAGCTCTTCTCCTCCTCTTCCTCCTCCTCTTCTTCCTCCTTCTTCTCCTCCTCCTTCTCCTCCGCCTGTTTCGCCTCGACCATGTCTGCATCAACTTCCACCTCAACTTCCGCCTTGCCAACTCTTCGCCAAGCTCTTTGCCAACTTCCCAGCTCAGTGTGCACCGCTGGACCTCAACCTGGGACCTTCCCAGCTCAATGTGCACCGCTGGACCTCAACCTGGGACCTTCCGAGCTCAGTGTGCATCGCTGGACCTCAACCTGGGACCTTCCCAGCTCAGTGTGCACCGCTGGACCTCAACGGCCAGATAGAATGCCAGAAGATATGCCAGATAGAGTGCCAGAAGATATGCCAAATAGATCCTGGTGGCCATTTCCTCTATAAAATGGTCGCACCCGGGTACCCTGCTAAACCCTTTTTTCAGGCACTATAAAATGGAAAACAGAATGTTTGGAGTGGTTCTTGAATGGTTTATCAGGATATGTATATCTATTTTCTTTTTGGGCAAGTACTACTTTATAGAGGCCACTTGGGGTCTTACTGCAGGAAAGCTGTTCATTTAGTAGGGGTGGCACAGGCCTCCACTTTATAGCACAATGTTGGCTGTGCAATGTTGTGGTGCTATTTTATAGATAGGGTGTTTCGATGCGTGGTGTGGCTGAACTTCCACTTTATAGAGTGCCCGTGTGCATTGTTTTTTTCAAGGTTTTGTATCAACATGTATCAACACAATTTGATTGCAGCGGTATAAAGCGGTATGCCGTCCGTTGCAGCAATGCCAGCAAGCTCAAAACTGCACTATATGCCTTTGTAAAATGGTAGGAGAACCTCTCTTTTCAACCAGGACCACTATAGAATAGAAAACTGCACTATATGTCTTTATAAAATGGTAGAACAACCTCTCTTTTCAACCAGGACCACTATAGAATAGAAAACTGGATCTGAAGGGAACGGTTCTTGGGCAGGTAGCCTTAGACGGGGAGACATCAGGGAAATGCCAGGGTAGACAGCCAAATCCAGTTGAAAAGAATCCAACAGAATAAAGGATGATCCAAAAAGTAAATCCATTATGTAGAGATATGTAGGGTACTGGGAGCAGTCCAGCCAACAAACTTCCATTTTATAGACAGAGAAGTGGGATATATACAGCCTGAGAACACGGGAAGAAAAAATTGGCTGGAGCCTGCTGCAGACTTGTGATTTGCCACTTTCACCTCTATAAAATAGAATCCAACCAGAAATGCAATGAAATGCAATGAAATGCATAAGTTCCATCAAGCTGGAAAATGGTTTTTGCGACTGGTTTGGGCAAGGAGCATTTTATAGAGATGATTTTGGAAGCCTTGCTGAGAAGTGTGGTTTGCAAAAATGAAACCTGGGTACCTTCCAGTTTGTAGGCCTGTGATTCTACAAGTGTACCCCAAGGAGTACTTTATAGAGGGAGTACCCCCCTGACAAACCATTTTAGCATTATAAAATGGCAGCTACCCAGGTTCCACCCCTAAATTACACATGGATCCAAATAGAATGTTAGAAGATATGCCAGATAGAATGCCAGAAGATATGCCAGATAGAATGCCAGACGATATGCCAGATAGAATGCCAGAAGATATGCCAGAAGGTATGCCAGATAGAATGCCAGATAAAATTTCAGATAGAATGCCAGAAGATATGCCAGATTAAGTGCCAGAATGTTTGCCAGATAGAATGCCAGAAGATTTGAGTAGATAATATGCCAGAAGATATGCCAGATAGAATGCCAGACGATATGCCAGATAGAATGCCAGAAGATATGTCAGATAGAATGCCAGAAGATTTGCCAGTAACAAAATGTATAAATGTCATGGTGGGGATCACACGAAGTAAAGTAATTGTTTTTTTGATTTTCTTGTTTTCTGGTTTGTTTTTTCTGTTTGCTCTGGTTTTCTTTTTTCTTTTTTTATTTTTGTGTAAAACCCTACATTCTCTGTGTTGCTGGACTCAGAAGTATAGACTGCCAAGTGCAAAGACAACATTTTTCGGATCCAACCGCAAGCGTCATCACTTGTTGCTGTTTGTTTTCCGATTTGTCCTGCCTCAACACTTTTTGCCCAATCATCGACTTTAGAGGGTTGGGACCGCAAAAGAAGGTGCCGTAGACAAGGCTGAAGCTGTTTGTGATTACATTGTTCTGTGTCTTTTTTGTTGGTTTCACCTGAAATGAAGATGATCAGTGTATGACCTGTGAACTCATCACTCTTTTGCGTTGACATTTGTTGAGTGGTTGCGAGTCTAGATGTTTCTGCGCCCACGTGGTCATTGCAAGACCTGAAAGGCATTTGAGGGGGAGCCTGGCCATCATTCCACACACAGATTGGAAGAGCGAAACAGGACAGCATAGCTTGGTTCAAAAAGATTATTCAACTTCAGAGCCGACCGAGCCGCAACTGCTTTCAGGGAGATCACATGGGCCAGCAGGATCAGGAGATATCAGCAGCATGCACGTCAGCTATGTGTCGCATTGCATCTCTGAAGTGGGATGACCATCGATGACCCTGCAACGCATGCAAGTCAGATTCTTGCGATTTGGTCTGAAGCGCTCTTTGTAGCATTTTGTAGCCAATACCCATTGACAATATATCAAACACAGGTCTCCTTGGAAGCTATGTCAGGGTGTTACTTTTGAAGGCTAGACTGCAATTATATGGTGTTCTGTGTGTATCAATGTTTTTCCAGACTTGCTGCCTTTCCGGAATCGACAGTGACTGTAATATGTAGTAGCTATGTCAGATATAATTTGTCAGCCTAGTTCTTTCGGACTCGCCGTCCAACGATCATCCTTCTTTTTGGCGTTTTTTTGGCTAGACATCGTTAGCTACAGCGGTCAACAAGATCACCGTCCGTGGTCCATGGCGCAGGCCTTTGGATTCACCTGAGGCCTTTCGGCTCAAGGAAACGATTTCTCTCGCGCAGATCGAGGCACGGTATGGCACAGCTGGCCACGTAGTGCGCTGGTGCAATGCTAGTGCAATGTTGTGAAGTCTAAATTTGTGAAACTTGTGGTTGGTGGCTGCGTAGGTGTTTGCTGTGACCATCTTGAATTACAGCGTCAAATTTATCTTTTTGAGACTGCCAATGTTTAGACTGTGGAGAACAGATGTTTGTTCCATATTTTCATATATTTTCGCTATCCACCAGAAACTTATGGTGCAGGATTTTAGTTAAAGTGGTTGCTGATGGTTGCTGTAAGGAACTGAGGGACTGAATACCTCAGCGATCTAAGCGTGAGATACCCTGTTCATCCGCAATGTCACAGGCGCCATGGAGGTCGATCCGGGTGCAGCGCTGGAAGCGCAGCGCAAGGTGCAGCGTGTTGCACACCTGGCCACACATTTGCCAGAAGCAACACAGAAGCAACACAGAAGCAACGGAGAAGCGACAGCAAGACACTTGAAATATGCCGGCATATGAGCATATACTGCACCTCGCACAGTTTTTGCTAATTTTCAATCGTTTTCCTTAGCTGCGTCGTTTTTCCAGAGTATTGAAGGGAAAGTGGCAGAGCCATGTGAGGCTCATCCAGAGTTGGGTGAGCAGCTGGACAAGATGCAGAAGTACATGACTACCAAGCTGTCAGATACTGAGCCATTTGGAGTTGACTTCCCGTTCGACCCATGTTAATACATTTTTAATAGCAGTATATTGAACTTGGCGGAAAATGGTGTAAATAGTGTAAATGCAAAGTGACAAGAAAGATCCACGTGCTTGCGGTTTGTCGGAAGACATGTGTTTTTCCATTTTGGCTTAGAATGCTATTCCTGCCTTGGTGTATATAATCGGTTGCACCAGCGAATCAGCGCTTTTCTGACATTTGAGCCTTGATCTGAGATCCCAGAGCTACTTGTGACACAAAAGTTATGGCTCTGGAGTATCATGGAACTTACCATCAGAGTCCGTCAGCTTCCCTCAGGTACCACCAATTGACACAAACTCTCTTGGAGTGCGCCGAACAGTGCAAACATAGAAAAACGGAATGGTAAATACATCAATTTTGGGATGACCATGGGGCACCACTTAGTTTGGATGACTGTTTTGGAGGTCAGTTTGGGCATTACCTTCAGGAGCAACGTGGAACATCAGTCCCATCACATCTTGCTGAGGAGCTAAATCCTGAATGTGATTTGTCAAGTCTTGACCCATGCTGATGCTACTTGAACTATATAGCAAACATTAAGAAACATTAAGAGACTGAGGAGAGAGAGTGTTCCACCATCTGATTGATCACTATATAAGTAGGTGTTTGGACCTCTTCCTGCCAGTCTAGTGCCACAGTTGACTTCAACACTTTTCGTTCAAACTGAAATCATCAGTGTGTTCCTCTGCAGTGGGGTTCAGCCTTTGAAGTGGGTTTGAAGATTTGTAGGCCTCGGGGAGCATGATTGCACCCAAAACAGAAGCAAAAGGCCAGGAACTATAACACGCGTCAGTGGAGATTCTAGTTTCCGTTTCCAATTTAAAGAGCCGAGGGATGTCCTCACTTCCTCAAACGCGTCAAAGCAACCTGTCCTGTCCCGCCTGGAGTCTTGGGAGGTATTTGGTGAGTCCACCCTTCACAAGTCCAGCAGCAGCCGATGAGCTAAAGGGCTTCTTCGACAGTTGGGCCTTAGCGGAACCATCGTGGAAATCATTACTTTGCGAGAACTCCTTGAGGGGATGAATGTCCATCAAATATCCATCATCACATCATCATCACCCATCGTCGCAAGCTATGGGTGCACCCAGGCAAGCGGGGATCGTACCCCCCAATGCACATCCATTGACCGCGTCCAGAGATGTCCAGAGGCTTCATCAAGGGCTTTGATTCCAAGTTTGACAAAGTGCGATGGGCCAGAGCCCCAAATGGTGAATCCAAAGTGGTGAGGCGTTCGCTTGTGCCGCTTTTTTTTGCGTCGCTTGTGCCGCTTTTTTTTTGTGTCGCTTGTGCCGCTTTTTTTTGGTATCGACATTTTTCCTGTAAATTACCGTATAAAATGGTGTTTTGACGTGTTGTTTTTTTTGACGTCGCTTGTGCCGCTTTTTTCTTGGCGTCGGGTTTTGACCTGTAAATTTGCGTACAAAGTGGCGCTTTTGCGCGTGTTGTTTTTGATGTCGTTTGTGCGGCTTTGTAGTGGTATCAGTATTTTACCTGTAAATTGCCGTATAAAAGTGGCGCTTGTGTGCTTGCACGTCGACTGTGTTGCTCTCCCTCTACGCGATCCTTATGCTCTGCGGATAAAATCAGATGTGCTCACTGCGCTGCATTGCCGCAAGTTTGTGTTGCGAATAGCACCAGAGTGCCTAACAATAGATCTGTAGGAGATTTACGCTTTTAGAGTTTTTGTAGTGTTCAGGCTGTCAAGAGTAGGGATGGAGAAAAATCTTGAGATTTTGAGTGAGGCAGTTTTGTAACTGATCATGAAAGAGCAGTGCGTGTAAGTGCTCTACAGCAGGAAAGATGATGAGGTTGCTGTGCATCTGTATGCATAGGAACATGAACCTTATTAACTCACCCCACCCCACCGGTAACTGATCATGAAAGAGCTGTGCCTGTCTCTGCTCTACGGGAAGAAAGATGATGAGGTTGCTGTGCCTGTGTGTGCATAGGAACATGAACGTTATCATCCCACCCCACCCCACCCCACCCCACGGGTAACTGATCATGAAAGAGCAGTGCGTGTAAGTGCTCTACAGCAAGAAAGATGATGAGGTTGCTGTGCGTGTGCAGGCATAGGAACATGAACCTTATTAACTCACCCCACCCCACCGGTAACTGATCATGAAAGAGCTGTGCCTGTCTCTTCTCAACAGCAAGAAAGATGATGAGGTTGCTGTGCCTGTGTGTGCATAGGAACATGAACGTTATCATCCCACCCCACCCCACCCCACCCCCCCCACCCCAAGGGTAACTGATCATGAAAGAGCAGTGCGTGTAAGTGCTCTACAGCAAGAAAGATGATGAGGTTGCTGTGCGTGTGCAGGCATAGGAACATGAACGTTATCATACCCCACCCCACCCCACCCCACTGGTAACTGATCATGAAAGAGCAGTGCGTGTAAGTGCTCTACAGCAAGAAAGATGATGAGGTTGCTGTGCGTGTGCAGGCATAGGAACATGAACCTTATTAACTCACCCCACCCCACCGGTAACTGATCATGAAAGAGCTGTGCCTGTCTCTGCTCAACAGCAAGAAAGCTGATGAGGTTGCGGAACATGAATGAGAGATGAAGTGTTGATCGTTTTTTTTGCATTTCGTGGTAGCGTAATTTCGTGGAAATTTACAGGTAATCAGAGGTTTTTCGTCGCAAGTGATGTCGAAAATGTGTGGGGGTCATTTTCGGCGTAAGTGACCTTAAAAATTTCGTCCTAAGTGAACGTGGGACCATCCAAAGTGACAGGGGCGATTGTGCTGAGAGGATCTGAGAGGCATGTTTTGAGCCCTGGAATTCCGACTGTTTCTGTGGCCACTTCCCTAACTCTGTTGTATGTTGCAGTACGTTTGCATGGCTGCGCGAATCTGTGTGATGGAACATGCATGTAAAGCTAGCTTGTCAATGCTTGTCATAGTTTCTAAATACAGTGGTGTCATCCACGGCCAAGGTGCAGATCCTTTCGATCATTGCGAAACCCCAGACGCCTGCAGTAGCCCTCGATCTCATTGCGCCCTTTGAGGAGTCATGGAAGATATGGAATGGGGATGGAGATGAGCCACTCACTCCCCGCATCACTCCCCGCAACACCAAATCATGGTACTGTACCTTGACCTGAAGGAATGCAAAGAAGGAGTGCAAACCTGAATATATGATATGAGTATGTGTATATATATATATATAAGTTGTATTGAATGTATATGAATAGATGATACTGTATCAGATGAATATCTGAATTTATGGCATGATATGTGATAATATGTATGGTACTTACGTACTATTGAAATTCCCAGTAGATGAAAAGTGCCATCCCAGCAACAGGAAGCCATGTCTGGCAGCCGAGATGCCAAGTTTCTGTGGCAGACCTTGAAGGCACACTGCATAGGGGGAACCAAGTACACCATGGCCATAGGAAAGTGAGCCCAAGGCAGGAACAAGACCTGTGCAGTATTTATAATCCAGTAATCCATGTTTCTTGCCATATGCCCTTCTGAATCTCTGAGCTTATCAATTGCCATGTTGTGTCTTCATCAAAGTGTTTTGTGAACTCTACAGCAGGCTTCGGGGACTTCCGGTGCAGAATAAGAACGCAATTCTAGGATGTCCATGGAGTCAATCGATCCACAATAGGATCCATGATGAGTTGACGGATGTTCATGGCGAATGCAATTCGCAAGTCGTGATTCGCAGATAATGTAGTCGTATCTATGCCACTGGTTGTCCTATTTTCAGGGGGAAAAGCTCACTCTATCTGGAGACACAGAGGCAGCCAAGGCCTGCGAGCTGTTGTGTTTCCAGTGTTTGACACCATCCCACCACTGAAAGTCAAAAGAATGCCAAGAAGATCCGTACTGTAAAAAGCGAGCTGGACCATGCAATGCATTGCACTGCGAAGATTTCCTACAGGAGGCGTTCATTCCACTTTATCATTTTTGTGCATTTTCGTACTTGCCTAGCAAGTCGCCAGTTGAGAAACCTCCGTTCCAGGTCCTCTGGGTTTGATTTCGACAGGAGCTGCTTGACAACTTGGGGTCCGAAATTGAAGCCGCCTACGAGGCAAGCCCAATCTGGACCTGACCCAGATGGACCGTTGGCAATTCGGTGGTTTTGAATCAGTTCATAGCAGTTCTAGCAGTTTGCCACCTCACTGTTCTTATTTTTGCGCACACACGTTTGATTTCCAATATGTTACAACTGTGATGGGTAAACATGGAACATTGTGGAACTGAGATAAACTGAGAGATCTGACAGGTTTTTTTATGACAAGTCAAGGCAAAACTATGCAAACCTCTTGAATCTTGAAGAGCATTCTAGACGTTTTGCAAAAGTTACACTCATCATGTTTCTTGTGTCTAGCATATTACACTCCAGTCCCGGGAGCTTACCATCACGGATGATTCAGCCTTATTTTCCAAAGCAAAACTGGGAGATGGGTCCAACATGGTCCAAACATACTGAGTGCCACAAGAAACAACCAAATCATATATTGTATACAAATCCTTGGCACAGACAGCATTTGAAATTTGCACGTGTCTCTCCTTTGGCAGGTGCAGGCATTGATTCAGTCGCACTTCCACAAGACCAAGGCGTTGCTTTGGAAGACTCTGAGTCGGCCCCAAGAGCCTCAAGCTCAGTGGATTCCGTCGGATTCAGTGGTGTCGAAAAACAATTGCCTCTAATGACTCTAAATGACTCTAATCATGACGCAAAAAAAACTCAAAGACCTCTTGTCTCGTCTTGTCTCCTGGGCTCACCCTGCGGAGTAGAATTGAGTGGCCTAGTCCTGGGTAGTTGGGGGATGTGTATTCATCCTTTGTGCGCTTGCTCTAGAAAATGCAGAGATTGTCAATGGCTTGCTGCTGACCTGAGGTTCTACAAGAGCTCCATCCTGTATTTAGCGTTCACCCCACTCGAAGCTATCCCAGTAGAGGAGTGCCATGCTCCGGGTTGAGGGAGCGAGACGGTGTCGGTAGATGAGACTCATTGCTCTCAGTTACTTCTGGGAGATACTCTTCATGTTTGCACTTCATTAGAATCTATAATCTTAATCTTATTTTTTCAATATACATTGTATTTTGGTATCACGCCTCTATTAAACCTTTCTGTCTTGGAGCTTCTGATAAGCGTGCAACGACAAAGCCAAATCGTTATGTAGGTTTACATTAATATCCCCATGTTATTGAATCGTTGGTTCGTTATTATATGGTTATATAGCTGAATATAGCCGCATTAAATACTTAAGATATATAATGATAGTTAATGTCCCCAGGACCTGTGGCAAATTTCTGCCCAGGAGCGACCGCGCATTGCTTTTGAGACGGTGGTCTCCGCCTTGGTGGCTGAAGAGGAGTTCAACTTTGGCGAGTTGACTCAGCAGGAGATCATTCCATCTTTGGAAGGCCCCGGCGTTGCAGTTCGCTACATTTCAATGCATTTTACTGATACTGACAGAGAATCAGCATAATCAATGATAATCAGGTCTGTTTCAGAATCTTTCAGAGCTGCACTTCATCGAGGAGGACTTCAAATTGTTGTGGAATATTAATGCAGTTTAACATAGTTTAACCAACTAATACCCAACGAAGCACCGGCACTGCCAGTCTACTCCGGTCCCGTTTGCTCGACACAGGCTCTCCTTTTGCTTGGATCAGAGAACTTCTACAGGCCATGAGACTGGAGAACACAACTCAGCAAAACCCAATTCAGATTCTCAGGCAATGCATTTCGAAGGTCCATGGTCCATGTACCCACTTACTCTTACCCACGGCTGATCAGTCTTATCGGTTTTGCAAATCTGATTGCTTCAAGCAGCCATCTCTTCATACTCAACACTGCCTGAGAAATGAGGGAACGCTGTTAGCTGCCAGCTGCCCCAGCTGCCCAGACGATGTCTTTCACCTGAGAGGCCTTCAGTGAAGGTAAATTCGATTTGCGACCACCTCAGCACTTTTGCTGGCACCAAGTCCACATCCCCGGAGAAGGACTCAAGGGTATTCATGAGCAAGTCTGGCCCAGATATGCTTGATTCATCTTGATTCCATGGCACTTATGACATTAAATAAGTGAATAGTAAGGCCTTCATTCTTGATTCGGCCTGGTTTTCATTTTGCAAACGACCGTATTGCGTGGCCTGTGGTGTGATCTTCCATTGTTTTGGTCCGAAATCCCAAACAATTGTGATGCGCGTGTCAGAAAATCAGACTCCAAGAAGAGTACCTTTTATACATATGTCACAAAGAGTGGCTTACCCTTCGCCACTCACAGCTTACCAAGAACCTGACAGCGTGATAGCAGCATCACATCAGCATCACTTAGGTTTGACAGCGCCCTTGCCAAAAACAAAGCTCAGATGGACGCCACTCCTGAGCTGAAGTCCGCAGGAGACACTCTCAGGCCTTGGAAGAGATCAGTGCAATGTGATCAGCGTGTGATCATATGACCACATATTAGACATAAACAATCATAAACATTATTAATTCTTAAGAGTTATGCTCTATCGGTCAGCCGGGGACCCTAAAATAATTAGGTACGACTTATGTGGTCGGTACGGGAACGTACGGTGGGTACGCATAGTGGGGATGGGTACGGTGGGTTGGTACGGACATTGGGTACGGAGGTGCTGTGGCACGGTATGGTGGTACGGTATGATGGTACAGTACGGTGTGGTGTGGTAGGTACGGTGGAACGGCATGGTACGAATACGGCCAGATAGGTACGGTACGGATAGGTACGGTATACGGATAGGTATGGTACGATGGGGTACGGATAGGGGTAAGCTGGCGACAAAGAACAATAATTGTTGTATCATTATAATTATAAATTATATAAGAATTATAATGAGATTAATTAATAAAATATTTGAATATCAATAAAAATGTATTGATATTAAAATATGGTGTAGTAGTAGTGACAGTGTATTATATTATATAATATTATCAGGGATCAACGACGATTTGTGGGTCAAAATTGTGACTCACTCACTAGTGAGCCCTTGAGTGCTGCTAGCACAATCGCTCTGAAAATTCAAACCAACTGCCAACTGCAGACTGCAGCATTGCGTTTCTTTCCTTCTCTTGCGCCCTTCAAGCACTGCTGTTCTGATCCGAATTTCCGGGTGGTGGATTATTTAGGAAGCACGGCGTTTTGCCTGTGCTTTCCACTGCTCCAGGGCAGTGGTCGCTTCATTCATATCCTCCACATCACTTTGTGTATCGAAGCGGACACTGCAAAATACAGCCAGCAAAGCGGCCATGATGCAAGGCATTGACTACCTGAGATGAGTTTGAGTTTAGGACAATCACCAAATAATAATCATGACTCATGACCATGACTTCATGACTTGTGACTCATGACTTATGACTCATCTCATGACAGTGGAAGATGCTGATATGATTCTGATGTGCAGTCTGATGTGATTTGATCAGTCAGTCTAGTCGAGCCACCAGTCTATACAACATCAACCACTGATAAAATCTAGTAATCTAGTAATTATGATTTGTAAGCGCTACAGTCTACAGTCGGAAAAGGACCTGCCTGAATCTGAGTCTGATACTGACTAGACTTGACAGCGACTAGACTCTGACTCTGACTATACTAAATTTCCAGAGAACAAACATCCTGGTCCTGGTCCTCATCCTACTGCCTACTGCATCAGTCAATGTCAAGTGTCGAGTCAAGTGTCCACAGAAAAACACACCAAAGGAATCTCGGCAGCAGCATTCAAGTATACAAAACACAGTGAACAGTGAGCCGTGAGCCAAAGTAACAAATTTCGCCACCCCCCCCTACCAAGAAACAAATTTCCAGCCGAATTGGCCAACTGGGCATCGGTGTGCTCCACCGGGGCAATCAGGTCTGTCACAAACAGGCCCTGTAGAGCAAGAAGTTCTTGTCCTCAATTTCATCATCGAATCAAATCATCGTCATCGTCAGTAGTATCATCAACATCCTCATCATCACCATCGCCGAATTCATCATGAGTCATGAACCTCATAAGTCTCATAAACAAAAGTCTCAGAGCCTCATAGTCATCATTAGCAGCAGCATCAATCATCACCAATCAATCATGAATCATACATCACAGAATCACATGCAGTCAGTCTCAGTAACATCCAATCCAACATCATCCAAGCAAATCATCAATCATAATAATTCGTGGCCTATGATCTGTCAAAGCGCAGTGCACTGCTCATGAAAAGAACTGTAAACATAATGTAAAGACATTGAACTGAAAGAAAGCTGAAAGTTGAAGTTGAAGTGGCCCAACAGAAGCCGTCCCTGTTCGACATGCCATAGCTTGGAGCCGGGGAGTATGGTTGGAACTACCTACCAGACAGTTGGAGGCTGGAGAGGCTACTGCTACTACTACTACTGAGATGATACCAATCACAAATCACCAAGAGCAAATACCACAACAGTCTTCATACTGACGGACTCATTCTGAACTCATCATCAATCATCAGGGGGCGTCGTAAATCACAAATAGACTTAGACTTAGGTAGCTTAAATCAATGACTGCGCTGCGACTGTCTCTGCATGTTACTCCCACCACCCACCCCAGACCCCAAGCCTTTGTCTTTGACAAACTCGTGGGCATCCTTGTAACTGTCTGAGATACATCCGCGAAGGCAAAAACATCCTTGTTGTTCTCCTCGTTTCTCTGATTCCAGTGCTCCACAAAGCACAGGGCCTCATTCCCATTGTCATGGGAACTTGTGAAGCAACACAAGCAGCAGCATCACACATGGATATCACACCGAATCACATCCATCACACAAAGAGGAGTGAGTGAGTCATTTGCCACGTCTCACCATGATTGTCATCCTCATCTAATCTCAGCTCTTTGAATAATCGAAAATTCAAATCGAACCGAATCAAAATATTCATATCTGTAAATCTGGTGATTCATAGTCATTATATATATTGAAGAAAATTCATTTATTTCATTTGTATTATAGTACACATGTATCAGTATTGTCTTGCTTTATGTTTTCAAAGAAGTATTATTAGTCATATATTATCAGATGATATACTGTTACAAATTACAAAAATGATATGATATAATGATATATAACATATATATTAGATAAAATAGTAACAACCAAAATTATTTAGAATATTAAGATATACAAATACAAATAATATAATATATATTTTAATTGTAATATAAAATAAAAATATTACGTATTGTATTATGTATTGTGTATTACTGTACTGTATTACATATTTATTTTCGGTGATCACAATTTGAAAAATAATTATTCTGACTAAAATTATAATTGTAATTGTAGTATGTTGTGCTTGTATTGAATTAGTATTGTATTGTATTGTATTGTAAAATTGTATGCAATCAATTTTGAATATTATTTTAGGTTATAGTCTATAGGTTAGTAGTAGTAGTAGTAGTAGTAGTAGTAGTAGTGAGTAGTTAGTAGGGAGGACTAGTATCTAAGTATCTACTATATGATTCTTAAAAATATTTTGTTTCATTCAAATAATTATAAATCATATATCATATTATATATAAATATAGTTTAATATCATTTTTGTATATATTATATATGCTATTAAAAAATGCTATTACATATTATAAAAAATATCTGTTTAAATTAAAATTATATTTAAAAATATTTTAAACTATATTAATTAAGAAATATAATATATTAAAATTTAATAACCGATAATTACAGGCAGGTAATTCGATAGAAATAACTTGAAATGAAACTGAAACAGAAACTCAGCCCAAGCCAAGTTGCCTGTTGCTCCCTGTCTGGCAGAGCTTCAAACCATCGAGACTGCGTCAAGTGTGTGGATGGCGTGAGTGGCCACTTCACACCTAATTGCTCAGCGAGATTGCTGTGCTGCCCACGAGCTAGGACCAGGCTCAGAAGAAGCTTTCCTTTGAGCTCGCCGGTCTCCAGCATTCAATCGATGGTTCAATTCGGCCAAAACTACCCGGTCATCATCCTTCAGCAAGAAGTCCCGGCGTTGGGGCATGCCAAAATCGGATGTCTTCAGCTTTTCAGCGCAGCAAGTGTAGCCGAGGCCTTCCAAATAGCTTAAGGCCATTTGAAGGTTTGATTTTGTCTGCCTTATCAGGGCCAGCAAAGCATCAACCAAAGCAAATGCCCTGTTTGATAGTGACACGGATAGGACAGTGATTTTGTAATAATTGTAAGTGTGTACTGTACTGTGTACTGTGTAAGTGTAAGATGATGCCAGTTAGTTAGTCAGATCAACTGCTAGCTTCAGAACACTTTATTATCATTATCATTATTATTACTATTTTTAGATTTTCCCTATTGCTTTAAATATTTTACCGATACTGATCCTGAATCATCTGTTGCTGCTGTTGAAAGAAAAAACTTTGCAACTAACTTACTTTGTACTTTCAATTTGACTTTGACTCAAATTTGGAAAAGACAGCGCAATACACCGACATCGAAACACAGGAAACTGGGTCATAGTCGTAGTCATAGTCACAATTCCAGTACATGATACATGAGTATGTATGAGTACAGTACAGTATATGATACATGCATGTATGTGCCAGTGACATCAATTATCGGACGAAGAAGAACCATCCTTCAAACTCACCATATCATGTAACATGACATGTCGCGAACCGACATGACAAACTATTTTGAATTTTGAATTTTCACTCGATTGAGAACCAATCTCAAAGACTCTTCTGCAGCACTGCTGTAGCAGAGTCACTCTCGGTCGTCTTCCTCCCCAGAAGAAGTGTCCATGGAGTCTACATTCTCAAGGATGAAGGCTGATGGCTGTGACTTCTCGACACAGTGGCAGACGCCGTTGAATGTTGCCGTCGATGAACAATCCTTAGCCGCTGCGCAGCAAAATTCAGATTCCACCATTCACACCGTCACTGAGACTGAAGCACATCAGTGTCAGTAGTTCACCATCTCTGACCGGTGATAGTGATACATGACGTGTATTATCGACTGCTGTATCATAGTCTCAGAGTCAGTATAGTATAGTCAGTCAGTATTCAGTATAATAAATGCGAAAGCAGTGTAGGCAGGAATTAAATAGCGTGATGTCCAGTACTTGCCTTGTGCCACAGCCTCTTGTCATCTGTGGCACGCGGCTCAAGCAACCCGACGCTTTCCCATGCGAGAAAAGGAACACCGCTTGCGCTGCCCTGGGGAGGTGGAGAATTACTAGTACCCGATCAAGACCGACGGCAAATACAAGTTCAAGGGCCAAGTCACAGTCCATTCACAGGTTATCAGCCGTACGCTCATCACTGGGCGTACGGTGGTCCCACTTTATCCTCAACCCCTTCGGCATCCTGGTCCTCCTGCCCTACTACAAGACGTGAGCTTGGGGAAAACGGAGGTGGACTGACAACAAGAAGATGTCGCAAAAGAACCAGTCGAGCAGCAACGACACAAGCTTTTCCTTCGGAGCGAATGTCGCTCCGGCCCAGGCAATCAATGACACGCCTGGATCCCAAGAAAGCGGCGGCGGCGGCACGATGTCCTACCGTGCTGCTGGAAGCATAGCATCAACAAGCAGCTTCACAGTGGTCAATCAAGCTGACGTAGTTCATGGAGGAAGTGCCAGAAGAGCAACATCGGCAAGATCACCTCGCGCTGCAAGGTCTCGCATTGCAGAAGACGGCGGTGGCCGAAGCCCGTCGGGCGCGGCCACGCGGGAGGATGAGGCAGGTAAATCTACCACCTCATCCAAACGCAAGCCATCGACCAGCGCTACGAGGAATGAGAGCGAGGCACGTCTTCGACGTCAACTACAACATAACACCGAGAAGCTGGAGAGGAGCGAACGGGCAAGGACTGAACTGGAAAACAGACTAAGTCTTTATCAGGATGTTCTTGCACACCGTGATCAGATGATTAACAACATGGAGATCTATTCACATCAACATCATGAAGAATATCAAGAACATGTCAACTCCGAGATGGAATTCGTGAGAGTTTCCCTCATCGATGCACACCATGTACTTGAAGAGCAGACGATCGCACTGGCTGAGGCGCATCTCCTGGACGAAGGTTCAACAATGAGGATCATCGAGCTGGAGAAGCGTGGTCAACTTGCTGAAGCAGGTGCGGCACACATTGTTCGGGAAAGTATGGAGATGAGGGGAAAGTATCTCACTGAACTAGAGAACGCATCACAACTCATTCGTCAACAACATGACACATCTGAAGCTATGACAATTCACTTTCGTCAAGATGGGCTACAACTGCGTGAAGCATGTACACAGTATGTCCAAGACAGGGAGAATGCGAGCAAGGAAGAAATGGAGCAATTGAAACTGAAACTATCAGAGCAATCACTTATGATGGCTGATAACAATGAGATGAACATGGAATATGGCCAACAAGCTGTTGCAGTACGTGATGAACAGTTGGTAGAGATGCAATCGACCATCGACGAACTGACTGCTAGTTTATCGCACAAGGACAACCTCATTGCTATCAGGGATGATGCGAATCGTGATCACATCGTGAAGGTTCGTGACATGAAGAACATGATTCAGGAGAGAGAGGAAGAGTACAACCGGAAGCACAACGAACTCGAGGTGGAGATCAGAAGCCTCATGAAAATCAATGAGAACGAGAGTGCTACCCGGGAATGGTATACAAATCGATTCACTGACGAGAGGAACGAGTTCCGCCAGTTCAAACATGATGAACTCAGTGCATTCAAGGACAGGGAGATCACCATCGAGCGCGTCAAGGACGAACTCATGGATGAGAACATGGCTTTGATTGAGTCCACCAATCAGTTGAGAACACGAGTTGCTGAACTTCTTGGATCTCGATTTCATGCCGGTGGCGATGAAGACAATGCCAAGGTGAATGAAGAATTACGTGAAGAACTTCACAAAGCCAACATGGAGATTAGTCGACTTCAAGAAGCAGTTGAAAGCAACCCGAAACTCACTGAGGCACTCATCGACGCCGAAGAGGCAGAGGCAGATAGGTACAAGAAGCTCTATCAGTCGGCATGCTCTGAACGTGACCATGTGATCAGAAAGAATGACTCACTGAAACAATCACTTCATGATGCGAGACTGACAATGAGCACGGTGCCAGCGTCATGGAGCAGAGTATCGACTAGAGCTACAGTACCAGCTTCACCATCAGCGGTGCCTCCTACGACCCTAGTTCCGAGGACGACTGCACTTACTGGCAAAACTCCATCATTTGCGGTATCGATTTCAACACCTATGGGTACGCCCAAGGCATCCTCTACGACAAAGAATCATGATCCTGCTCTACCACCACCACCATCACCTAGCGTGAACAATGCCATCAACAGCCAGACCAACAGCGAGATCGATGATCTACGTGAGAAGCTTCGTCGGTCTGAAGAACGAGCTCAACAGAACTATGATGAGATGAAAGAATACCAGAGTTGGTTGGAACAAGCTGAAGAAGGGCAAGAATCTTTGAAAGACAGCAAAGCCCCTGAATTCGAGCCCGTTCCTGATAATCCTCCTGGACTTTGGGAACGGAAAGATGGCAAGGATGCTAGTGTTGCAAACAGTGATGTTGGTCAAGATGGCAAAGATTGGGTAACTAGGATTTCCAGAAAGGAGCACGAGAAGGTCACCGTCAAGCCATGGCCAAAATGCCAAGATCTTGATGTTTGGCGTTCCAACGTCGTGCAAGCCGTATGTGTTGCATCAGGTGGTCCAGACACGGCTGCATGGAGAAGATGGCTATCTCCTGCTCTATTACCCAGTCCTGATTATGCCGAACTTGCCGATTCAGGAGAATTCCGTTTCCAGTCCATCGACTCCAAGTTATCCATTGCCTTGCAAAACATGGTAGACTCCGCTGGCGAGACGGCATCGGAGGTCAAGGTTCGGATCAGACAGAGGAGTCAAGTTCTGGGAAAAGAAGGAAATTTCCTGATGGGCAGGGAGATATTGGCAATGGTGTTAGATCATTTCAGAACAACGTCGAAAGATGAAGTATTGTTCAATGCCAGCCACATCTACAAGTTACAGTATCGTGGTGACAAAGAGATGGATAAGTTCCTCCATGCTTGGATTGAGATCATCGCCAACATGAAAGCTGAGGACATTCCATCTGACAACACACTGCGTGATCATCTGCTGAGGAAGATTGATGGTTCCCAGGCGTTGCACGTTGACCTCACGATCTTCAAGGGTAGGGACAATGATGATAAGAAGAAATCATATGGTGAACTCTTGGAGATAATGAGGAGGCACATAGCACGTGCACGCGAAGACCGCAATATCGCGGCCAGGGACAAGTTTGCCACGGACTACACCAATCTTGGTAAGCCTTCTACCCCAGCTCCGAAGCCGACGGCTCCGGCTCCTACGCCAAAGGATAGGAAGGGTGGAAAGCCGAGTGCTCCAGCACCCAAGGGCAAGCCTGGAGCTCCTGTTCTACCTTCCGGCAATCCCAAGAGTCACGGCAAGGGGAAAGGCAAGGGTGGCAAACGATCGAGATCACCTTCCACACGAGATACTTCGAAGACCTTTTGTCACTTCCACTTCAACAAGGGCAATTGCAAGCATGGTGACAAATGCCAATACAGTCACTCCCAATATCATTGGGACAAGAGGAAGGACAAAGGTGGCAAGGGCAAGAACAGCAGATCGGCTACTCCAAGGAGATCGCAGACCCCTGGTGGAAAGAAGGATCGACATTGCTATGGTTGGCTAAAGGGCGATTGTCAGAAAGGTGACAAATGTACCTTCAAACATGACCCAAGCATGAAGGGCAAGAGAGCGGCGCCTTCTACAAAGACGCCCGACGCCAAAGCTACTCCGGCATTAGTCCGTGAGTACGATGACGATTTCATCGTGAATGCAGTGCCTATCGAGAAGAAGAAAAAGATGGATGTCAAGTTCAATGACAAGGTGGAAACCATCGTGTATGTGAAGCCTGATTTTGTGGAATGTTCCAACAGGAAACCAAAGAGAAACATGTCCAGAGCTCAGAAGAAGTCATTGACGTGCAGAACTACCAAAGAAATCATGGATGACCAACAATGGGCACTACAATCCAAGTTGGGAATGACAAGAGCACGTGCAATTGGCATATTGATGGACGACTATGGTGAGTTTTCTGATGTTGATGAAGTATACATCATCCTGGGACCCAAGAACGATATCAGGCTCAAGATCAACAACATTGATTTATTGGAGAACAACTCACGAGATGAGATATGCTATGAGGAAGTGATTCCTCATGTTCCAGGACAATATGGTCGTCGAGACAACGTCATGTGCATCACTATGCCGATCGAGCTCAAGGACCGACGTTTCATCATGGACTCTGGCAGTGGTCACGATCTTATATCATCTACGAGAGTGGATAGGATGGACATTGACACCTATCAAAGTGATCGAGTTAACTTCCACACTGCAAATGGCATCACATCAACAACCACGATGGTGGATTTGGATTTCGACACGTTCAATGATCCTGCAAGGGCTCATGTGTTGGAGGATACCCCATCTGTTTTGTCATTGGGAAAACGTTGTATGGAGCAAGGCTACACCTTTGTATGGCCTAGCGGGAGAGAGCCCTACATGATCAACTCCGAGGGTGGCAAGATTAAGATGGAAGTTCATGATCTCATCCCATATGTCTACCTTGGAGCCAAGGACTACAGGCCATCGTCAGACTACGAGGCCGAGTTAGTGATGAAAGTGTTGGGTCTCAATGATAATAACCATGCATCAAGGACAATCTATCTAGATGGTGAAAGTGGTGATGAGATGTCCGAATCAGAGGATGGAGTTGGTACGTACGTCGACGGACCGACGAAGTCTCCGAGGAAGACGAAGAAGAAGAAGCGTTCCAAACGAAAGACGACTCCGGTAGCAGCTGGTGAAGAACTCGATGATGACGATGACTATGAGCAGTCCATCCGCGAAGAAGATCCAGATGATGATGAAGTTCGTGTTGACGAAGTTCCAGGTGCGGATGAAGATAAAGAAGATGATGACGATCGAGTACCAGCAGCTGATGATATTCCTGAAGTCGATCAATCCGATGAAGATGAAATTGGTGTTGAACATGGACCACCTGAAGATGAAGATGATGAGGATGACATCGATGTTGATGATCCTGATGGAGGAGTACGTCTGTCAAAGAGAGGTACGTTGAAACATGAAGCTCGTACTCTTGAACATCTTCTGACACATCGATATAAGAACCCATACTGCAACTCCTGTGTTAGGGCCAAGATGAAGCATCATAAGACCTACAGAGGTGCATTTCGCCGAAAGCTCACGAAGTTCGGCGACCTCATCACCTTCGACTTCATGGATACTCGCAAGACGACCAAGTTGGGCTATGACACGGTCAAAGAGATTCTTGTCATTCGAGACAGGTATACCGGCATCATTCAGAGCTACCCTTCTCCAACCAAGAACACTGAAGATGTTGTGAGAGCGGTCAAGTACTTTATGGGAAGACGAACGATCAGGGAAGCCTATTCTGACAAAGCCAGACAGTTTGTCAAGGGCATGGAGGCTCTCAAGATTCCCTTTGATCATGCTCTGCCGGGAAGACCTTCGACAAATTCTCTTGCCGAGCGCAACAACCAGTTCGTCATTGCAACTACTACCACATGCTTACTCGAGGCTGGACTACCAGCATGTTTCTGGAAGTTTGCCATACGGTGTGTATGTCATCTACTCAATGTGGAACCTGGTGAAGATGATGTGAGTGCTTGGTGTAAACTCCATGGCGCCGAGTTCAAGGGCGACAAGATCCCATTTGGTGCATTGGTTTATTTCAAACCGAGTGGAGCCAGAGCCAATGAACAAGCTCACAAGTTTGATCCCAAGGGTATCCCTGGTATCTTTGCAGGCTATGAAATAGCTCCAGGTGTCAATTGGCGAAGGCAATATATGGCATGGGCATCGTCTGACATGACGAAGCAGAACTACTCGTTCAATGCTAAGACAATCATTGACAAGCTACGCCATCCACATCTCACTGAGAAGATCGAAGTGCACTTGCCATTGACGTTCCCATGCAAAGATATCTACGAGAAGGTGAACACTACATTGGAAGGGTTAGCAGTGAAAGATCGTCTTGAAGGATCACCAGATTTCATTGAAGATCAGCGAGACGATGATGATGATGATGATGATGGAGACGACGATGATGAAGGCGATGGTGATGACAAACCCAAGAAGAGTAAGATCACAAATCGAGTTGAACATCAGGAAGAATTTCATCGCATGATGGAGGAAATGGACATCAAACTTGACAAAGAGAAAGCTGATGATGCTGAAGTCGTTGATGGTCCTCCTCTACCTCCTCCTGATGGTGAACCTCCTTATGATGGGCCTGAACATCTCTATGGGTAAACCTGGTGACGGCATCATCTACCTCAGCGACATCGGCGAGCATGTCAAGCTCGACAAACGTGGACGACCTTATCGTGTTGGTCCAGATGGTCGCAAAGAAGTACGAGGGTCACCAAGGCCAAAGAGCAGTTACAGTCCGGAAGAATGGAGAGCACTATCCGCTAAGGAGAGAGATGTCATCATTCGTCGTGGAAAACTTGAAGAAGAAGCTGAGAAGCTTAAGGAGATCAAGTGGAAAAAGGAGAGAGACAAAAAGGCCAAGGCCGAAATCTCCGAGAAGAAGAAACATGATCCAAGTTCCTCCAAAGATCCAGCCAGAGATGAAAGTCGAAAGAAGAAGAAAAAGGATAATAAGAAGTCAAAGGAGAGCTCAGGCAAAGATGGTGGAAAGGACGCTGCTGTCAATGTGGGGACGCTCCGAGGAGAGTGGGAACGTATATCTACGCCCCACGATCCGATGACGAGACCGATCCACAACCGAGGTCGCAACCCATGGGAACGTTCGCCGACGCCCCATGGAGCGAGTGATCTCGATGACATCAAGAAGCGTGATGCTACATCACCGTCAGCGCCAAGTGAAACGAGTACAAACGTCCCAAGTGATGATGATGGTCAAGAGTTCTTGAACGAATGGGACGAATGGTCTGAACATGAAGTTGGAGATGGACCAAGAGCTCACTGTGAAGATGTTCACTATGACTTCAATACCGGGAAAGTCACAGCACCTGCTAATGTTGCACCAGCAACTCCTACCTCAACAGACTCCAACGGCAAGTCCAAGGTCAACCACTTCGTGAGTTCAGTTCCTTGTATGCCTTGTGTTCATCAAGACCTTGAACATCGTGAGAAGTTCGGTCAAACTGATGTGAGGTTTGGGAAGTTGTTCAATGCGATGGTCTCACGTCCTGTTGCTCGTAAAGAGATGATGGAAGACCCGGACGCCAAGGCTTCTATGAGGAATGAGTGGTTGGGACAGCATAAGCAGGGAGTGTATGACTTCTCCGTTATTCGTGAATACGATGATGTTGTTGCAGAAGCAAAACGTGAAAGAAAAGAAGTTCACATGGCACGAGTACACGGCATTTGTGTCGAGAAGAACTACCAGCTACCAAAGGGGAGCCCTGGACGCAAGTTCAAAGGAAGAGGCGTTCTACTTGGCAATCAAGTTAAGAACCAGCACTGGGAAGCCGCGTTCTTCCAGGACCTCGGCAATTCCCCAGCGACATTTGAAGCCTCCCGATGGGCAGATTTCTATGGTTGCATCCCCGGTCATGATGTGAAGTTAGCAGATGCTATTCAAGCTTATATTCAAGCGAGGCTTACGGGACCTCCTTGTTGGGTCGAACTCCCTGAAGATGCATGGCCGGACGACGTTGACATCCGGAAGTTCAGAAGACCGGTAGTGCGACTTGTCAAAGCACTTTATGGTCATCCTGATGCGGGCACAATGTGGGAACAACATTGTGACAAACATGTCCGTGAAATTGGTTTTATGCCAGTAGGGGAGGAATGGCCATCAATGTATTTCCATAAGGAACTCAAACTTTTGTTAGTCATCTATGTGGATGATCTAAAGTTAGCTGGACCAGCGCAGAACCTCACGAAAGGTTGGGAAATGTTAAGGTCTAAGCTGCGCATAGAACCAGAGACTGATCTGGGTCTTTATCTTGGTTGTTTGCTAAGCAAAGGAACCAATCGCCTTTATGACGGCACAGAGGTCACAACTATGACCTACAATATGGAGGGTCTTTTAAAGCTCTCTGTTGAAAGGTATCTTGAACTTGTTGGGAAGGATACCAAATTAAAACAGGTCTCAACACCTAGTCTCCCTGAAGAGACAAAACAACATAAGTCTCGAGCACCAACACCTGGGGACCCTAAGCATGCAGTTCAATGTCCTTGGTGTTCTACAAAATTTGATCCTGGATCGCCGGTTGCCTTACAGCCCGGTGCCTCCGATTTCCGGCCGGAATCTGTTGAAGTCCAACGAGGTACACTTGCCCCTCATGCTGCTAGCATCTTGATGAAGCTTCTATATGCAGCAAGGATCGCCCGATTTGATCTGTTGAGATCGATCAATACACTAGCACGCAATGTGACAAAATGGTCCATACAAGATGATGCAAAACTATACCATCTTATGTGCTATGTCAACTCTACCTTAGGGAAGAGAATGATTGGATGGGTCGGGAATGACATGAAAGATTTATCCATTGCGTTATATGCAGATGCTGACTTTGCGGGATGTGCGCAATCTTTGAGGTCCACATCAGGTTCTCATATGCATATTCAGGGGAAACGTACTCGGTTTCCGTTAGCTGGTGGAAGCAAACGCCAGGGGTGTGTGAGCCATTCTACACCTGAAGCTGAGATCGTAGCCGCTGATGTAACCCTTCGAACAATGGGTCTTCCTGCCCTCAGTATTTGGGAAACGCTTACAGAATCTTCTCCCAAGCTGTTGTTTCATGATGACAACCAAGGGATGATTGGCGTGGTTCGTTCTAAAAGAAATCCAACAATGCGGCATTTGGAAAGGACTCATGGAATTTCTATTACGTCATTGCATGAGCATTTCAGCAAAGATCACTTTGTTCTCATGTATGAGATCACAGCGAAGATGGCCGCGGACATCCACACAAAAGGTTTTACAAACCCACTTGCCTGGAAAAAGGCATGCATGTTGATCAATCTTTTGGAACCCGAAGACCTTGGTTCGAAGCAATTGGCAGACCTAGTGCAGCCCACTACGGATGTTGACACTACAGTTCGTCAAGTTTTTCAGTCAAGGACAGATGAGGTTCCTAATTTTCCATATACTGAAACACCCATACTGCCACCTGAGGTGTACCGTAAGGGTCTTTCAAGTCGCGAAAAGCTTCAAGAGCTACCTGGTATGGATCCTATCTTTGTGGTCAAAACCCCTACATTGTTCAGAACAAGACCAGCTGGTGTCAAACTTCCTGCAGATTGCCTTCGGAGCACCTGGATCTTAGTCCACGGGAAGTGGGAAAGAGTGGAGGATCGTGTTCCACCATTGTTACAACAATCACGTTTTGACAAATGGATTGAAAGGGCATGTTTTCAATACCATTCCCCCACTTCCGCTCCGATTGTCTCACTGCCCGCATGTGCGTCGACGGCGGCCAGAGAACAGTTCTCACGTGCGGCGACGTTTGAACTGGACAATCATCCGAGCCTCACATTCAGTACTGAAATACTCTTTGAACAAGCTCAACGTACTCAGAAGATTCCGTTTACGTTACATGACGGGCATCCCATGACTATAAGGGTGATCAATGCTATAGTACGCCTTGTTCATGGGGGGAGAGGCATGGAGGATTCAAAATCGTCAAGTTCCAAAACAAAGAGTTTCAAGTCGACAAAATCGCATATGCGGAGAAGAAACATCAAGAAAGTAGCATCAGCAACTGAATGTGGTCATGATGAAGTTCCTGTTCGTGATGAATGGAGATGGATAGGTGATCATATTCTGGAAAGGATCCACAATATACCAAGAAGAGAAATGTTCGTTCCAAGTGATTGTGAAGATTGTCCCTGTGATCATCGTTTGATTCAAGATTGGAGAGAAACTCAATTGAAGTTCCAGTCGAATGTGAGGGTGGACAAAAGTAATTGGCGTCTCCGTGGTGATAATGGAGAAAGGTCAAACAATCGAAATGAGTTCTGGACTGGAAAGTCTATCTTTCGCGTTTTGAGACATCAGGAGGTTCTTCCGATTGCGAGTTGCATTATGGATGATAATCTGATGGCTTGTGTCAACGCCATGGGTCTGGACATCATTTCACCGAACAAAATATTTATTCCCCACACATATCGGATGATGATCGAAGAGAACAAGAATGACAGTGAGTTGAACATATTTGCGGACAGTCTGATCAATTTATTATTGGTTCGTGACAATGGGCAATGCATGAAGTATACGTTCGTCAGATCTATTCCCGATCTCGAGAGTACAAAATATTTGGGGAAGAACGTCACTATTACATTGCAAGAGTTGCCCGAAAGTACACCCGCTATGATATTGATGTGTGCTGAACCTTCAAGTTTGATGACAAAGAGATACAGTACAATTATGGATACATCTATTCATTTGGAGTTGATCACGGAGGATGATGACCTTCTCTCCAGATATGGGAGTGCGAAGTGGAGGAGATGCCTCCGCAGCAACAAGGATTGCGTCTTCTTCGCTGGACCTTGCACAGGCGGATCTCCATGGAACAGGCTGAACAAAAGAGTCAGTTGGTTCACTGCTCATTTGATCAACGCCAAAGCACGTCTATACTGGAAATTATGGGAAGAGTTTTCAAATTGTCTTCTGAAAGTGATTAAGTTGGATGCCATGGCACTACTGGAATTACCAAGAGGTTGTGATTATTGGCATGATGAACGGATGAAGTGCATGGTTGAAGGTACAGAATCACATGTCCATGACTTTGACGGATGCATGTATGGTCTGAAGACACAGTTTGATGATCGTCGTATTCCTATTAAGAAGCCATGGAGGATTGTATCGTGGGGGGTTAAGTTTGATTTACACAAGAAGTGTGACCGAAGACATGATCATGGGAAGTGTGAAGGTCGTGAAACAAGGATCACTCAGACCTACACCCAGCAGATCGTCGACATCATCTTGAAAACGATATGTCGGAATGTGTCTATTCGGTTCAAGAAGTCGTTGTCAAGTGGAGATAACACATGCAGCAGTTGCATGCATGATAGACGTTCCATCAAGAAGACAGCGGTATCAGTTGCATACAACAATGATGAAGTTACAGCGGATCTCATGTGGTTGATGATGTTTCACAAGGACAGATGTCAGATCAATGTTGACCCTGATTTCTCAGGACATCAAACTATGGGAAGTCAATCCTTCAAGACTATTGCGGCTTCTCAATCATTGTGTGCCACCGGACGAGTGATCGGAAACCGGATCGGACGTCGCCGACCGGGAGTACGTGATCTCGAAAGGGCTCACTCGCTGTGCACCGCCGAACAGGGGATCCGAAACTGGATCGGGCGTCGCCGACCAGGAGTAAGTGAACCGACCGGTAAGGTTGCCATGTCGAACTACTCGCAGATCATTGGTTCTGCGCAACATGATCTCAACGACATCTGCAAGATCCTCATCACGTTGAGGGAGAATGGCAGACAAGGTGTCATCCCAGCCATGTACAAGGAGTATGACCCGACCATCAACAGCCAGCCCGACGTCACGGTCAACAAGTGGCATGCGATTGGGATCAGTCCGATCGCGGCGGCCTCAGCCTGCTACTTGGGGAAGGTGCCATCGAACAGGTCCGAGGTGGACGCGATCACACTGTACCTCCAGCTTCTGGAATTGATCAAGAACCAGGAGGAGCTCAACACTGGAGCTAAAAGATTCTTGGACAAGTGCACCACCTACATGAAGACCTTTGTACAACTGGCATCTCGGAACAATCACAAAGTTCTTGGATTCTGCACATCGGAGTGCATCAATGGATTGGGAAACATGTGGGAGTGCATCAAGAACTTCCACGTACCACACCCAATTCGAGCCGATGGAGCACTTACAGTATCGATGCTACGTGATCACCTTCGTGAATTCAAGCTTCGACCTTTCGGAGGTGATCTACGAGGTGTGAACCAATCTGTCCCGGCAGAGGATACTTGGTTGAGCGCAACAAGGAAGAAGGACGGGGTTCTCAACCCGTCCGTCCCTGATGCACCCATCACTATCTCGTTCAGGGCGATTCATCGAGAGCTCCACTACTTCGACATGGGCACGTCCTGGCAGTCGACATCAATCCAGAACACATTCAACGCGATGCTCGATGAGTGGCAACGTCAAGTCATCCATCTTGGGCACGCATGGAGATGCTACAACCAAAAGGTCGACGATGAGGGAGACATGGTAGATCCTATGACGTTGGAGACAACGATCAATGACCTCATCGAGCAGAACACCAAGCTGGGCCGCGAGCGAGCTGCAGCGGTGAATCATTTCACTTGCATTCTGGCTCTATCACCACCGATCTTCAGGGCCAGAACGAAGCTGGATAGGTTGTGGCACTTTTCCGAGATTGCAAGGACGAACATCAGGAAGATCGACGACTACTTTGCCAAGATTCAACAATCTCTGATGCTCACTTCGGAAATCTTGCAGAACCATGGCTACAACGTCATCAACGTTGAGGAGGGCAACCACGGTGAGATCAAGAAGAGAAACAAATGCTTTTCTGCCCTGAGGGATTTCATGACAACCCTCTCTGAAACTCAGGCTGGTGGAGGACAACCTGGAGTACAAGTGGCTCCAAGTGGATGGAGAAAAGTCTTGAGGTTTGGTGATGGAGTTTGGCCGCCAGAGCCGCCGAGGTCGTGGATTCCAGAATGGGTCACGATCCAGGACCCTGCAGTACCTGCACCGAGGGTCACCAGGTTCACACCGAAGCCACCTCCTACGCCACCACCAGGATACAAGGCACCACCACAGCCTTACCCATCGGCGCAACCACCACCGCCGAAGGCAAGACCGACATCACCATCGGCACCACCAGGACCGAGTGCATCGGGATCTCAGGCGTCAGGTTCGGCTGGACCACAACCGCCACCACCACAGGCGGCACCTAAGCCGGCGGCAAAGCCAATGCCCAGAGTGTTGACGGACTACACGGGAACTCAGGTGAGATCAATCTTGAATTCCCATGTGAGCACTTCTGACACCGAGTTTGCATTGTCGCATGTCCAAGGACCAATGGCATACAATGTGCAATCAACTTGGCGTCAATACCTCTGAAGGGTGGCCACGTACACATGCTTGTGTTTCGGACTCGCCAACGCAAGAGAGATTGGTGAAGCATCCTACCCGTTCAGCGATATGGAATGGCTGAGAATCTACAACGCTGCAACAAAGCGCGGAGGATTGGTTTACCAGAACTACTACCTCTCTGTTGGGTCCATGACAGTCATGGTGGAGAAGAATGATGATGCACAGGCCACCGACCGCAACTACGAAAAGTGGAAGCGAGGCCTGATGTCAGGCATCGGTGGGACCATTGTGGATAAGCCAATGGTGAGGAAGGAAAAAGATGAATTGGCAGGAAAGTTCAGGTTCGGCAAGACCATTTTGATCACAGACCTCAACTACAGGTGTCAATCGCACTCAAGGGGAACGACAAACATCCAGTATGGGCTTGATGAGCTGGGATATGTGGTCACGGTCATCGACATCAACAGCTTCAAGAGCGTGACCAGAGCCCAGAAGTTCCTCGATGCGGTCGAACACTTGATCAAGGACGTGATGCCCGACATCGCGGCCGAGGAGAACATGACCATCCACTTTTGGATATCATTTGCATTCCTCGTCACGGACACTCATCCATACCATGTTTGGGTTGAGAGGAATTATGCGGAGAGACTCGCTGAAGCGATCCGAAGGGTCGACAAGTTGGCGACAAGACCAATCTTTGTGTCGCTCTGCAAGGATCCAAGATTTCATGGTATCCGATCAGGCATCCAGGACATCGCCATAGACTCTGCCGACATCCTGAGAAGCTTTGGAATCATGGTCACAACTGATGATGGGATGTGGCGATTGATGTATGGTCATGCCGGCAACCACTATATTATGAACAATCAAAATAAGCCGGATAGATTGGGAGTCTTCGCCACCATGGAGAAGTTCTTGTTTCGACAGAGGGTATTGTTGATGTGTTCCCTCAATGTTGAAGCTGCAAAAGGATTGAATGACATGGAGAGGGAATCTTCCATGAAGGTCGGCATCAACCTGGAGCTGATGGAGGACGTGCTCAAGGAACCTCTCACAATCCAAATTGGGACAGGGGGCGGAGTGCCAGACACCGCGAGCACAGAATCTACGCGCCCAGGTACCGTTGGAGGTGGAAGAAGATCGAGTGTTGAGTATGAGAAGGCACCATGGATCGAGGCCACAGTCAGATCAGTTCTTCCTGAGCCATCGGCAAACATGTACGACATGTGGTTCTACGTCAACCATGGGCGAGATGAGATGATTCTATGTCAAGGACATTACCTTGGGGGTGATGATGAAGTTATGCCGACTGATCAAATGAGGCAAGACTTCAATTGTGGAAAAGAATGCATCGCTTGCCGAGCAAGTGAGACGATGAGGGACTACCAGCTTTGGCCGCCAGAATACCAGAG
The DNA here is from genome assembly GCA_947184155.2 of Cladocopium goreaui. Lineage (NCBI taxonomy): Eukaryota > Dinophyceae > Suessiales > Symbiodiniaceae > Cladocopium > Cladocopium goreaui. The sequence goes on along the minus strand of CAMXCT020000868.1, from coordinate 744,978 downwards.
AAAGACGATCGTGAAAACGGCGGCACGGTCCCGCGCATTCTTCAACATCATGATGGAATCAGGCAGTCCAGTGACAGACCCTCAGAAGGACTTCGTGCAGTTCCTCAAGGACATCACCAAATCGATGGTGGGCAACAAAGGATGCGAGCACGGTGAGATCCTCATGAAGGCGCTGTCGCACTTTGGGATGGTCAGAGTTCCCAGAGATCGAGTTAAACAGATCTTTGTTGGGAAACGTGGAAGACAATACGGTGTCATCCGGGAGGAGTTCACTCTGGGTGAAGGCAATGATGCCCATGAACGATTTGCATATCGTGTCACCAAGGACTATGGGAATGTCTTCTACAAGGACTACCTCAAGATGGTGCTCGGAGATGATTTCGCGGAGGTCATGGGATATGCTGATGCAACGGCCGAGAAATGTGGAGACGTGGTCGAAATGTGGCTTGGAATGTTGGATGTGGCCAACATGACGAAATCCCAGATCACGTTCATGGAAACAAAGGCCGACCCAGGTGAGCTTCTTGCAGGCCTGGAAGCATCCATCAACATCTTCCATGGGACGACAAGATCTACCACAACTCCAAACACAAAGAGAGGTGGATCGAGGATCACCGAACCTACCAACTATGAGGAGACATTGGTGAACCAAATCCTGCGTGACATCCCAATGTACCATGGATTACAGTATGTATGCCTGATTGAGGACAAGGAGATTAGCGTCATCAACGAAAACTACAAAAGGTCCAAGATAGATGACACCAACGATGATGATATGGGGACCGAAGGTCCGAGGACCGGGGATGGTACGTCGACCACCCCAGGACCGACGACCGGAGGAGCTGGAGCTAGTGCTGAAGGGGCAGGTTCGTCGACCACCCCGGACATGCACGAAGCGCCTAAATCTCCATCGAATCCTGAGGAGGAGTTCCAGATCTCTCAGGACAAGGGTGCCATCGTCGAGGCCATCAACGCGCTCTTTGCCCTGGCGGACGACAACAACGTCTGCCTGAAATGTGGTGAAGGTGGTCATCCCAACTATGAATGTCCTAAACAAGGCAATGATCCAGTAAAGTCAGCATTGATCAACTTGAGGAAGAAACTTCAGGGCGACGATGTGGAGAAGGATGATGCTCCCAAAAGAGATGATGACGAGGAGCAACGATTCCGCCAGGAGAACTACAAAGCTACCAGGGCTGGAGCAGAGAAAGATGAGAGCACTGCCCCTGGAATGCCCGAAAGAGAAAGGCAAGAAAGCGGAGATGGTCAGGATGCCGATGACGATGACGTCGAGATGGAGAACGAGGACCAGGAGGAGATCGACAGACTGGTCAGGGAGTCAAAGAAGAATGCCGAGGAGGCTCCGGATGATGACATTGACATGACCGATGCCAGATCAAGCCATGAGAACGTCAAACCTGAAGAAGAACGTCGACGCAATGTACCTGATCAGAAAGTTGTATTCGGTGACAATACCAAAGAGCAACAAGAAGAAGAAGATGAAAAGGTTGCCAAAGAACAGGACCAAGATGAAGAGCGCCGAGAAGCAAAGATGCGATTGCCTATGTGGACAACAAGGATCATCCAAGCTTCACTTATTCAATGTATCGATATCGCCCAGAATGAGGACGCCATCGACAGCACAGCTCGCGCGATGGACTGCATGATTCTGAGCTATCTCAAGGATCGATATCGGCTATTTCATCTGTGGACTTCAGTGGCACCCGCCAAGCAGTATCATGACCACGTGTTGAGACTCAAACTCATTCCTGAATTTGACGGGTACATTCCATACGTGGGCGAGACTGCAAATGGTGAATTGAAAGAACCGACAGAAGCGCAGCTGATCGCTTCATTCCACGCGAATGCCAAGAATGGGAAGATCGGCGGGCGTGATTTGGAAACCTATTTGAAGGGAGTGAATGGTATTCGAGTGCTTTGCAAGATCATGAGGTACTTGATCCAGATTGGCATCACCCCTCAACTCATCTTCTCCAAGGTTGCCGACAACACGGACGAGGACGACGAGCGGCAAGCAGAAGCACGACGGGAATCATCTGACTTTGTCAGGAAGATTATCTCCGGTGCCTTTGCCGTGCGTTCCTACGACTATTTTCGTGTCACACCACCTCGACGGGACGATCATGTTCATATTGATCCTGTAGAACTAGCGTGTGCAGTGACGGAAAGATGCAGAACATTTTGCCATCCTCGTGACGCTCAACAAGATCGGCCTGGAGCTACCTCAGCAACTACGCAAAGTATGGCAAGGGAAGCTCAAAGCTGTACAGCAGAGCGCAACACAGATGGCTACATGTCTCAGATCTCTTGATCCTGCAGAACGTGAAATTGCCAGGCAATATGTTCGAGCACTTGGTGATGAACAACCCGCAGAAGAACAGGCTTCGGCGAGCACCAAGGAGACCGACACTGGCAAGAAGCGGCGCAAAAGATGAGTTCCTCTAGATCTATGTCAACGAAGAGATCTTATGAGAGGATTCTGAGTGCCGGGCTAATTCGTATGAGTCTCATGCATCTAGGATGCGAAGATTTCCTGATGCAAGGGAACAGTATTTAAAGGGCGTATGAACCTAGGATCTAATTCGATAGGTGCGTGGAAACCGGTACGGACGCCGCCGTCCGGGAGTACACAACCCTAGAGTAGTGTAGATCAGCGGCTCACAACTTTTGGCTACGTACAGAGGGAGCGTAGATAGGACATCTTTGCCTGCGTTTCAAATGTTTAAGCTCCTGTGTCCAATGCCTCGATCAACGTTCGTCGACGTGGTCTGAGAGCGTTGGACATGGGGGGTGCGAAAGCAGTGTAGGCAGGAATTAAATAGCGTGATGTCCAGTACTTGCCTTGTGCCACAGCCTCTTGTCATCTGTGGCACGCGGCTCAAGCAACCCGACGCTTTCCCATGCGAGAAAAGGAACACCGCTTGCGCTGCCCTGGGGAGGTGGAGAATTACTAGTACCCGATCAAGACCGACGGCAAATACAAGTTCAAGGGCCAAGTCACAGTCCATTCACAATAAAGAATAGTTAACTAGAGACTATAGACTATAGACAGACTATAGACTATAGACTATACAGTAATACAGTACGGTCTAGTATCAGAATGCCATTATCATTAACAATGTTTCATCATTTATTGCTATCAAAAATCAATACAAACTCAACCAACATATCAGATTGAACCGAATTGAACCAACAAAATCAATCAGCGTGATAGTTAGCCCTCCTCCCCTCAACTTGCCATCGACAAGTACCGGTCCCATCTTTCAAAGCTGTTTTCAGGCTGCTAAAGTCATTGTTCATCTTGCTGAAAGACCTGTGACTGTGAGTCCAAACTTGGCACGGCACAAACCACTGGCTCTACCGTGCCACACACTCATGCAATTGCCAAGGGGCTTGCAGCTGAAGCCAGCTGCGAAGATCGAGAAGACACCATCATCCCCTGAACATTCCGGCAGAGCCTCAAAGAGCCGGCTCAATGCTACGGCTACAATCAACTACTACAACTCAAAATCATCACCAACACCAACAGTCAGTCAACAACAAAAACGACTGACTGAATTACTGACATGTTCTTCTGGTGTCTAAAGTCCAGAGTGCAAAGTGTAATCTACAATCTACTCTACTTCCTCACAAAATATAGTAAGGTAAGGTAAAGTTAAAGTTATAGTTGTAGTCAGAGTAGTCATAACCATAATCCAACCAACCATTCATCATCTTCTCGATTCTAGAAGTACCATGTGAGAAGTCTCAAACGTGTGAAAGAGATTTGAGGCACTCGCACAGCATGTGCCGTGCACCGTACACTTCCGCTCATCCTTGTTGTGCAGTTTGGTAATGTCCTCAAACATGCACACCATATCCAGCTCCTGGGTGTGAGTCACGACAGCATCACAGATTAAGTTCGTTACTGGTTACAAATCCATTACTGAGACTGGGTCAGAGTCAGAGTCATAGGAGGGGAGGAATGAAAGTACAGTACAGTCAGTCAGTACAGTGCACAGTACTCAGGATCCTCTTCGGGAATCGCATGTTTCAGGGCAAAGCTCTGCTTGTTCGGAACAATCTCACACATGAAGCTGTGCGACACCTGGCTTCAAGGTTCTTTCAAGTAAAGTGGAATGCATGTCTGGCTTTGGCAATTCAAAAAGGTTGGCAAAATTGGCAGGGTGTTAGTTTGATTGACATGACTGCCATGCAGGCATGCATGCAGGCATGACTAATGACTACCAACTACCAACAGCCAATTTGGTCTATGACAACCCAGGCTCAGACTTGGAAAGGCTCATTCCAAATTCCAAATGCCAAATGGCTGAACCTGAATTCAGCCTGCCTGAAACTTGCAATATATATGACTTTGTGAATGAGTCAGACTGTGGCTGTGACCCCTTTGTCAAGTCAAACGTAGGCCGCGCAATGAATCTCTGGTTCAGCTCTGCAATCAGGGCCGAAGCCGCAAGCTCACACATGCCGGTGCCCGTGCAGGCCGTCATTACCTGAATCTGCCGAGGGACCGACTGCACGTTGACAGCAATTGATTCGAAACCAAAGCCGGCCACTACTTGGTCCATCTGCGCCTCCCAAACCGAATGGATGAATCCGTTGGAGTTGGAATAACTTAGAATTGTAGCTTAGCAAGGCTAACTGTCTTAGGCTTAGACTTAGTAAGAAGTTTCAGTTAATTTGGTGAAATTAGTTAGCTAGTTAGTTAGTTTTAACAAAAACAAGTTTTAAATTGTTTAGGCTAGGAATGTTTAGAATTTAGAGTTTAGAAGGACTTAAAAGTTAGAAAAAACATAGTTAGGAGTTAGAACTTTTTAATTTTTGCGAGTTAGCTAATTAGCTTGTCAGCCAGTCAGTTAGTTAATAGCTACTTGTTAATGTTTATATAGTAAGTAAATTAGTGAGTGAATGAGCGAGTGAGTGAATTAGGTAGTTACACTAGCTAGTAACTAGTACTGCCGTATATAGTAGTGCCTATCATTTTAGTAATATTAGTTTTTTCTATTAGATAAATATTTATATAATTTAATAATTGCGATAACCTATCCTTTAACAATACTATTTAATTTACTATCACTTTTCAAAACAAAAACTAATCACTAATAGTTAGTTAATAATAAATAATAATAAGACAAAATATTACTTAATAATAAGAAGTAAATAAGCAATAGTAATAATTATTTTGAGCTTATTTATGGCTATAACTTGTGCAAGTGTTAGTAGAGAATGGAACTGTTCAAGTCGATGAACTTTTGCTAGAGTTAGAATCATAATCATAATTGCATCAGTTCCTAATCAGAATCATCAGTTTTGGTTTCAAGTAGTTGCAAGAGTTACAAGAGTTACAATTGCAAGTTACAAGTTGCAAGTTACAAGTTGGCCTGAAATGGTGTCATGAATCTCATGAGTCATGAGTCATGATAACTCATAACTCATAACTAAAACTATGTCTATGACTATAACTAGTCACTACTAGTAACTAGTCTAGAGTCTAATATAACTTGTGATTGCCATGAGTCATAAGTCATAAGTTATGAGTCATAAGGCTCATACTCATAAGGTATTCCAAAAAGTCAAAATAAGTAAAATATCCGGCCTTGCAAGTCTTTCGCATAAAGTACCAGGGAATTCCTGGCTGTGGCGAAGCATCCAAGTAGTCTTGCCGGTCGGGAGCATCATCACCAGCACCATTATCCTGGCCCATATCAGCATCGGCTGATGGTGTGTAGAATTGGGTGGCATTGTCAGTAACATCGCCCTCCGCATTGAGAGCATTGCCCAAACGTCCAAACCAAACTTCATCATCGGTCTTTTCCTCCTCTTCTGCCAGCTCCTGATCCGTATCCCCATGAGAATCGCCCGCAGCTTTGGCCGTGGAAGCAGTGCCATCTTTGGCAGTGCTATCTCCTGGCTTTTCTGGATCCTGATCCAGTGTCACAGGAGCCGCTGGAACAATGTCACCACAAACATTGGCCGCAACTTCTGCTCCAGTTGGGGCCGCCTGCATCTCTAGTACTGCTGGTATAGTTTCTGCATCAGCATCAGCCACAGCAGCAGCCGTTGACTCAGCATCACCCATAGTAGACGCAGGCGCAGAATTCGTTTCAACACCCTTACCCTTCACATTCTCCAGATCCGCAGTGGCTTCACTGGGTAGTCCTGCGGCTGGGTGGAGAGTGGGCGGGCGCAAACGAAACTTGAGTCAATGAAATATCTGACTGGTTTGAGTTGAACATGTCATGAGAGCCAAAGCATAATTTGTTCATCAACCGAACTGTTGTGGAGTTGATTTACTGTTAGAGTTAACTGGTTAATTTGTGAGACTCGGTTGGGAGTCTAAAGATGTCGATTCACATTCACATTTGTTGAACGCTTGAACCGTTGAACAGTTGAACATATGTATGACTCTGTCTGTAGGACACATATATATAAAATACACGCGATTATAAATTATATATTATAGAGTTCCACGAACTGTTTGTGTGAATGGGCATAATGTTCCTTGCCAACGTAACTGTTTAGGCTTCAGCTCAGTGTTTAGGTGGGTGATGAGCTGCGCCAAGTGCCGCCAGTGTGTCCCATCTGATACGGACACCTAATCCCTTAGCGCTTGGGAGGCCTTGTGGAACGAGCTCTGCGCGCGCTGGTTCTCCCCCGGGGTTCGTTCCCTTGCGAACGACCAGGTGGTCAGCGCTGTAAAGGCCATACCGGCGCTGCGAACCTTCTCCACGGGATTGCAGAGCGCCGGGGCTTCCCAGGCTGCTTTTGCTTCCCGGGGGTCGGGGCCAACCCCGGCGCGCGAAGAAAGGGCACCTCTTCCCCGGAGCCGGGAGAGGGAAGGTCCCCAAGGCTCTGTTGTGAAGGAGCCGCCGGAGTCGTCAGAGGACTCTGAAGGTGAGGAGTCAGAGGAGTCTGAACATCCAGGGTGCGCTGCTAAGTCCGACCCGGCTAGAAGGCCTCCTGAGCCGGCGGCACCGCCTAGGCCCAGAGAAGCCGAGGATCCACCCAGGCGCCGCGAGACCGAGGGCGATCGCAGGCGGCCCAGGTCGGAGCCTAGAGAAGAAGAGGACCGAGGAAAGAAGAAGAAGAAAAAGAAAAACAAGGATCGCAGAGGAAACCGCCCCTGACGCAAAAGGCCCAGGCTGCACCGCGCTCTAGAAGATCCTAATACGCCCTTTCACCGGCGGATCGCTGCGAGCTATTGGGACGCCCCAGATAGGGTGGGGGATTTCCAAGACCACCGCAGGAGCAGAAGAGATGAGTAGTGAAGGACCGAAAGAGTACAGCAGAGAGGATCCAGAAGGATGGAACAGCTTGACCCTGAGGAAAGGCCAAGTCATAGAAGCAGAGGTTCCGGTGTCGACAGACGTCACCAAAGGAGAGGCACCAGCTGCTTTCCTGGTGCAGCGCGTCTCCATCAACGTGAATGGAGACCTTGTGCTGGAAGCGAGAAGCTTAGGAGCAGGAGATCAAGAACTGTCCCGTTCTCTCTCCAGCACCTTCAATCGCAAGCGAGGCCTCATCCACTTGTGTGGGGCAGACTGCATTGGAGAGGGCGACTTTGCTCTTCATATAGGAGCTCTCAAGGTCTACGAGCATGCAGACTTCGAAGCAGACTACGTGTCGGCTCACTACAGACGAGCTGCATTGAAGTGGATGACAGAAGACCTCAGCGATTTGGAGGATCCTGGCACCAGATTGGATATCACAGGTGGGGAGACTGCCGTGCCAGGGGAGGCAGAGGAAAACGTCCCTGCGGCAGGGGAGCCCCCGGGAGCGGCGGCCAAGCCTGCCCAGTCCCGAGGAATCTATATGTCGCCAGGCTATTCACCCTCACCGTTGCGAGAGAGGTTGGAGGATGGCAGTCACCTGAGAGCGCCGGGCGGCCCTGCCCAGGCCGCTGCCAAGGAGGAGAAGCAGAAAGACCGTCGAAGGCGAGAAGAAAAGAGAGAAGCTGGTCACCGCAAAGACCGCAAGAGGGAGTCAGCCAAGGAGACTCAATTGGTGGCCATAAAAGATGGTACTACGAAAAATTTACAGAGACAACTCCTAGAGAGAGCAGCGGACGAGTCTATAATAGACGGGGGATGGGCCACAGCCCGACACCTCGAACTTCTCCCGCTGGAGGACAAGTGGTGTTGGAGGCTCGAAAGCACGCCAAGATGGCCGCTCGCCTCGCCAACCAGGATCTTTGGACTGGTGGCGGAGGGGGCAAGGCAAAAGGAGGTCGAGGCAGAACCCAGAGCTGGGGAGATTCGTACTGGCAAACCTCAGACAGCAGCAAAGGAAAAGGCAAGAAGGGCGGAAAAGGAAAAGGAAAGAACAAGAATACGTGGGGAGGAAACCAAGGAGGAGATGGAGAAGGCACTGCGGGGAAGACCAAGGAGAAGATCCCCGAAAAGTGACGGGACCTGCAGAGGCCCTAGGTGACGCGCTGGCTTTAGCCGGGCGCGAAAACCAATTAAGCTTGGAGCCTACCGGATCACTCCCGGTGACTTCCTTTACAGATTCATTGAGGTTCTGCACATCTTTCAAACGTACTGGGTGTGTGCTCCTCTGGTGGGTAGTCGCTGGGACCCTGGGTGTACCGGACCCGAGCTTGACAGTATCACCAAGGAACTATGTGACTGCTGGATGAATCCACCAGTCAGCCAAGCACACGTAGGGCGCGCGAAACCGCGAGGCTCTACATTTCCACTCCGAGAAGGGGATTTGCATGAGGTGGTTGGAGTTTTTAGAAGGGTTGCACTTCAGAGCGCTGTGGGAGACGACCACGTCGCGCGCTGGTGGGCAGATGCCTGGGTGTGTTTGGCCCTTAGAAGCTAATGCTCTTTCAGGGGCCACGCCGGAGTTAGCTCCTGGCAGCTGGACTCGAGTTGAGCGGTCAGCGGCTGACAGTGTTAGGGCGGCCGTGCTTCGTAAAGGAGCTGACGACCGAGCGCAGCCAGCACTTTCGCTGAGTGAATGGCAAAAAGAAATGAGAGGGAAACAGGTTGGTTATACTGGTGAGGAGCTATCCACCTGCCATAAACTGAGTTGGGATCAGATTTTACCAGCGCTTCCCCTGAAGAACATGGAGGGTGCATCGATTCTTTACAATGGGTAGGTGGTAGGACGCGGAATTTCCTTATGAATCCTCATCTACTTCTCAAAGATCAAAGTGACATAGAGCTGCCTAGGATGCCTGGTAAAGTGCACATTGTTGAAGGAGATAAGTTGCGTATTGCACAAGAGTTAGTTCGTCGTGGTGTTTGTCAATGGATACCCCTACAAGAGGTTTATTCGGTCAATGGGGTCAAAGTCCTCAACGGACTTTTCGGTGTGGAGAAGCCCAAAAAGTTGGAGAATGGGGCACCTGTTTTCAGGTGCATCATGAATCTTACAGGCTCAAACTCTACCCAGGTGCAACTTGAAGGGGGTACAGATAGCTTGCTGTCTATAACATCTTGGCAGAGTCTGGTGATTGATGAGGGGGAAGTGATTGAAACTTTTCAGAGTGATATGTCGTCTGCTTTTTATCTGTTCCGTTTGCCTCGGGTTTGGTTGAAATACTTGTCCTTCAACATTGTTTATGATGGGGTCGATATTGGTTTGGATACAGGGGAAAAGATGGCTTTGGCTTGCAGCGTTATTCCAATGGGTTGGCACAATTCGGTTGGCATTATGCAAGAGATTTCCGAGAACCTACTCAAGAGGACTTCTATTTCACCTTTCAATCAAGTGGTGCGAGGGAAATCATTGCCATGCTGGTTTTCGGATATTTTGACCCATTCTTCTGAAGAGGATAAGTTCTGGTGGCATATTTATTTGGATAACTTCTGTGCTGGGGAACGTTTAGAGCCATGTTCGAGTGCCACACGAGCTGATCTTTGCAGCTGAAGCGGCATGGGAAGACGCAGGAGTTGTCTCTTCAAGGGGCAATAGGGTTTCTGCAGCTCGGCGAGCCACTGAGCTGGGCGCTGAAATTCATGGAGATGAGAAGATGTTAGGGGTGAGCATAGCCAAACTGGTTCAGCTCATACAAAGTACCCTGTGTTTGGTATGTCAGAGGCTGGTGAACCGGAAGCACCTACAAATCTTGGCTGGGCGCTGGGTGTTTGCCCTTCAATTCAGGCGCCCAGCAATGAGTTTCTTGCAGCGAACATGGGAACTGGTTGGAGGTAACGTAAAAGTGACAGCTGGCCTGCGGTGCGCAATCAAGCGAGAGCTTCTGAACTTGGTCAGCTGCAGTTTCTTGCTACATTGCAACTTAGGGGCTAGTATTTCCAAGCATGTGGTGGCTGCAGACGCCTCTGAACTGGGAGGCGCGGTAGGATTCACTACACAACTGTCTTCTGCAGGGCAGGATTTTGTTCAGGCCAACCGAAAGCTTGAGCGGTCACCGGATTCGCAAGTTATTCCGGTGCTGGTGATCAGCCTTTTCAACGGCATAGGGGGATCATTCCGTGCCTATGACATAATTGGAGTTGAACCCATGGGAAGGATAGCAGTAGAACTTGATGATGGGGCAAACCGAGTAACATCGAGACGATGGCCTAATACGATTTTTGTCAAGGATGTCAAGTTGGTCACTCGTGCAGAAGTGAGAAAGTGGAGCTTGAAATTTTTGAAAGTGAAAGAAATTCACCTGTGGGGAGGCTTCCCATGTACGGACCTGTCAGCGGTGAAGTTCAACCGCCTCAACTTGCTGGGAAGTCAGAGCAGTCTTTTCTGGGAAGTTCCTAGGATTAGCGGCCTACTTCGTGAGGAGTTTGATGTGGGAGTGGTTATAAAGGAGGTTCTGGAAAATGTGGCATCCATGGACCGCAGCGCGGCTGAAGAGATTACTGCAGAGGTAGGTAAGAGACCGTATAAACTGGATTGCTTGGATGCTATACCAATGAGAAGAGCACGTTTTGCTTGGACCATTGAAAAGATTGAAGGATTGTTTCCAGATGTGCAGGTGGAACACAAGAGCTATTACGATGAGGTCTACGCACCTCCGACATATCCTCTAGTAGAGCAATGGCTTACTCCAGGAATAAATTACGATTCAGAAACTTTACCCGATTCAGCAACTCCGATTCAGCAACTCCGATTCAGAAACTCCAAGGATTCAGAAACTCCGGGTTGTCCCGATTCAGAAACTCCACCTTGTCCCGATTCAGCAACTCCACCCTGTTCCGATTCAGCAACTCCACCCTGTGCCGATTCAGCAACTCCACCCTGTCCCGATTCAGCAACTCCACCCTGTCCCGATTCAGCAACTCCACCCTGTCCCGATTCAGCAACTCCACCCTGTCCCGATTCAGCAACTCCACCCTGTCCCGATTCAGCAACTCCACCCTGTCCCGATTCAGCAACTCCACCCTGTCCCGATTCAGCAACTCCACCCTGTCCCGATTCAGCAACTCCACCCTGTCCCGATTCAGCAACTCCACCCTGTCCCGATTCAGCAACTCCACCCTGTCCCGATTCAGCAACTCCACCCTGTCCCGATTCAGCAACTCCACCCTGTCCCGATTCAGCAACTCCACCCTGTCCCGATTCAGCAACTCCACCCTGTCCCGATTCAGCAACTCCACCCCCTCCCGATTCAGCAACTCCACCCTGTTCCGATTCAGCAACTCCACCCTGTCCCGATTCAGCAACTCCACCCTCTCCCGATTCAGCAACTCCACCCTGTCCCGATTCAGCAACTCCAACCTGTCCCGATTCAGCAACTCCACCCTGTCCCGCATCCTTCCCTTGCATAGAGTTCTTATCAAGATTCCAAGTCATTTTCTAAACTTCCCCCCCCCAAAGCTCTGCATGCAATGGTATTCCTCAATGCACATCCTTCCCTTGCATAGAGTTCTTCTCACGGTTGCAAGTCTTTTTATAAACTTCCCCCCCCAAAGCCCTACATGCAATAGTAGTCATCAATGCATACCTTCCCTTTCACAGAGTTCTTGTCACGATTGCAAGTCATTTTCTAAACTTCCCCCCCAAAAGCTCTGCATGCAATGGTATTCCTCAATGCACATCCTTCCCTTTCACAGAGTTCTTGTCACGATTGCAAGTCATTTTCTAAACTTCCCCCCCCCAAAGCTCTGCATGCAATGGTAGTCCTCAATGCACATCCTTCCCTTTCACAGAGTTCTTGTCACGATTGCAAGTCATTTTCTAAACTTCCCCCCCCCCAAAGCTCTGCATGCAATGGTAGTCCTCAATGCACATCCTTCCCTTGCATAGAGTTCTTCTCACGGTTGCAAGTCATTTTTATAAACTTCCCCCCCCCAAAGCTCTGCATACAATGGTATTCCTCAATGCACATCCTTCCCTTTCATAGAGTTCTTGTCAAGATTGCAAGTCATTTTCTAAACTTCCCCCCCGAAAAGCTCTGCATGCAATGGTATTTCTGAATGCGCATCCTTCCCTTGCATAGAGTTCTTGTCACCATTCCAAGTCATTTTCTAAACTTCCCCCCCCCAAAGCTCTGCATACGATGGTATTCCTCAATGCACATCCTTCCCTTGCATAGAGTTCTTCTCACGGTTGCAAGTCTTTTTATAAACTTCCCCCCCCCAAAGCCCTGCATGCAATGGTATTCCTCAATGCAAATCCTTCCCTTGCATAGAGTTCTTGTCACCATTGCAAGTTATTTTCTAAACTTCCCCCCCCAAAGCCCTACATGCAATAGTAGTCATCAATGCATACCTTCCCTTTCACAGAGTTCTTGTCACGATTGCAAGTCATTTTCTAAACTTCCCCCCCCAAAGCTCTGCATGCAATGGTATTCCTCAATGCACATCCTTCCCTTTCACAGAGTTCTTGTCACGATTGCAAGTCATTTTCTAAACTTCCCCCCCCCAAAGCTCTGCATGCAATGGTAGTCCTCAATGCACATCCTTCCCTTTCACAGAGTTCTTGTCACGATTGCAAGTCATTTTCTAAACTTCCCCCCCCCAAAGCTCTGCATGCAATGGTAGTCCTCAATGCACATCCTTCCCTTGCATAGAGTTCTTCTCACGGTTGCAAGTCATTTTTATAAACTTCCCGCCCCAAAGCTCTGCATACAATGGTATTCCTCAATGCACATCCTTCCCTTTCATAGAGTTCTTGTCAAGATTGCAAGTCATTTTCTAAACTTCCCCCCCGAAAAGCTCTGCATGCCATGGTATTTCTGAATGCGCATCCTTCCCTTGCATAGAGTTCTTGTCACCATTGCAAGTCATTTTCTAAACTTCCCACCCGAAAGCTCTGCATGCAATGGTATTTCTGAATGCGCATCCTTCCCTTGCATAGAGTTCTTGTCACCATTGCAAGTCATTTTCTAAACTTCCCCCCCCAAGCTCTGCATACAATGGTATTCCTCAATGCACATCCTTCCCTTTCATCGAGTTCTTGTCACCTTTGCAAGTCATTTTCTAAACTTCCCCCCCCAAAGCTCTGCATGCAATGGTAGTCCTCAATGCACATCCTTCCCTTGCATAGAGTTCTTGTCACGGTTGCAAGTCATTTTTATAAACTTCCCCCCCCAAAGCTCTGCATACAATGGTATTCCTCAATGCACATCCTTCCCTTTCATAGAGTTCTTGTCACCATTGCAAGTCATTTTCTAAATTCCCCCCCCCAAAGCTCTGCATACAATGGTATTCCTCAATGCACATCCTTCCTTTTCACAGAGTTCTTGTCACGGTTGCAAGTCATTTTCTAAACTTCCCCCCCTAAAAGCTCTGCATGCAATGGTATTTCTGAATGCACATCCTTCCCTTGCATAGAGTTCTTGTCACCATTGCAAGTCATTTTCTAAACTTCCCCCCCCCCAAAGCTCTGCATGCAAGGGTAGTCCTCAATGCACATCCTTCCCTTTCATAGAGTTCTTGTCACCATTGCAAGTCATTTTCTAAACTTCCCCCCCCAAAGCTCTGCATGCAATGGTAGTCCTCAATGCACATCCTTCCCTTGCATAGAGTTCTTGTCACGGTTGCAAGTCATTTTTATAAACTTCCCCCCCCAAAGCTCTGCATACAATGGTATTCCTCAATGCACATCCTTCCCTTTCATAGAGTTCTTGTCACCATTGCAAGTCATTTTCTAAACTTCCCCCCCCCAAAGCTCTGCATACAATGGTATTCCTCAATGCACATCCTTCCCTTGCATAGAGTTCTTCTCACGGTTGCAAGTCTTTTTATAAACTTCCCCCCCAAAGCCCTGCATGCAATGGCATATTGCATAGAGTTCTTGTCACCATTGCAAGTCATTTTCTAAACTTCCCCCCCCCAAAGCTCTGCATGCAATGGTATTCCTCAATGCACATCCTTCCCTTTCACAGAGTTCTTGTCACGATTGCAAGTCATTTTCTAAACTTCCCCCCCCCAAAGCTCTGCATGCAATGGTATTCCTCAATGCACATCCTTCCCTTTCACAGAGTTCTTGTCACGATTGCAAGTCATTTTCTAAACTTCCCCCCCCCCAAAGCTCTGCATGCAATGGTAGTCCTCAATGCACATCCTTCCCTTTCACAGAGTTCTTGTCACGATTGCAAGTCATTTTCTAAACTTCCCCCCCCAAAGCCCTGCATGCAATGGTAGTCCTCAATGCAAATCCTTCCCTTGCATAGAGTTCTTCTCACTCGGTCCGGTTCCCATTCTACGGCATGCCCGGCACACCCTGCCTATAGATTTCCTATTTTTGAAACTTCCGCCACCGCCTTGCGCAGTACTATTGGAATACACCAGTCAATATTGGGATACATTGGATTCGTGTATGATCAACCATTCGGATTGCATCAGTGAGTCTATACATATAGGAGATCAGTTTGCATTTTCAGATCAATCCGACGAACTACATCCGGAATGTTCTTTTTTCCACAATGCAGTTTGTTTTTTTTTGAGATCTCGGCACTGGGAGTTTCCACACCAATGCTATTTCTAAATCCCAAATTCAAGTTTCCGAATCCGGGGGGAGCCGCAACTTTCCGTATCCGAAGGCCTTGAAGTTTCCGAATCCGAGGGCCTGGAAGTTTCCGAATCCGTGTCTTCGAAGTTTCCGAATCCGGGGGACAGCGAGTTTCCGAATCCGACGCCCTGGCAGTTTCCGAATCCGCGGGCTTCGAAGTTTCCGAATCCGGGGGGCAGGGAGTTTCCGAATCCGAGGGCCACGGAGTTTCCGAATCCGTGGGCCTGGAAGTTTCCGAATCCGAGGGCCTGGAAGTTTCCGAATCCGAGGGCCTGGAAGTTTCCGAATCCGTGGGCTTCGAAGTTTCCGAATCCGGGGGGCAGCAAGTTTCCGAATCCGAGGGCCTGGGAGTTTCCGAATCCGTGGGCTTCGAAGTTTCCGAATCCGGGGGGCAGGAAGTTTCCGAATCCGAGGGCCAGGGAGTTTCCGAATCCGTGGGCTTGGAAGTTTCCGAATCCGAGGGCCTGGAAGTTTCCGAATCCGACGCTAAAGTTTCCGAATCCGGGGGGGAGGGAGTTTCCGAATCCGAGGGCCTGGGAGTTTCCGAATCCGACGCTGAAGTTTCCGAATCCGACGTTGGCCCCATTATACCATTATCCCCATTATGACAATATCATCCTGTGGATGGTTGCGAAATCTTGCACCAGTTGGAAACTAGTAGCTAACTATGTGAAAGATTTCCAACTAATCACATTGTTAAATAACACCAGTTGGAAATAATGGATTATAATGGTTTCCAACTGGTGTTATAATGGTTACAATCGCACTGTAAATAATGGGATTATGTGATGCGATTCTGCCCATCGACGAAAACTGGTGCAGGATTTTGCTGGGTAAATCAACTACTTCTAATTCTATGGGACATTTTCAAGTTCGCAAGCTGTTAGTTTACCAGAGGGTGTCCCTATTATAACCATAACCATATCGCCATATCACCATTGCTGCGGTTCGCTATTGATCGGCGCACAGGATTTGTCCTCCACCTTCGAACAGGCGGTGCTTCGCTCCACGCTGGCGCAGCACCAGGCGAGGACACGCATTGCAAAGATAAATCGGAATACCCTCTGGTAATTTGTCACATAGCTATTGAAAATGGCCATAGAAATAGTGGATTTTCCCATTAAAAATGGTGATTTTCCATAGCTATGTTAGTTTACCAGAGGGTAATGTGGATAAAACAATCATAAACCATCCCCCAAATCACCATAAACAGGTGGTATGGTTGCCATTCCTAAATGGGTGGTTTATTATTGTTTTACCCACCTTACACTTTCACCTATTCTAACAGTTGGGTATAGAATAGGCAAATATTTGGTTCGTAATATTTATGCATAATGGATATATAAAAAGGTATTACCCTTTGGTAATTTAACATAGCTATAGAACATCACCATTTTTAAAAGGTAAACCATCTATTTCTATGGGCCATTTTCCATAGCTATGTTAGTTTACCAGAGGGTAATACCAAAAAAGCAGTCAGTTCAATTGTCCCATGGAACTCTCCAGTTTTGAAAAATCCCCTGGGAGATCCAGAAGCGCATTCACTCACAAAAGATGAGAACATCCATGAGGTCTGTGAACATTTAGAAAATCATGTTCTAGTTATGAACATCAATGATTTTGAAAACTTGATTGATATCAATGATATCCCATTATATTATCCCTATTATAACCCGATGATGTTCCAACCAGAGGATGTCAACCATGGATTTGTTCACGTCGCCGTCGCCTTGCACAGGTGGTCGAAGCTGAGGTGCGGCACCTTTTCACGATACTCCCATCAATTGAAATTACCCATGTTCCAATTGTCAATGTATATATATATATCATATATAATAGCAATGTATTCATTACAATATATATATATATGTATATTACCCATTTATGATATATATCATTTGTCCAATTCTTCAAGTGAAATTACCCATGTTCCATGATTTTTTCAATGCTTGAAATCCAAAAAATTATCCAAATTCCCATATTTTTTTTGCCTCTGGCAATTTGTTAGATAGCTATGGGAAGGAATGGCCATAGAAATAGTTGATTTATAGCTATTCAATAGTTGCGCGGGTTTCCGTTGTTAAAATTGTACCAGAGGGCAGTTGGATGATTGATGTCCAAAATGGTGAGAGGTGCTACGGATCGCAAAGTGTGAAAGTAGCATTGCCTAACTTATCTAGTTATAGAGTAGCGATCAGTTTAATGAATTAACTTCATCTGGGGCACTGTAATACTATTTGGTATCAACATGTATAAACTAGCACTGGATGATTTCTTTATTGGGGATAATAAGCAACTAGTATCACCCCAATATGTTTGGAGGAAACACTGATATGGATCCATGTGATACTGATTGGTATCAAGCAACAGTATCACTCTTGATCCGTTCATCCAATCCGGGAAGCCCTATCAGCCAACAGTTTGGGGATGACAGAGACTTTTGCTGCTCACGTTGGTTGGCTTTCTTTATGCACAGTGACAATGAATTTGAGGAGTCCATGCTAGATCTCTGCCATAGCTGCGCTGCGAGGCAGAGCGCCAAGCGATTCTCAAGAGGATACACAAACTGCTGAACAAAACGCCAGGACCTCAACGTTTCAGACTTGGTGGCTGAGCAAAAAGTGTTGATTGGGATATCATGGGGATATGGCTGACCAACATTGACCAACCATGTTGTGGTGCTTGACCCATGGATTGGAAGTGGTGTGTTCGTGTTTGGGGGGTCACCCACTTATACCCTCTGGTAAACTAACATAGCTATTGAAAATGGCCATTTATAGTGAGTTTTCCCATTAAAAATGATGATTTTCCATAGCTATGTTAGTTTACCAGAGGGTAAATGGGAAAAGCCACAACATGGGGACTTGTTCACGAAGTCTATTCGTACTATTAACATATTGACCAGTTCGTGTGCGTGGAGGATTCTCCAAGCAGGCAATCTGAGAAAAAGGGGCAATGAACAAATTATGATCTTAGGAATGGTTTCACAAGGAATGGAGAGATTATCATTTCAGAAAGTAGGAGTATTTACCTGCAGCTTATGATGCATCATACTTTCCATAGTAGGGATCAGAAGGTGGTGCACAGGTTTTTTAGCTGGTTTAATTTCACCCCCTCAAACATATATATATATATATCTATATGATATATATATATGATATATATATATCTACCATAAATTCTGCTTCTGTCAGGCACCAAGTTCTTGTTGTGAAAAAGACTCACTGCGACACCGTCCTGCACCGTCCATGATCATTATACTCACTGCACCTGGCCACTTTGGATTTGGGAAACAGCCATTGTTCATATCGATGATGGTTTTCCGATGCTTTTCCGCTGGTGAATCGATTTTTTGTCTGGATTCGGATTTCCACAGATCTTGTTTTTTTCGATGATCAGATGAAAGAATTCCTTGGGAATTTTTGGAGGTTTTTCCATAAGAAGTTCGAAACAGTTCGTCCTGTTTCGCCATGTCCTAAGGATAGCTCTGGAAGCCATGACGAAGGATGATCTCATCCTGGAGGAGCCCAAAAAAATCAGAACTTTTTCAGACAGTGACGATGGTGTTTGATGATTAACTTGAGAAAACTAGAACCCATCCTGCAATCATTGACAAATCTTTCAAGATTTAAAATTGAAGAAAAAAAATCTGAAGAAACAAATCCCAAACATTCCCATATTTTTATATATCAATATTCCATTTTTTTTTTGGTCACTTCCGTTGTTTCTCCACCCTGGAGACGACCAAAAAAACAGCCCAGTTGAAGAGCTTCAACGCCAGCGGCGTGCAGAGCCAGACCGCCTCCGCCGCGGACATGGCGGCGGAGGCCGCGAAGCTGGCGCAGGAGCTGATGTGCTCATCCCATGGTACGTGGTTAATAAATAATATGTGTGTAAATACATATATGTGTATATACATGTATATGGATATGGATGTGTATATGTGTATATGTGTATATATATATATATATGTATATATGTATATATGTATATATGTATATATGTATATATGTATATGTGTATATGTGTATATGTGTATATATGTATGTGTATATATGTATGTATATATATATATTTATATGCATATATGTGTATATGTATATATGACATAGATATGGATATATATTTTTTGTTATTACCATAATATGATCATATTATACAAGATATAATACCTATATTTATTTACATATATCATAATGATAATATGATCATAAATATATCTGGCTTATTATATATATATATGTAATACACACACCACTAATGACTAATAACCACAATATGATCCCGTTTTATGTATATATATATACATACAGGGTATAGCCCAATTAGATTAGTGGTTTATAACCTACCCAGTTCACACACCCCCAAGTTGGGTGAAGCAGGATCTTTGGGTGATAAAATACCACATGTTCGAATTTTCTTCCAATTGTGAATCTCCGTTTCTCATTTGGCATACATCAATTATCAGTTTCCATTTGGGTTAAACCATCATTTTTTATCGTTTTTCTTCCTCAAAGCATTATAAAGCATCATGTTTCCCAATGTTTCTTCCTCAAAACCATTATATTTTCTCTATTTTTTCCTGGTGAAACCACCATTTTGAGCATTTTTCGTCCATTTTTGGTGCTTCGTGGCTGCTGCGCTGCGTAGGACTTGTCCGGCTGCGAAGCGCGCATTGTGGACGCCTTGGAACGAAGGGATGCGGCCATGACGCAGCAGGCGGAGGCGGTGAAGCAGCGACTTGGTGAGGACAACGTGGTGACTCGCGAGGCGAGATGGAAGGAGATCATGGGGATCTAAAGATTCACAGATTGGGGATTTTCCTGAAAATGGGGATATTGGAAAAATCCATTTTGGAATTAGGATTATATTATTATATTGAATTAGAATTTTTTCAATGGGAATATTGAATATCAATAATCATTTGGGGATTTTCCAATATGGCTATGGATCAATACCTATTAATACCATTTTTAGGGAGATGAACATCCATAAATCCCAGCTATTTTGATGTGAACTACAGGGGTACTATTGGTTTTGACACACTGCCATATTGATTCCTGAAAATGGTATTGGAAAAGGGGGATCTAAATCACCAACGAGATCATGGATAGATTGGGGATTAAATGGGATATAATGGGATATAATGGTGTTTTTAATGGGATATAATGTTGGAAGGGGATAGATTGGGGATTTAAAATCTGGTGGTTTGGAACAAGAATGGATTATTTTTTCATTCAGTTGGGAATGTCATTATCCCAACTGATAGATTATTTCATATTACATATATTGTATATCTAATGGGCAATATTCATTGATATCATTAGATTTTATTATTAGACCAGTACTTGTATCATTAGACCATTATCTATGATATAACATTATGGCCAATTGATATGTTATTTCCCCATTAGACCATGGATGATATTGATCAACTAACAAACATCAACTATTAATGATGGGTAATCCCATCATTTTTAGTAGAATATCTGCATTAATATTTGATACTAATAGAGAAAATCAATCTGTTTGTTGGTTTATCAATCCTATGATCTGGGGAAAAAACTTACTAGAAAAATATGATCGATCAAATATTGTATCCTACTGTTAGTATATTAGAAATGGTGGAAACTTGGGATATAATGATATATATATATACATAATGGGCATTTCATGCGACGTAATGGAGACAATGGAGATATAACAGTGATACAATGATAGCCCACCAGTAAATCATGGGTGAATGGGGATATAATGGGGATATACCATGTGGATACCATGCTAAATACATACTAAATGGAATATTTTACTACTGTAGTACGCTTATACATCATAAATGGGATGTCGGATATACAAATTAATGGGAATATTATCCTACCATACATAGAACCAATTGTAGATTGTACTTGACAAATGGGGATATACAATGGGGATACAATGGTATATATATACATAATATATACATACTACTGAGGATACAATGGAAATTGATTAAGTGGGAATAACAGAAATGGTGGTATACGTATATATATATATAAAGATATATAATATACTGAGGATAGAATGGGATATGTAACGGACATATAGTGTCTATAATGGGGAATGGATGAAATGGTGACTTAACCAACAAAAGATGGCACGATATTAATCAACATTGAACATCGTCAGGTTACAGAGGAAAGGAATTAATCACTGAACAATTTGTGTAGTTTGGGGATTCAAGGCACGAAAACAGGGGATTTAACAAACAAAATCAGGGGATGCCAACACTGGGATTTAGCCATCAAACATGTGGTAAGGGTAAATAGGAAGGGTATGAAGCATTTTGAAGGGGAGTGATGGATCATTGCCCTGGGTGCTGCTGACTCAGCTAAGCTCAGGGAACAAAGGGCTATGGCCTAAAAAACCATGGACCACCAGCAGTGGGTGTGGTACCTGAAGATGTTGGGAAGACATCAAAACCCAGTGGTTTTTAAAGCTCGTTTTACCCATTGAAATGCGGTAAATTGAAGGTATATCCTCATTTTGCATGATTCTAAATCACCTGCAAGAAGGGGTCCCATAGAGAGGCAAGTTGGTAAGCAGAACTATGCAAACTTGGATGTATTTATGGAAGATATATCATAGTTGGATTGGTTACAAAATGAGTAAACCAACTATCCGATCATTATGTTGAAATCGGTACTAAACATATTTCTCCTAATTTTGATGCTTTTCAGCACATCTGATTTTCCTTAAGACTTGACAATGCCGGGCCAAAACCACTCAGTATTTTCCTTGGGTTGGGGCGGCAGCTGGCCTAGGATCCAGAAGAATCTTCGAAGTTCCATCATGGTGGCCGCTTGGTGGGGTCATCATGGTTACCCTCTGGTGAACTAACATAGCAATGGAAAATCACCATTTTTAATGGGAAAATCCACTATAAATAGCCATTTTCCATTGCTATGTTAGTTCACCAGAGGGTATCCAATGTGATGGGTCAAAACCTATGAAACCACGATTTTTCGGGGGGATTCGACATCCAATCACAGAAAACAGCGCATGACGCGACAATTGAAAAAGGACACCCCTGTATTTGATGGTAAACACCATGGTTTCCGGTGAAGATTTCCCCCAACAAACCAATCCATTGAATGAACCAGCTATGACTAAACGGGTACCGTTTGTGTCCCATGGTTTTGACTATCCGTCCATCTATTTCCATCCCGAGTGGGACGATGAACCCACAAGAAGGGCCGCCTGATGGATAGGTTTATGGCAGATTTATTCGGGAAATCCCCAACTTATATAATCTTGTATCCATTTATAGATTAATTTACCATATATTCAATGTTTTTTTTGTGTTTTTTTCGACAAATTAGCCTTAGTTGAACTAATATGATTAGATAAAACCACATATACTTCATATCTATGAGATAATATATATATACATATATATATATATAATATATTCCAGGATTTATCATACACATATATCCCGACCATTTGGCTTTCCCCAAAACTGTCAGCCATGAGGAGATGAACGACACCAGGTTGGTTCAGATCTTGGATGCTTCCGACTCTCGGATGCACAGAGAGGTTGCTGACTTTTGTACCATAGGTCCTTTGGTCAACAGCCACATAGCTATGGACAGATCCATTTTTAATGGGAAAATCCACTATAAATGGCCATGTCATATGGTTTCATCAATGGGAGATCTCCAGGATCCAATTGATGGAGGTACGTTAGTACCATATTTCTGGCCATATGAATTGTGGGGATATTCCCTGAAATTTAGGCCTGAAAAATAGGCCAAAAATATATGGAATCGGTACCTCCAATGAATCGGTTCCTGTTGCATGGCCATCAACCTCTAAAAAGTTTATACATTCACACAAATGCTCATGAATGCCTGAGGGTTTAGGGTGTAGGGTATGCGTTTAGACTTTTTCTTCTGACTTTATAAAACCCATTGACATCAACGAACTGTAGTTATTTGCATATCATAAACCATAATTATTTGAGCTATAAACCAACTTGCAAAGAATGGGGAATTTCATGGGCAAGAGATCTGGGATTTTTTTCCACCCTGCGGTTAACATAGGGCAAATTCTTGAACTAGCCATGGAGGTTTCAGTCGAAACATGGTGACTGAAAACCAACAGAAATGGTTGAGAATGCGGATTTAATGGCTGGTTGGTGGTTTGGAACATTTGGATTATTTTTCCATATATTGGGAATAATGAATAATGATCCCAACTGACGAACTCATATTTTTCAGAGGGTTGAAACCACCAACAACAATGGGATGTAGTGGGGATTAAATGGGATTTGATGGAGATATGATTGATATAACCAACACTTAATGATACCCCACCAGTAAATAATAGGTGAATGGGGATATCATGGGGATTTATAATGGAGATATAATGTTTATACATGATGAATGGGATATAGTCGTGGGGATGTGATCCTACTATTAAAATGTGATTCGTATTTACATTTTAACCAACACCAATGGGTATACCCTCTGGTAATTTGTTACATAGCTATTGAAAATGGTCATTTAGTTCGTTGATTTACCCATTAAACATGGTGATTGTCCATAGTTATGTAAACGTTTACCAGAGGGTATATATAATAGGGATGATATAATGGAATACCGTGGGGTAAACGTTTACATAGACATGGAACTTCCCGAGGGAAACGCCGTTCGGAAAATGATATCTGCAAATGGTGGGTTTTCCACATTGATGTTAGGGGGAGTATACCCTCTGGTAAACGTTTACAAAAAACTATGGAAAATCACCATTTTTAATGGGAAAACTCAATATAAATGGCCATTTTCAATAGCTATGTTAAATTACCAGAGGGTATAACCGACAATATGGTATTTGGGTGTAGTATCTGAAACATGGAGTGTTTCCAATATATGGTCATTTTGATGGACTAATGACAATAGTCCACTGGAATTCATTGGGGTACTATATTTCAAACATGGAACAAGTCAGGACAAAAAAACGACGAAATTGACATTGGGCAGATCAGCAAGGTGTTTGAGTTTTCCAAGACTTAATGCATCCATTTCAACTTCTTGGATTGGTGAGGTAGTATTTAGATGGGGTGTAAACCAACAAAACTGGGGCGCCCCATCTTGTACAGTTTTTTTTCAGCTTTTGTCTGTTTTAATCCCAACAAATCTTTTGATGATCACAATTGACTCTTGGAATGGGGGAACTCAACAGTAGCAGCTTTGTGGATAGGACATTTCCCGGAATTTCCTACCTGATCTCAGAGGGATTAAAAACTGTGTTCTAGCGACACATATATGATATATAAGTGTATATATACATATACATATATATATATGCACATACAATGTACAAATCTCTTTCGTTGGGTTTCCACAAGTACACTTCAAGCTGACCATGCTTTATTTCGGTGATCAGGACCGAAGCCAGATGGTGCCGGTGCCGACCACCACGACGACGAACACAGTGCTGCAAGACATTTTGGACCGTTCCTCGGCGGTTGGTGTTTGTTATTTATAAACCCCTCAGTGATCATCTGCACTTAGAATGATACCTCCCAGTCAAACAGCCCAAGGGTTTGTGATTTTCCATCTTTTTGGGTGTTACTTTTTCCCCTGGTCAGCAAATATGGGCATACACATGCAAACTACAATGATTTCTGGGAGAGCCATTTGCAAGGGACGGATCTTCCACTGGGTCAGATTGCCAGCGACTAAAACAATCCAGGTGAAAGGAGAGGGGTTTTGCTCAGGAGAAGGAAGCCAACGAGACACGGGAGGGGACACAATTGTCCTGTGTTGAGTTTGAAACTGGAAGAGTATAAGGGTCAACAGTGTCAACAGTTCTGGAAACCATCATCCTATCCGTACAACTACGAAACATCATGGCCCGATGTCACCATGACATCTCTAGCAGTGATGGCTAGAAACGATCATCCGCATGGCCCAACATTTCAAGCTGGTGAACAATCATAATTTGCCCATTCCATTGTTGCTGATTATCATCTGATATGATGGTTGATAATCATTTGAGGTATGGATCAAAATTCGACATCACCATTGGATGGTACAAACATGTACAAACAATGAACAGAATCTGCGGTTATTTGGGCCTTAAACTGTTGATCCATTCCGATGTGGCATTCACCATGAAAAAGCTGCGCATCCTGAACATGCCCCGAATTTTTCCAACAAAGACAGCCCGAAAGCCATGACGCGAGTGGGTAGCACCCTTGCCACTAATCTAGTTGGGGTACAGCCTCTATTCAATGGATTGGTTCCATGGACAATTTACAGGAAGGCCCCATATTCAATGGGAAAGTCGATGGTTTCCGGTTAAGATTTTCCGTTAAACCACTCTATTGAATATATAGAACTGGGTTATCCTCTGGTAAACTAACATAGCTATGGAAAATCACCATTTTTAATGGGAAAATCCACTATAAATGGCCATTTTCAATAGCTTTTTGTATGTTTACCAGAGGGTATGCTATGATTATGATCACCACCTACTATGCCTGGGATGGACATGGCTGGGTGGCTTGAGCTACGGCTACAGGGTCATCATGTGTTTCACCCCTTGCAGCTGATTCTGCCCCTCATCCAAGAAACACGGAAACAGGGGTGATTTTTTCTCTTTTTTTTCGTAATGTCCCAAAAAGATAGAAGTTGGTAAAATCATGTAAAATCCTAGTAACATGGTGGTAAATCACAGTTCGATCGTTTTTGAAGGTGACAACAAATTCTCTTTATTGACACTGACACATTGTTTCTTGACCATGGGTATATTCATATGGGGCATATTCCCACCGTTTTACGGCAATTCACAGGGAAAAAATGATGAAGATCCATCCTGAAACTGCTGAATGTCAAGGTTTGGAAGTGACGGTGAATGTCAAGAATGAGGGTGAGGCAACCAAAGATACCAAAGAGACAGCGGCTGAGGGTGAGGTGTTGTACCCCACCGACTGGGCAGTCATTGTTGCTTGTCTGTGGTGGATGATCCTTTTTTCGGAGGATATCATCCCCAATGACCCGTGGGTTTTTTTCGGGTTTTTGGCAAGGCCATGATTGGTGGTGACTGGAACCATGGAATTTTATGACTTTCCATATCTTGGGAATTTCATCATCCCAAGTGACGAACTCATATACTTTCATATTTTTCAGAGGAGTAGGTCAACCACCAATCAGCGATGAACAGCAGAAATTCACCCAGGGCCACAGGAGGCCTCCTGGTCCCGTGAACATAAGTGGAAATCTATGGGCTACATAGGGGTCCCAATGGTAACCAAATGGAAGCTTACTAAGCCCCTTGCTGAGTGTTGCTGGGTTAGAAAAAAAATGGATTGAATCCGGAGATCATATCCCATGAATATCCCATAAACATCTCATTAATATCCCATTCATATCAAGTTAGTTGGTTACTTTGGAACATCTTTTGGACTCCGGTTTCGAACCTGATTATTCCACCCAACCTTGGATAGATAGTTTCATCTCTATTCTTTTTTTTGCGAACGGAACATAGTTATCATAACCATAACCAGCAAGAGATGACATTTTTTTCATGGACTATACCAAAGATTCATCAGATTCATCAGATATTGATGGTTTTCTGGTTACAAGATGCTTTTTAAGTTTCCATTCAAACTTTGTATAGTTTCCATAATTTCTAGAAGTTTCCATTCAAAAATGGTATAGTTTCCATAAAACAAATATGTTTTTTTGTTTTTCCCGGAAATTTCCATGATTTTTTTTTCCACCAAAAGGATGGCCCAATAGCATCGCGTCTCTCCCTTAGGGCGCCTTGGTGCTGGTCATTGTCTTCGTCACGGCCGTGGTTTGTTATTCTCGCTGCCTGTCGTTTGTTTTGAGCGAAAAAAACGGAGTTGGCCCTGGTAGAACTCTGGTTTTGGCCTGTAAAATGCCACGAAAATGCTGGTAAATCTAGGTAAATCTCAAAAAAATGGAGATGTCCGACACGTCATTTTAGGGAAGTCCTATGCATGAAGATGTACGTCAACGTCATGGCAAGGGAAGCCACAGCTCTCATGCATTGATGGATTTTCCATGAAATGGTACATCATGCTGGTAAATCTCATAGATGGAGCGAACATGCAATGCAACAAAACAGCAATGCCATATTTTTCATGACGTATCAAAAAATCAGAAAACATATGATAGATATGATTAGTATAGATATGGAGATTTCCTAAGTCATGGGGGTACCCCCAGTTCTCATCCATTGAGAGATTCACATTTTCCCATGGAAATAAACCATCCAGCTATTGGGGTACCACCATTTTGGGGTACCAGCATTTATGGAAACCCTCATATATATATATACACTGTTAAGTAGCAACATTGTCCAACACACGTTCATGTACAGTTCCAACATGTCACTGGATGTTCCTGGCAACATCTTGGATCAACAAGGCCTTGAGCCAGGCCTTTGTATGCCAACAGACAAAAGGCGCGTACAGCAACAGCTGCAACAGAGAGACAACAGGCTGCCTTGTGATTTCACATGGTAGCGGAGCAGTGATCCTGGAAGCATCCAGGTGAGCTCCAACAGGCAGAGGGCTTGATCCCAGAACACTGGGGGACTCTCAACAACAGCTGGAGCAACAAAGGGTAGCGGCCCAACACACCACCACTGCAACGACAAGGAAAGGAAACAAACACAACAACAAAGCGCACAGGAAGAGGGCTTGATCCCAACTACACAGTGTGGGGGACTCTCAACAACAAGGATGGCAACGGCATATGAGATAGGATCGCCAACAGCAGGAGAAGCACAAGCAGAAGCCCTAGCATCAACACACAGGCTGAAGTTGAAACCTCCAACATACGATGGAAACTATGCAACATTTGAGGAATGGAAGTACAAGTTCTCAGCGTACATGGGCCTACAAGACAACATCTTTCCACAACTGCTGTCAAGAGCAGAACGAGCAGCAACAGTGCTTACGGATGCGGAGCTGCTTGGTGCAGCAACAACAATAGAGGAAGGAGAGAAGTGGACACAACTGTGTAACAACCTCAAGTACATCCTCATCAACATCACCAGCGGCCCAGCAGCAACAATATGCAGACAATACCAAGACGCAATGGGCTTGGAAGTCTACAGGCAACTTTGCAACAGGTTTGCAATACCTGTTGGAACAAGAAGCATAGGCTACCTCACAAAACTACTCAAACCCAAGTTCGACACCAACAACTTTGAGGAGTCCTTCTCAACATGGGAATTTGAGCTTGCACGTTACGAGCGTGACAACAGTGCACAACTACCAGACCAAGTGAAGATAGCAGTTCTCATGAATGAGACAACAGGACCACTCCAACAACACTTACACCTCAATGCCAGTGCAACACCAACATATGCTGAGGTGAGGACAACAATCATGGAGTACTACAGGACCACCACGGCGTTCTCAAGACTTCAACAACAGTCGTCTTCAGCAGTCAGCAGCAATCTAGGAGGAGGCCCAGCTCCAATGGACATTGGAGCAACATACAAAGGCAAAGGAAAAGGAAAAGGAAAGAACAAAGGAAAAGGATTCAACAAAGGAGGTCACAAAGGAAGAGGATACCAACAAGGAAAGGGCTACGGCGGCTACGGCAGTTATAACAAAGGAAAAGGCAAAGGAAAACAACAGCAATGGTATCAGCCAAAAGGAGTAGAGAAAGGCAACAAAGGAAAGTCGAAAGGAATTCCCAACAAAGGAAAAGGAAAGAATCCAACAGCAATATGCTACAGATGTGGTCAACAGGGCCACTTGGCAAAGGATTGCCGAACAGCGGTGTACAACATGACAGAGACACCGCAGGAACAGAACCAGGATGGAACATCCCAATGGTATGACCCAAACAGTGGGTACGACAACTACTGGTACAGCAACGACCAGTCAGGCAACTACAATATCCAGCCAGTCCAACAACAACAACAACTAGCTTTGCCAGCGCCACAAACCAACACGCAGACACCAACAATACAACTTGTGGGAGCACTGGGCCATCAGGCAGCAAGTGCCCACAATGAAGCAACCACCACAGCTCAAGCAGTGCAGCAGCAGAGAGGAGACAACGAGGTGGACATTATGATCGACAGTGGAGCAGCAACACACGTTTGCCCAACATGGTTTGCACCAGACACACCACTGTATCCACTACAACATGGACAAGGACCTAGGTTGAGGACAGCAACAGATGAGGATATCCAAGTGCATGGCTACAAATGGGTGTACATGCACAACACCAACAAGCAAACAATAGTTGTTCCCTTCTATGTGTGTGATGTGACGCAACCCATCATGTCAGTAACAAGACTGGCAGAACAAGGGTTCAACACACAACTCAACGAAACACCAACAATCACACACACCAAGGGATTCAACTCAGCACTCAAACAACGAGAAGGCCTATACTTCTTGCCAGTTGTGCTGATCACACTTCCAGCCAACTTGAGGCTTGAAGTCAGCCAGACAGCAGAAGGAACAACAGCAAAAATAGCACCAGTCACGCTGACACCAACAGGCATGGAAATCCTTCGCAACAAGAATGACCTATGGACATTCAACAGCCAAGGTTTCTTGGTAAGAGTCCACAGGACAACACGCAAGGCATTGTTCATGCCAGACAGTAGATGTCCAGTTCCAACAGAAAGGTTGGAGAACTACAGAAGAACAATCATACAAAGACCGAACAACAACACAGAGGTCATCGAAGAAGCATACCAAGACCTCGACAAGAAGCAACAGAAGAGGATCATACAAGGAAACAACTGGACAGGAGAAACATGGTTCAAAGTGAAACGTGGAACAGTACTTGCAGGCAACATACCACCACAACCAGTACTTCCACCAGCCAAAGAGCCAGCGACACCATCTCAACAAACCACAGCCGACCAACCACAAGCACCAATGTATCGACACAACGTGAAGAAGCCTCTCACAGAGGTAAGGCCAACAGACCAAGCAATGACCGCAACGCAGCCATATCAAACAGCAATTCCACATCCAAAGGAAGTCAGTCCAACACAGGACTATTGGATCAAAGAAGGTCCATATTGGAAACGTGTGCATGTTCAACCAAGAAGGGACATGTACATTCCACAACAAACAGATGATGGACCAGATGTGACAAGACTGACAACATGGAGACAAACAATGGTGAGGCCAACAAGTGGCAACAGAGGATATAGAATAGATGATGACTGGACGACAAAGAGGAGAGCAACACTCGACATAGAGTGGACAGGCTCAACAAATTTTGAAGAAAACGCAGCATACAAAGATGAGTTCATCACAGATGAGCCAGAGGAGCAACAAGAAGCTAAGAGAGCAAAAGGAGTGCCAACACCTCAGCAACCAACAGAACAAGAAAGAAGAGAACACGAGCTCACACACCTTCCCTACAGAAGCTGGTGTCCAACATGTGTACAAAGCAAAGGAAGACAGGACAACCATCCAAAGCAAACAAGCAAAACACCAGTGATCCAAGTGGATCTGATGTACTACAAAGCACTAGGAGAAAAGCAAACAACATCAGTCCTTACAGCAGTGGACGTTGAAACAGGCATGTGTATGGCAGTCCAACTTGAGGACAAGACGCAGCACGTACAATACCTGTCAGTTTGCCTTCAACAATTCCTGATGGAATGTGGCAGAACACATGCAATTCTCAACAACACCGTTCTTCAATCAGACCAGGAAGACTTTATCATCTCCTTGCTCAAGATGGTGGCAACAGCCATGGGTAGCAACATAGCAGTCAGGCAAGCACCAGCCTACACATCACAAGCACAAGGAAGCGTTGAACGTTTCCACAGAACACTGATTGGCCAAGTTAGAGCCCTCAAACTCCAACTGGAGACCAACTATGGCATCAAGCTCAACAGCAAGCATCCCATCATGCCGTGGCTTGTCAAACACGCAGCATACCTGCTCAACAGGTATTCCATTCACTCAGATGGAAACACAAGCTACTATAGACGATGGGGCAAAGAACACAAAACACCAATATGTGAATTTGGTGAAACAGTTCTCTGCATGCTACCAACAGCAAAGCAGATGCCAAAGATGGAAGCAAGGTTCTACCCAGCCATCTGGCTAGGTAAGGACAACTCAACAAACGAGAACATACTTGGCATCAGCAACAAAGTGGTCAAAGCAAGGACCATTCGAAGACAAATCAAGCCAGACAAGTACAACAAGCAGTTGATGGACATCATCAACTCTTCGCCAGCCATGATACCACCAACAACACCAAGCATTGTGGTACTACCACAACCTGCTGCAGCAAAGCAGCAGACAACAACAAGCACACAGACTCAGCAGAGTCCACAACCAAAAGCCATGGTACAACCACACGCTACACCACCACCAGCACTTACGGACCTTCCAATGGCAACAGCGCCAGCAACACAGCAAGCAAAGCAAGCACTTCCAATGCCAACACAAAGCAAAAGAGAAGTAACAGATGAGATTACACAAGGCAGCTCACCAAAGCAAGCAAGGACAACAGAAAGAGCCACAGCAGCCAGCCGACCTGACACAGCTCAGGAGCCACCAACAACAAGGATGAGGATATCACAAGTCACAGTCACAACGAGGAAAGGACAGAAGATAGAAGCAACCTCCAACGAAGATGAACAGGAGATACAAGCTGAAAAGATTCTCCTGGAACCTTGGGTGAGCAACACCGAAGGTTTAGAAAAAGAACAAACAACGGAAGGAATGAAGCAAGAAATCAAGTCAATGAAGGAACAAGGAGTGTACACAGAGGTACACATAAGCCAACTTACACCAGAACAACGCAAGAAGATCATCAAATCAAGATGGGTTCTTCGACAGAAAGGCAACACAGTTCGAGCACGAATTGTAGCAAAGGGCTACACTGAGGAGATCAACGACAACGACGACATCTTTGCATCAACACCCATCTTCTGCGTGCTAAGGATGCTACTTGTCTTAGCACTTTGCAACAACTGGATTTGTCTCACAGGAGACATCTCAACAGCCTTTCTACATGCCGCAGCAGCAACAGCAGATCTTTTCATGTATCCACCAGCAGAATTCTACAACGCCTTCGACCAGATCGTTTGGAGACTCAACAAAGCCATCTATGGCTTACGCAGCAGCCCAAAAGCATGGCAAAATCACCTAGCAGAGGTGATGCAACAACTTGGACTACGACGACTTGTCAGCGAGCCCAACGTTTACGCAACACCTGGAGGAGATGCCTACATACTATGCTACGTCGACGACTTGCTCTTCATTGGACAACAGGAGACGGTCAACAAGCTGTTCAAGAGCATTCAGCAACACCTTCTACTACGTCCTACAGGAGAACTCACAGTCGGCAACACCATCAGCTTTCTGGGCAGAAACATCTGCAACAAAGGTGACTACTATGAGATCAGTCTCGCGGACAGCTACACAACAGAGCTGTTAGAAGAAGCCAACATGCTCAACTGCAATCCAGCACCAGCACCAGGCACCAACACTCTGAAAGCAACATCAGAGATGGAGCAAGAACTCAACAAAGAAGAACATGCAGCCTACCGAAGAATGGTTGGCAAGCTACAATGGATGACCTACACAAGACCAGACATTGGCTTTGCAACAAAGGAGCTTGCAAGAGCACTGACACAGCCAACAACAGCAGACCAGCAGAAATTGAAACACTTGCTCAGGTACATCAAGGGAACACAACACTACAAACAATACATAAGACCAACAACCAAGACACCAACAGCTGAAGCAGTACCAGACATCGAAGTCTTTGTCGACAGCGACTGGGCAGGATGCGCGACAACGAGGAAGTCAACAACAGGATTTCTAGTCAAAGTCTTCGGCGCAACAATCCACTACGGAAGCAGGACGCAGGCAACAATCGCGCTGAGCAGCGCGGAAGCAGAACTCTACGCGATCAACACAGGAGCAACAGAAGCACTCCACATCAGCAATTTCCTGAAGGAAGCTCTCAACATGAAGAAGATCAACATCCGCATACACACCGACTCATCAAGCGGAAAGAGCATGGCAACCAGGATTGGAGCATCAAAGAAAGCCAAACATATCGAGCTCAAGCACCTTTTCATACAACAACTGGTCGCACACGATCTTGTGAGGATTGTCAAGATCAACACGACCAATAACCCGGCCGACATTTTCACCAAGTACGTCGCGACAGAGACGCTTTTGCGTCACATCAGTGATGTTGGCATCAGCGCCCAGCGTCACTGAGCAAACAACAACAAGCAACAACAACAGTTTCACTGCAGCATGCGTGTTAATGTGCGAGCGCGTGCAAAACGTGCGAACATCGTGCGTGGCATGCACACACAAACATACATACTTTTGAGCCATGGTGTCAACAAAGGTTGACAACATGAACTACCCCATAGTGATCCCCTATACTTCAACATGGAGTATATGAACAAGATACTCACACAGTATTTCAACGTGATCTCTATGTCATATACCTCTTCAACATGACGGATCCAACATGATTGTGGACGTGTATGACAACATTTTGTTTTGCAAGGTTTGAAGAATTCAACAGTTTGACGTGCAGCCTTTTGGATGTCAACATTTTTTTGTTTGACCTCAGCAGTCGTTTTGCTCCAACATCGGTGGACGAAGCGAACACCTTTGACGTTGAGGATGGCAACACTCCTCAACATCCATGTGGCAGGTGCGCCAACGGTGCCGGTGATCCCAAAGATCACCATGAGCAACATGGGTCTCTTGTCCCGAGCGGTCAACAGGTCACTGGACCTCAACATGGATGGTTTGCAGCCTTGGTAAACGCCCTCGAATACACGGGCTTCCAAGCTTGCAGCAAAATGCCCATGGAGATCCAACACCATTTGGGTCAGATCCTTGAAGGGCAACATCCATTGCAACAGGGAGTGCAGATTCCCTACTGGGGATCGAAAACTCCTGAAAGGCTCAGAGGCAACATTGCGGTCCTCGAGTACATCAACAGCAGCACCAACTTTGGGCGCTTTGTGGAAGAGTTCAACAACTATCATGGTGGAACAATGGAAGAGGACCAGCAAATGGAAGGATGAACAACATCCAACGATGGGTGAGACTGACACCAGAAACAACAGTCTGGGGTGAAACTGCAACATCCCTGGGTTCAACACCCTAAATCAACAGAGATGAGTGCAACAGGGAAACCAACAACTGAGAGTTTCGACAGATAGTTTGTATACTAGCACCGTTAGACAACATTCTTCTGTCAACACCTTAGTAGTGTAAAGTGTACAGGTTGGAAGACCCAACATATAAACTACATAATGTGATTGCATTTCAACAATGTTTGTTTTGTGCAATGTGTTGGAAGCTCCAACAAATTGAGGGGCCGTGTTAAGTAGCAACATTGTCCAACACACGTTCATGTACAGTTCCAACATGTCACTGGATGTTCCTGGCAACATCTTGGATCAACAAGGCCTTGAGCCAGGCCTTTGTATGCCAACAGACAAAAGGCGCGTACAGCAACAGCTGCAACAGAGAGACAACAGGCTGCCTTGTGATTTCACATACACACCCTCCAGTAAATGAACATAGACCCTGGCAGATAGGGGTTGGAAGATTAGTTTCCACAAAAGCTGTTATTTTCAGGGTCTATATTAATTTACTGGAAGGTATATATTTGCCGTTTTGGTGGTTAATTACCACTATTGGAACTTAAATACCATGAAAAAATCGTGATGATAATCGTGATGATGTTTTTGAGGTTTATACTGCCTAAAGTCGAAAGCCTCAAGCTCAATGGATTGGTTTAAGGGAAATTTTACAGGAAAACCCCATATTTAATGGGAAAATCTCTGGTTTCCTGTAGATTTTCCCTTAAACCAATCCATTGACAAGCATGATTTCCACATTTTTAAGGTATGTTTTTCATCAGTGGTGGCATGCAGCATGATTTTGGTTTCGATTTTTCAATGGCGAAGTTCTCAGTAAAAACTCTAAAAACTGTGTTGGTTTGGCCATGGGTTTGGCATATTTACATACCATCTGGTTATGACTAACATAGCTATTGAACATGGCCATTTATAGTGAGTTTTCCCATTAAACATGGTGATTTTCCTCTGGTTATTTGTTACATGGCCATGGAAAGATCCACCATTTTTAAGTTCGGTAAACCATCTATTTCGATTAGGGCCATCTATAGCATGGCGAACTGTTAGTCATAACCAGAGGGTAAATGATTCTACAGACACCATGTGTATCTATTGGGTGTGTCTGGAAATGGGTATACCCCAAAAATGGCTGTCTGACAGGGAAAAATGATGATCAGATTTAAGGGCTCCGTATTTTTAGACACACCCATTGGTGTGCATTTCACACAATCCATGTTTATGTGCATGAGCTATTTTCTGTGATCAGTTGGTGCGTTTACCTTGCTGTCTTCGTTGCACACTTCAGGCACTCAAGAGAGGTGAGACGCCGGTAGAATGGTAGCATGCAGCAGAAAAAGGAAAAAAAACACCAGGTAGTAGGGGGGTATGGATCAAGATGTAAAGAACATAGTACTGATTTCACCTCCCAGCATAGTTACCTGGGCAGATTTCGTAGAGTGAAAGGCAGGGTTTGACCCTGGCCTCTTCGTTGGTCGAGAGCCTTTGTAAAAGCCAGTTGCATCGAACAGCCAGCGATGCTAAAAAATTGTGCTCCCAGTTTTAGAGCGGCCGTATAGAGCCTCAGAGCTGTGTGAGAAGTGAGCAAGGCGACGGCGTTGGAAAACAGGATGGAGGTAGTCCGCGGCTGAGGGAACTCTGATTTCGGATCATTGTCCGACAGTCCCACGGCGTTCAAAATGAAGGGTGTTACCCTCTGGTTATTGTTACATTCCATAGATTTTCCATGATTTTCCATAGATTTTCCATGATTTACCATAGATTTTCCATAGATTTTCCATGAAGGTCAACCAAAAACACACGGCCGGCCGGGCCGAACTGCTGGGCAGTTCGGCACCGACAAGACGACGCGACGAGCCAGGCACCTCCAGTGCTTTGGATTGGCCGCTTACCTGGAAGCCAACCTCAAGATGAGGGCCCTGAACAACAGGCGCCGAACAAATCACCCTGGGACCGAAAACGTGTCATGGAAAATTTATCCCCAAAAATTTATATAAATGGATGAGAACTAGGGGTATCCCTATGACTTCGGAAAGCTCCATATCTATACTAATCATATTTCCCATATTTTTCTGATTTTGTGATACTAGGAAATGTAAAGGAAATGTAAAGGAAATGTACTGTTAAGTAGTGTAATGTAATGCGAACATGCAACGCAACAAAAAAGCAATGCCATTTTTCATGACGTATCACAAAATCAGAAAAATATGGGAAATATGATTAGTATAGATATGGAGGTTTCCTAAAATAGGGGTACCCCTAGTTCTCATCCATTTATAGTTTTATTATTATTTTCGAATGGATTTTCCATGAACTAAACCATCAATTTGGTGGTACCCCCATTTTAGGTTTACCCTCTGGTAAACTAACATAGCTATTGAAAATTGCCATTTATAGTGGATTTACCCATTAAAAATGGTGATTTTCAGTGATTTTCCATAGCTATGTTAAATTACCAGAGGGTACCTCCATATAGATCTGGGAAGACATCCAACATATGCAGCGCGAGTGCCGGAAGGTGGACCTGTCCTGTGTGCAGCAACGTCCTGAAGCCCCACGATCTGGTGGTCGGACAGCTCAGAACATAGATGTCCTTTTCCCATTGGTTGGTTGATTAATAGAGGAGGTTGAAGAAACCCCTTTAACAACAGGTTTCTATGATGATAGATGGTATACCAGACCGGCCCCTCTATTTTTACCAAAAGGACATTATTGGTTCAGAAGGGGCCCCAGTTGTGAGGTTTGTTTCGCGTTCAGTTGGTGCAGTTCTAACTATAATGATATAAGAAGTTGGTGTATGATACGCACATCATGATATTTAGATATAAATCAACAAACATTTCACTGGGGGGCCGCATCCTGTATGATTTTAGGTGATTTGCCGTATCAAAAGAATGGTGATTTACCTATCAAACATGGTGATTTACCTATGAAAAATATGGTGATTTACCAAACAGTCTAGTGAATTGGTGATTTACCTATGAAAAATGGTGATTTGCCTAACAGTCTAGATTAGCGAATCATGATCATTTAGCTGCAACACCATTTGCGGCACCTTGGGATCCACGCCATTGGCCATTTTGCTTCACAGGCAGCCTTGGCCATGCATTGAAATGCATAGACTTGAAGAGAGTAGCACTTATAGCACTTACTATGCACAATCGCCTGATTTTCGATTTCTGGAATGCAAATCGCCTCGCCCGGCCACACATGTTGAAGAAGCTCTTTTCCGGAAAAACCGTGACACGCCTTTTTCGTTTCATACGATGTTCTTCTCTGTTCATGTTTGCGACTGTGGAAACATCACAAACCACAGCATAGTAAGCCCCAAAAGGATAGAATGGATTAACTTGACCACTGCAGCATCGATTCCTCAACATCTTTCCGCAACTTGGGCGGGTTGAACAACACATTAGACAAAAAAGTGTCAGAGGAAAAGAAGTCACCACCTATGATTTGGGAGAATGACCCAAAACAATGGTTCATCACCAAACAAAAATGGATAATAAGAATATCAACTATTAGTGGGTAAATAATAATAACAATAATAATAGCAAAAAACATCCACCATTATATCATTATTTCCATAAATAATATCAGATTTTCCCACTATCACCAAACAATATAATCGTTTCCACCATGATTTTCCATGATTTCTATGACCCCAACAAGACAAAAAAGCGGAAAGGGAGCTGCCATGGGAGCTGCGGCCAGCACTGGTGAGGGGCCGGGCCCAGAGGCCGATGAAATCGCAGAGATCATGTTGAAATCGTAGGGAGATGTTTCTTTTTTTGGTGACTGTTGTTTTTTTTTGTTTTTTTTTTTGGGATTGTTGTTTTTTTTTTGTTTTTTTTTGGATATTTTGGGGATGTTTTGGGGATAGTAGAGATTTTTTAGGTGGGTATTTGATAAGAATGTGGGGATATCTAAACATCAACATAGAAGATGTAATCAT
This sequence comes from Cladocopium goreaui, assembly GCA_947184155.2. NCBI lineage: Eukaryota > Dinophyceae > Suessiales > Symbiodiniaceae > Cladocopium > Cladocopium goreaui. The sequence continues at coordinate 706,916 of CAMXCT020000868.1, read as the reverse complement.
CATCTGGATGAATTATGATGACCTCACTGTGACGTCAATCACCGTCAATCATCCCCATAGCTGGCCGAAGGGGCACCTTCTAACAGACGATTGTCCTCTAACAAAAATGTGGTTCTCAGGGTTTATATTCGTTGGGCTGATGGTTTCATGTGTGGATAACTTAGATAGAGTGGGAGTAGAACAGATCTATAAACCCTGAGATAAAAGGTAGAATAGAGGATATTATTACTATACTAATAATCAATAGACAAGATCTCAGTCGGATCTTCTTTTGATCCTAAGTCGAGTTGGATCATCAGTCCTGACGTTATTTTTGGTGATGAACTTCTGGTTGCCACACCTAAAGGTGTTTTTGCTTATAACATATGGAGGAACCCCTTTTTGAAAGGATAAAAAAACCTGTGAAAGTTGAGGGATATTTTAGACGGGATCACCAACAACGGAATGTGTGTTTTTATCAGTCTAAAGCAGTAAGTTGCACTTGTGGTGAAACATGGGGACCTTTGTCATTCTGAGTACTACCCTTTGGTGATTTAACGTAGCTATGGAAGCCATGGCTCATTCACTTCGATATGTTTCAGTTCGCCAACTATCTTCAGTACCAAGAGTTGGGACATAAACATAAACCAAAACATCACTGGCAATAGTAAGGACAGGGATTTCTATTTGGTGTTTCACCTCTACAACCATGAGCACCGTACTCCACATTGGCTTAGCCAATCTGTTTGGGACGATTCATCGGTTCATGGGATCTACGGTGGTTGGTTTATAGCCCATGTGCAACCAATTAATATACAGTATAATACATATGCATATTGAACCCATATGTACAATATATGTACAATATATGTACAATATATGTACAATATATATATATATATACTGTATATATATATATATATGTATGTATATAATATTAGGCACATAACCTACTCATATAGCCCATACAAGTGGGGACACTTTCACTTATGTATATACCGCCAGAGTGGCATGACGGTGATGACCGTAACGTGACAGTCTGTTTCCTGGCTCCACGTCCAGGACGGCTATGTTCATCACGTCTACCTCGCTGCCACGGTCTCTTGGCCGATGGCAGATGGGGATTTTACAGGGCAGAGCAGATGGGCGGATGGGGGATTTATTTTCTTACTGGTGCTTAGTAGGGAATGAGGGAATGATCCACTGGCTAACTATGAATAATAATCCCAGCAACCCCCAGCAACCCATCCATTCCTTACGTTTAGCACCAGTAAGTTTTGTTTTAATGGGATTGGAGATAGAACCAACAGTCAACGGTACCTCACCAGTGCATCATTGGAAAATGATGGAACTAGATATGGATTTAACTATGTTTAATTCATTTTAATCCTCTGTCATCAAACTTGGCCACTGGAACCCCGAACTCGAAGGAGGTCTTGGCCGCTGGAAAACCATCGTTCGAACATGGGGCCTTTTCCGACCCAAAGAACCTATAGGGAGAACCAAAAATCAGTGTCAAGTGGGTCACAGAACTCCTCCACCCAATTCAAACGAGGAGTTTTCCAGCGAAAAAACCCACATGAGGGTTTCCATAAATGGGGGTACCCCCAGTTCTCATCCACTTTATAGATGGATTTTCCCTTATAAACCAACCAGCTATTGGGGTACCCCCATTTATGGAAACCCCCACCAGAGAAAGCACCCAAATGTCCTATAGATTCCGCATGAAGTGAGGAGATCATTCGCGTGGCTGGGATGCGAGGGTACCACACCTCAGTGCTCCTGGGTGATGGCTTTGGTCATGTCCGGAATTTCATGGGAGTTTGTGGGGTTTTTAATGGGATTTTAATGGGATTTTAATGGGATTTTAATGGGATTTTAATGGGACTTGACTGGCAATTGAATGGGAATTGAATGGGAATTGACTGGGAATTGAATTTAATGGGAATCTAATGGGAATTGAATGGGACTTGCCTGGGATTTGACTGGGAATTTATGATGGGATACGAATGGGATACTAATGGCTCCGAGATGATTCGCAGACGTTGGACGATGTCTGGATGCGGAGCGAACGACCCTCTGGTGACGTCAAATAGCCTTTGAAAATACCACATTTATAGCTATTATAAAAGGGTATAACTACCCTCTGGTGATGTCAACTAAATCACCTATTTGTAGCTGTAGAAAATACCACATTACCTATTCAAATCAGCTATAGTTGATTTACCTATTCAAAATGGTGATTTTCCAGTTCGCTATGTGGCTGTTTACCAGAAATGGTGGATTTTCCCGCCAGCCATGTTTGATTAACAGAGACTAAAGTTCCATCATTTGTATTCTTTTGTGCCAGAAATTCCACTCATTTTTCCATTGTCTTGTGAAAATCCATGAGCAAAAACTACCTGGGAATTCGCAAGAGGGATACTCTTGCGGAGTAAAACCTGACCATCTGGTTATTTGTTACAGTTCGCCATGGAAAGATCCACCATTTTTAAGTTCGGTAAACCATCTATTTCGATAAATGGGCCATCGAAAAACCATGGCGATGCTAGTCATAACCGTTATGGGTAAGTGATGGTTCTTCATGCCCGGCAGACCCCTCCCATTTGGTCCCCATTTTTCAACCTCTTCGATGACTTGTCCCATGAAAAAAATCACCGGAGAATTCCGGATCGCAGACTCCCAGGATGATATTTTTACATCAGTTGATGGGCCCCCCCCCAGTGAAATGTTTGTTGGTGAACATCACCCCATCTAAATAGAAAGTTATTTAAGCGTATCCTACACCAACTTGTTATATATTATAGTTATCTTCACCAACTGAACGCGATTTACAAACCTCACAACGGGGCCCCTGTGATGATCTGTTCCCAGGATTGTTGACTCGCACGAGTACTTCTTCGATTCGATCGGCATTTTGGAGGCGCCGCCCCTCTTTTCGCACACCTTGGAGCAGCAGGCAGAGGGTCAGAGCCAAGCGTGCCAAGCGTCGGCTTCGGACGAGGATGGCGAAGTCAGTGACCTGGGCAATTTTTAAGTTGATGAGATTTTTTGAATGGATTTTCCAGTAGCTTCATCGGCCAGAAAGGAGTATTATCCCACCAAAAATGCAACGAAGCAGTGGACATCACGAACTGTTTTGCATTTTTTTCCGTGCATTTTTTTAAAGTTATATAAACCTGTTTTAAAGGTTGCTGCAAATTCACCTAAAACCACTCATTTGAGTCTGTCTGAAAAAGTGCTAAATTTTCACAGGGGAAATCATTAAACCTCCAGTAAAAAGAAGAAGACACATCCATATTTTCTCAGAGAAAATGATGATTTTGAGGTTGTTTCATCCCAATGTTCCCTGCTGAATCCCCATTTTTTCATCATTTCCCCCATTTTCCAACGATTTGGCCCAAATTTTCCCTGGCTCTTCCGCCGCTCCCATGGTTCCAGTCAGGTGATGGTCCCGTAAAGAAGCGGAATACCGTGGTGACGCCCATGGGATATAGCAGCCAGTCAGGGCGACAACTGGTGGCAGCGCTGCAGCAACACTTCGAACGAGGCGACGCCAATATGAACAGTTTTTGAAGGTTGGGGTAAATGGATCTTTATTGGGATTATATATATAATTATATATATAATGTGGGCAAAACAGTAATAAACCACCCCATTTTTGATGGTTTATAGCACCTATAAAAATGGTGATTTTGGGGATGGTTTATTATCGTTTTAACCATATTATTTATACTGTAATATGTATAATTATACATTTTTGGAAAAAGGGTCATGCAATTGGATATAATGGGACGGAACCAATTACAAGTCAGTTGGTGGTTTCAAATATTGTTCGTTAAATGAATATTTGGCATGATGATCCCCAATGATTATCTGGTTGTGGTTTGGAACATTTGTTATTTTTCCATTTCATATATGGGATGTCATCCTTCCCATTGACTTTCACTCCATCATTTTTCAAGACGGGCACATGGCACCACCAAGCAGCTATTGTTTTTCAGAAGGGGATGAGAAACCATCTACCCTCTGGTAAACAGCCACATAGCTATTGAAAATCACCATTGAAATAGTGAGTTTTCCCATTAAAATCGCTGGATCAGTGGATCTTTCCTACCATCCCTCCGGGTCAATGGGTCAACGAAGGAACTCCCCTCCAGTGTTCCTCCGCCGTGCTTTCATGGATTTTCCCAAGGAAATCCCCGCAGTTTCAAGTGCGTCAACTTCGAGCTTTGTGCCATTTTGTGCCCATTCGACCATCAAAATCTCATCCTATCTTCGTGGTCCCCTGAGCCTCCCCTCATGTCGAGTTGCCTCGAGCCGCGTCTCGCAGCCAGGTACCTATGATGTCTTCTACAAGAACTGCAACTCCTTGATTTACCGAGTCGATATGCGATTTTTTCGGTTTTCCCATGGGTTAATCTACCATTTTTTTTCAGCCCAGATGACAGCAAACCATAGGAAAACCATAGGAAAATGGAGGTTTACCCTCTGGTAATGACTGTCAAATAGCTATTGAAGCCATGGCCCAGTCGAAATCGTTGATTTTCCCAGCTATAACATGGTGGATCTTTCCAGTTCGTTATGTGGCTGTTTACCAGAGGGTACCATTTTTTTTTTGAATCCACAAAAGATAGATTTATAGTGGATTTTCCCATGAAAAATGGTGATTTTCCATTGCTATGTTAGTTCACCAGAGGGTAGATTTTGAATTTTGCATGGCCATAGCCACATGTTTTCCTTGGGCAAAACCAGGCAACACCTTCACGGATTGTGCCCTGTACTACTTGACCAAGACCCGGCTGCCGGGCAGTTATACCCGCATCGAACGGCTGGTCACGGCGACCAAGACGGTCTCCATCGGGCTGTTGAACGTGATCTTCAAGACGTACCTGGAGAACGCCACCGGTGTGGAAGTGGAAGGAGATATCTACACACCCAATCCGTAGCTGGGACGATTTTCGCGATTTTTTTTTGATGGTTCTGGAAAAATGATATGGGTATGGGTCAATACCTATACATACCGTTTTTAGGGGATGAACATCCATTTACCAGCTATTTTGGGGTTCACTAGGTACCAGGGTTTTGATCCATCCCCATATAATGTCATATAATGTCCCAGCATTTGTGGTCATTGTCATTTTTCTGATTTGTTCCAGTATAGTGGGATACTTTTTTCATGATTTTTGGATGGGTTGGATCTCTATTCCACCATTTTTTTCCTGATGTCGCCATGAGGGGCTTACTGCTAGGTTAGAATGACCAGTGGGAAATATCCGCTTTCAGTGACTTTCACCCCTACGGTTAGTCTAAGATTAATAAACCAGCAATTTAATGATATAGGGGTACCAATTTTCATTAGGTTGGGGGTAAGGGGTTCTCAACAGAGTTTATTAATCCAGGGTTGACATTACTTGGGGTGGTTGTATATCCAATTCTATCCACATTATATGGTTAAATCCTCATTCAGTTCTCAATATTCGTGATATCCCTTCAGGACATATCCTTTCCAAGTTGTCTTGTCCTTTCTAAGCAAGTTGTTTTTTTTCACTCTCTACAATCATGTAGTCAAATCCTTTACCCTCTAGTAATTTAGCATAACTCTTGAACATTGCCATTTAGTTCGTTGATTTCATCCCATTAAATCCTATTAAAAATTCCATTAAAGCACCATTAAATCCCATTAAAATCCTATTAAATCCTATTCAAATCCCATGAAATCCCATTAAATTCCATTAAGATTCATGAATTGCCAGAGGGTCTCATCGTCTTAGTCGCCTTTCGCAACTAGGTTGTCCTCAGACTTCTCGGTGGATGGTCTCATCAGACAGCTGGAAGGACAGTATATAAAACAAAATCAACCCCCAAAAAGACGCCGAAGCCTTGCAAACCTACACATACATACATACATACATACATACATACATACATACATACATACATACATACATACATACATACATACATACATACATACATACATACATACATACATACATACATACATACATACATACATACATACATACATACATACATACATACATACATACATATATATATGCATGCTAGCTGCTACCACCCCAAAAGTCCACTTTTTCACTGTTTTGGACTTTTTTTGGGGGTAGCATATATAATTATATATATATAATTAGTTTGCAATATTTGTAATATGTCATCGAACCAACCTCCTGGAAACACTTTTCGGCATCTTTTTTGGGATGGTAATGCGTAGATGCATACTCTCTCTATATATATATAGATGTTCAAATATACGTAGATGTCTAAACGATTTGTATATGTAAATGTATATGTATATGTATATGTATATATATGTATATGTATATGTATATGTATATAATACAATACAATACGATACAATATAACAAAATATAATATAGCATGATATAATATAATATAATATAATATAATAGAATGTAGTAAAATATGATATACTACAATATAATATAATCTACTACAATATAGTATAGTTATATATATACACACACACGTTTCGGTCACCTGAGTTAGAATTTGGGATGACTTAGGATCGCTTTTTTGTCAACCACGTTCTCCGAGCTGGATCCCGATGATACCTGGGAAGTTGTTGACGTGTCAATAAGAGCAGTAATGCGGGTAAAACAATGTCATAGACCCATGACTGGGAATGGTTAGTTTATACCACCCATAAAAAATCTGATGACTGGGGGATGCTTTATGAAATTGTTTCATCCATATTATGACACCTTCAAGCTGCATCACTTTTCACATGGAAATCGAGGCGGAGCCCGGAGCTCGACATTTCACTGGGAATTCTCATCGTTTTGTCCACCATTTGATGCTGATTCTCCCATGGTTTTTCCATGACTTTCTTGGAGATCCTGGAAGATCTCCCCAATATCCACATCATTTTGTGGGTTGTCTCAAAATTTGAAGCCTCAAAATCCAATCCCATGGTTCAGACAATTGCCATAACTTAGGGTATCCCCACATCAGTTTTGGCGACCGGTGAACATTCCAAACCAAGATAAGGTTGAATTATCGTCACTAACTACCATTTCATTACAATTTTCCTTTATTTTTAGAATTGCTTCATGACACATAATTCCCCATATTTCCCCATATTTCCCCAAATTCAATAGTTTGTCATCATTCTTGGACAGATATTGATGGCAAGAATGACTACACACACACTATATATTACTATATATATTATATTATATATACATATACATATAAATATACATATACATATAAACATGACATATCTCGCAATCATATCAATGGTAGGTCATCATTCTCCCCATGAAAAAAAAGAGGATTTTTTCTCCGTTGAACACCATTTTTTCTCCCATGTCATCCATCTTCAGGAGAGTCCGACTCTGAATCGTCGTCCTCAACAGATGGCGATGAGGCTTTCGGTCATATCCCAGGGTGATCATCGTAGGTATACCTAGTATAGCGTTTTAGTTTGGGCTGTTTATGAATATGGGGTGTATATTACCCTCTGGTAAACGTTTACATAGCTATAGAAAGATCCACCATTTTTAATGGGAAAATCCACTATTTCTATGGCCATTTTCAATAGCTACTTGACAAATGACCAGAGGGTGATTGGGATTTATCATAGGTATATAATTATATAGGTACCCTCTGGTAATTTAACATAGCTATTGAAAATGACCATTTATAGTGGATTTTACCATTAAAAATGGTGATTTTCCATAGTTATGTTAGTTTACCAGAGGGTAATGCTCGCAGGATCATCGGATCAGATCGATCATCCCTCATCCCACTGAAGAAACTGATCGCAGGATCACCTGAGGTTTTTTTTTTCCCATTGATCTATGGGAATTTACAATTGGTGATTGAATTGGAGACTTATGAATTGGAGACTTATGAATAATCACCTTATGAATTGGAGACTAAAAAAAATACGAGGCTTATGAAAGTCCCATAAAAACAGAACGAAGTGGGATAATCCTCCAGGGTTGGCATAGCCTTAATTTTGTCAAGGGAAATGCCAGGGGGTACTCGTACGGGAAAACCATCAGTGGAAAGGTGACATTTATAAAGGGATTAGTCCGTTAGTGCCAGCTTTGGAAGTCATCAAAATCGGGATTTACCGGTCATTTCCAAGCATCAAAATCGGGAAACATTGATTTCACCAGCTGGAGCCTGTTCAAAAGTCACGATTTATCCTTTATCCAATAGAAATAATCGGATTTAGCCACCGAACATGAGAGAAACATGGGGCATGCGGCATGATATGGATATGTCAACTGCCTCTGCTAATCTAACATAGCTATGCATAGCTCTTGACCATGGCCCATTTATGATTAAAAAACCTGATTTTCCGTAGCTTTTTGTATGTTTACCAGGCCGGGTATTCATATTGAGTTTGCCACCAGCAAGAGTGGAAGAGGTGGCTTCGTCAAGAATTAAAATTGGTCGGAAGCAACCAGAAGAGTGGGAAAAAACAGTGGCTAGTGAAGGGTTTTTATTGGAAACTCCTAGTGATGATACTTTTTTTCAAAGCTGGCCAAGTTAGTGGTTGGACAGGTTTCAGGCAATGTCTTAATAGCAACCAACATGTTTCACCCACGGAAGTACAGCATCACCCACCCCAAAAAATAGATGTGCGCTACGAAAAGCGGTAGCTAAACCTGAGTTTCCACTGCAAAACTGAGTTCAACCCAACAAAGATGGTGAATTTGATTTAAGTAGCAGCAAAGATGTGGCTTTCTGTAGAAAAAAACTAGCTCAACAAGAATCTAGATTGATCTCAAAAACTCAGGCATTTCATCCCCTAGCAATGGGGCTTTGAACAGCAACAATTACTGTAAGAGTTCTCCGCCAAAATAGGGAGACCCACCAGAGTTTTCTACAACTTTCCGTGTTTTTCCACGCTTTGAGATCCGGATACCGGTTCACGGCGGTTCACGGCCGCAGGAGTCTGACGAGGAACCCTCTTTGGCCACGCGCTTGTCGGCAGCGTTCTCATCGACGAAGCTCAGAGGAGAGAGCCCTTAGGCGACGGATAGACATATCGAGCAATCACATAGTGGGACAAGCATCACATAGGGTTTCCATCAATGGGGGTACCCCCTCATAGCTGGATGATCTATAATGGAAAATCCTATTAATTACCCTCTGGTTATTTAACATAGCCATGGAAAATGGCCCATTTATCGATGGTTCACCTATTACAAATGGTGATTTTCCATGGCTATGTTAAATAACCAGATGGTATATACAATGGATGATTTAAGTTTACCCTCCATTTTAGAAAACCTCCACATGGGTCACAACTATATGGCTACAATTACAATTCAGCGAGATCTAATGGGACATGTTAACCAACCATGATGGAATATCATGGGATATAGTGGGATATCTAACCATCAATATGACATTTAAGGGTCTGTATGAAAATGGGCTATATCATATATATCCCCCCAAAACGGCTTATTTAGGGAATACTATATGCACTGATTTGGATATAGTGGATAATAGCTTATTTAGGGAATATACATCATGTGGGGCCATGAAAATGGGGTATATCCACCAAAAAAGTGGCTATAGGGAATATGATAATGAATCAGTGGATTTAGGAATACCCAGGTCGTTCAGACAGGCCGTCATAGTCATGATCCCCAAGTCACCAGAGTTGGTCATCCATGACTTCGATGATTTTGGGTACCATCATGCTATAGAACACCGCAATCCAAATAGGTCTTTTAACATTGGGGGGAATGGATTACCCGGCCTGGTAAACGTTTACGTAACTATGGACAAATCACCATTTTCAATGGGTAAATCAACTATTTCGACTGGGCCATTTTCAATAGCAAAGTGTTAGTTTACCAGGCCGGGTACTTTGGAAAAGCATGGATGATTTTTGGGAGCCCATTTTAGGAAAGCTCCATATGGCTGGACCTCACGTCGTGATCTCACTGGAATGTTTTTGGGTATCCCAAAAATAGCCTAAGTTCAGGTGAAACAATACTATCATTTACCCCGAGATGTGCCATGATTGGGAATCCAACCATGATTTGCCATTATTGGTATATACTCCAACTTTAATGTATGAACATCAATAGAAACAAGAGTATCTATATTATAGCCCATTTATACGTACATATATACGGTTTATATCCACAGTTGCATAATATGTGTTATGGTCAAAACCTGAGTAGATTGCGTGTATTGGGGAATGATCATCAATCGATTGCTAGGGAATTAAATATATGACCATAAACCATAAACCGTGTTTTTACCCCCGTGTTATCATTAATTTTCAATCCATAGTGGTTGTAATGATGGTTTAAACACAACAACAACAACAACAACAAATACACATGGCCATAGGATACTCACATTGTAGTGGCAATAAGTAATAATCCAATTTCTTTCTTATCCGATGGGTAATTGTTCTCGCGAATGGGATATCACTATTGTATACTGTATGTTCATTTCAATGGGATAATGTCATGGTTAAACCCAAGAATACGACCAGCCTGCTGAAGAACTTTGCAATGCTTGAAGGGTTCCTACAATGTGGGGCCCCCAAGATAGCTAAGTTGGTTTATAACTCCAATAACTATGGTTTATGGTACTTATAACTATAGTTAATGGGGTTTATAAACCAACTTATAACTGGGGGGCCCCACATTGTAGGACATTGGCACCAGCTGTATCAAGAGAATCTGATGGTCGGTGTCCAACTCATTTCGATCTCCAAAGTATGGTGGACTATCCTCCGGTATCCTCGGGTCATCAAACGTGGCTGGCTGGAAAATACCTCGTTGTAGATGACATTGTACCGTTGAAAAAAGGGATTTCCATTGCCACGTTTGATTCCAGGGTAGTGCTCATTGATGGTTAGAGAAAGATCAACATAATTTTTCATGGACCGAGCTACTTCTCCTCTGGCGTCTGAAAAAAGTCGACGTTCTCACCTCGAATTTGTGCAGCTTGCTCCGTTCTCGAAGCTCATAAGATTGCTTTGCAAAGCGCGGAGCAGCTGATGTCTGTGGTGGTTTCAAACATCTCGAATCATTCTGCTGTTTAAGCTATAGAATGATGGGAGTTTCTTAGAATGGGGGTACCAATGGGTACCACAATCATCCAAAACTCATTGATTTTGTATTAGAACCAATGGTTTTGGGATCCCCCAATAGCTGGTACCATAAATCCAGCCGCAGCACTGGTGGAAACCATTTGCAGCCGGCAGAGTGCTGAAAAGCCAAAAGTGCTATCGGTAGAATGCTGCACTTCGGCTGGGCCCATCTGCAAAAACTACCCTCTGAGCGAGGCGAAGGGGTCGGATATGGTCAGGTCCGGCCATTTTGGGTGAAGTCATTTTTGGAAGATATAGGGTTTTTTTTGGTGGGATATTGTGGGATACCCTCTGGTAAACTAACATAGCTATGGAAAATCACTATTTTTAATGGGTAAATCCACTATTTCGACTGGGCCATTTTCAATAGCAAACTGTTAGTTCACCAGAGGGTAAACGTAAAGCTGTCCCCAACGGAGACACTCTGATATTCGTATTTGGGCAGCGAAACATATCACATATGGATCGGGTCGATACCTACAGCTACCATTTGCCAACTATTTCGATGTTCACCAGAGCCCCCCAGCCATATATATATATGTATCTGTTTGTGTACAGCACTTGAACACAGGGAACTCAACAGAGATCGTGATTTCCTCAACAAACGCAGGAATTTCTTTAAGTCCCTGACGGGTGGTCCAGTGGTCAGCCACTCAAATTTTAGCATTGGACAGTTGCTTTCCCTGGGTCCCTGGGTCCCTCGGCTTTTCAATTACTGTAAATGGTACCCAGCTATATTGATGAATAACAACTGTTATTTTTTATCAATATACCAGGGGATGTAAATGGTACCGATATTGTTAGTCAATGGGATAATTTACTGGTATTCAATGGTACCCATGATTCTGTTGACAAGAATTTTGTGGGACAGTTCGGGTGCCGTCTTTCGAAGCCCAGAACAGAACACGGCCACCAAAGATGTGGAAAAAGACTGACATCGAAAGGGCAGAGCGCAGCGGCGTGCTCTGCGTACATGAAGCTCCACAGTTTTGACTGGTTGGTGGTTTCAAACATTATGGGTGTATCATATGGAATATAAATGGGCAATGAAGTAACAACTATGGCTGGTTGGTGGTTTCGAACATGAATTTTATTTTCCATTTCATATATGGGATGTCATTCTTCCCATTGACGAAGTCCATCATTTTTCACGATGGGCACATTGCACCACCAAGCAGTTGGGGAAACTCTATTGGGATACCCGATACCGATGTCAACCATTTTTCGGGGAAATCCACGAGGAAAATATGGAGGTTGTTTTTTGGAGCAAGTCATCAACTACACGTCTGCCAAACAGTTTCCACAAAAATTACCATTCGGAATATTGGTTTGGTCATAAACTGGACTTTGGACCATAAACATCAGCAAATCCCTTATGTCAGACTTGAACTCAACGTCTTTGCTGGAAAATCAGCATCCCTTAAGTTGGTCAAAAATCAACATCCCATTTCTGGAACATTTCGTCAGATTTCATTGATTATAATCTGTTATAATCTCTTTTTTTCTATTATGTGATATGATTTTTCAATAGTTCGTTCTATCATATTTTCTGGTTCCTTCACGTTCAAAACATTCAAAACAACAAATGAGACCGTACGTAAAAGACTGCGATTCCTACAAGGTGGCAAGTTACTAAAAAAATTGTTGTTTTTTTTTTTAAACCACAGGACCATTTCCTCAGCATAAAGCATATAAAAGCCTGGTTTTCCCTGCAGCCGAGGTGGACAAATTTGTCCAGAAAGTGCTGGCCGAGACAGCGGCGGATGTGGAGGAAGTGATTATCGAGAAGGCCGCGAAACAAATCTCAGTCTTCTGATGGGGGCTCCCCAGTTAAGTTATGTTTGTTGCTGAACATAACCCCATCTAAATATAGTTATAAGAGTTATTTTGTGTATCATACACCAACTTCTTATTATCTGGTTGGTGGTTTGGAAAATGATTTTTATTTTTCCATCTATTGGGAATATCATAATCGCAACTGACTTTCACTTCATCATTTTTCAGAGGGGTGGCTCAAAACCACCAACCAGATAGGGTGTATATAATTTTTAACTCTTTCATATTTTTCAGAGGGGTTGGTCAACCACCAACCAATAGTTGATGATATCCCATGATATTATCCCTATTATAATCATATCATATCGCCATAATCATATCGCCATATCACTTGTTATAGTTAGAACTGCACCAACTGAACGCGATTTACCTCACTGGGGCCCCTCTGCCAGTAGAAATGGGGGCTCGGGAAATCTTCATAAAATCATAGGAAAAACGATGGACAAATATGGAAAAACGATGGAAAACTATGGAACAACGATGGACAACTATGGAAAACACAGTAAATGGAGGTTGCTGGGAAAAGCCATCAATGGTGGATTTGTTTAAAGATGTTTGACTACCAACAGGTCATGGGTATGTAACTGGGTAGTTTTGAATTCGTAGCTGTTCGGAACATTCGGGGTATCTGTTCGGAGCATTTCGGATGGCCATTTTGAGGATTTCACTGGGAGGATGCCATATGACAAGTCAGGGAAGCATCAACAAGAACATGGCATTAGAATCTGGTTGGTGGTTTCAAACATTATGGGTGTATCATATGGAATATCAATGGGCAATGAAGTAATAACTATGGCTGGTTGGTGGTTTCAAACATGAATTTTATTTTCCATTTCATATATGGGATATATAATTCTTCCCATTGACTTTCATATTTTTCAAGATGGTTAAAACCACCAACCAGGAATCTTCTTTGGGATTCATGTTTTTTTCTTGATTAATGCAGAAATGGTAGTCAACCTAGCTCCTTTAAGTGATACAAGCATCACCACGGGTTGCAGGCGTGGAATTCCATGCCATTTCTCCGTGGCACCCAACGGAGATGATATGAATTATGATTGGCCATGATTTGCCAAAGTATCGCCAAGAAAAATGTCGAATTCCCATAAATAGTTTATTTTTTTTCAAAATGACATAAAGGGCCATGATTCCCAAAATTTGGAGATGATTTGCCAATGGTTTGCCATCATTCGAATTGTTTCCAGTGCAATCCGTCCCACTCGGTCTTGGAATTTGGACCATTTCATGCCTAGTTGAGGTCCCCGTATCAGGGGAATGCTTCTCCAATATACAAAGAACATCTGACAAAGCCTGCCCAAAGGGCAGTACGAAAAGTAGAAAAATTGGGCATATTTAAGATTGTTGATCTTTTACAGTGCATGCTGAAACAACCAATTCATAGTTTGTATCCTCCATGAATATCATGACTATCCAGAATAAGAGTAGATCTCCATTGATACCCACATTGTTTCGCCTGAACCATTGCGATCGGGGTCGATCTTAGCGCCAGGATGGAAGTTATCGCATAGTGGAAGAGGAGGTACAAAGTCGGCGTTGACCACGAAAGCGTCATTTCACATAAGGACAATGTCGAAAATTATATGGATGATTAATCTATGAATCATGGTAGCCTCTGGTACACGTTTACATAATATTACATAACTATGGAAAGATCCACCATTTTCTAGCTGGGTAAATCCACTATTTCGACTGGGCCATTTTCAATGGCTTTGTGTATGTTTACCAGGCCGGCAGGTTTCCATGGCTATGCTACCAGACGGTACCATTCCCAAATGGTGCTGACTTGGCGAAGAGTGGAGATTTCATATGGACGAATTTTCCATGGGGATATCGTGGGATTATTTCACCGAACCAACCCCATATGCTCCATGGTGCTGGTATACCTACAAAATCTGGGTGATTTTGTTCGGGTAAATGTTGGGATTCATATTCCAGCACCATGGAGTATTTGGGAACCATATCCGATTCGGTTCTAGTACCTGGTACCTGAAGATTTAGAAACCTTTTCCATGCATTGCTCAATCATGTTAAATTCTAGTACAATTACCATGAATAGGGTGTAGATAAATACCACATTTTCAGGTCCACATGCAAATGGACAAAAAACAGCCCATCAAAGTGGGATAAAGCATGCCCATGACAAAGTGTGCATAATCCACGGACTGCGGAAATGATATATATATATATACACATATTATATCACATATATATATATATATAACATTATAGTTAGGCAGTGAGTGGAACTTGCAATTTGGCCTGGAAGTGGGGACTGCATGTGGACGAACCACGTATTTTTTTTTTCCCCAGAATTGTCTGGTCCTCTATAAATACCAGGTTCTATTGTTGATGTATTATATATTGGTTGTCTTATTTTCTTATTGTCTTATCTTACCAAACGTCCCATCCCATGGTTTTGCTTCTCCAAACGTCGCAGGGCTGTCCATGTTTCGCTGAGCCTGGACAGCTCAGATTTTAACATAGCGAACTGGAAACATCCACCATTTTTAATGGGAAAATCCACTGTTTCGACTGGGTCATTTTCAAGAGCTATTTGACATAACCAGAGGGTAGAGTTTCTAGTTCCATGTCAGGGTTTTATCATGTTTGCCATATTTTTGCTGGGCAGAGCTCCAGTTCAAATTGATTTAGTTTCACCCATCCGTTCGTTCGTTCCCCTGGTGATGTTTACCAATTTACCGCGCGCGCGCTCTTTCTCTCTCTCTCTCTCTCTCTCCCTCTCCCTCTCTCTTTTGAGGGCACGACCCTGCCTTTGTAGTTGATTGATGATCACTGGGGGGTTATACAGTTTATTTCGTACACTTATATACCTACTACCCTGCATTTTCGAAAACGGTCATAACCCATGAAATCGGGAAGCCCTACTTTGCTTGTCACTATCCCCCAAGATCGAAGAAACACTGGAGAAAAGCTGGAAGTCGGGACATTGTGATGTAAAAAAAAGCACAAGATCCATAGCATCCACGACACCTCAACTGAGCGATAGGAGGCGGACACCACTGTCAAGGAGCTGACGTTGAGCAGTTGGGTCAGGGTAAAATCATGATTTTGAGCTCGGACACGGCGGTTTTGTTGGGGCTAAAAGGATGGACGTGAAACGAAATCGATTGTATTCGCCCACGCTCTTAGAGAGGCTCCCGACATGGGGGTCTTCAAACTTGATCTTTGATCTCAATGTTTCCAAGAATTGCTTATTAAGTGGGTCATAACAACATGTGACAACTATATACCCACAGTTATGTCGGTGATCTATGGGTTGTAGAGCACTTACGGTTCCTGGAAGCATCCAAGTAGGGTGAACATTTGGGGCGGCTGAAGCACAAGGTTTTCATTGAGATTGCCTCCGGTAATCAAACATAGAATTGGAAACCCAGCCCATTCAAAAAAACTGGTTGGTGGTTTGGAACATTTGGATACATTTGGATTATTTTTCCATTCAGTTGTGAATGTCATCGGGCCCCAACTGACGAACACTCCATCATTTTTCAGAGGGTTTAGCAGCAACCACCAACCTCCATTCATCGTGGATTTTCCGGTCATGGGGTGGATCCCATCCAAAAATTGCTCTGGTAAACAGCCACATAACGAACTGGAAAATCACCATGTTTCATGGGTAAATTTCACTCTGTTTGGAAGGTTTTACCCTCTGGTAAACCAACAGTTTGCGAACTGGAAAATCACCATCTTGAATAGGTAAATCAAGTATAAATGGGCCATTTTCAATAGCTATTTGACACAACCAGAGGGTTTTTTTGGAATGTTTACCATCCACAGGTGATTCGGATGTACAATCCACAGTATCATCATGACTTTCCAGCACGGTTGGATTGAAACATCTCTGAGTCTGGGTTGCAAAGCTGGTATTTTGTCATTGTAGATCATTTTGCAAGCGGGAAATCAGGGGGTTTTCACCGGGTTTTCCACATCTATGTAGGTTCGTTTACCCTAGGATAAACATGGTGATATTGTGATTTCGATAGGTTCCTTTACCACCGCGGCTATCCGAGCTTCGTCAATCTCAGCTTCGTCACCCAGTTTCTGGACCTTTAAAAATGTCCAGGAGAAGGCCAAAGATACAGAGAAAGTTGCAGGCGAAGGTGATGAGAAGCTGGAGACTGAGGGGGTTGGGGGATCTGGAGGAGCTTTCCGTTTTGTCAGGTTGTTCCCAACTCATCCAATCAAGAGAGAGAGAATTTCAGTATTGAAACCCATGGTGTCTTGAGGATCCCCTATTTTAAGAACCCCATCTAATTGAATATGGAAAATGAAAGTGATGATAAAGTGATGGATGGAAAGGGGTACCCAGAGTCCTGGGTGGGTATCAACCATGAAAAATCGGGCCTTTGGGCAGCCTTACGGAAAGCATATTTTTCAGCATTTACCCCAAGTTGTCGCAATCTTGATAGGGAACATGATCAACCAGAAGATAGACAACCCATATCTAATGAAAGTACATGTCTGATAGTCAAACGTTGAGTACATGATTAGGACTGCAAGCAAAACACCCTGGGGGATAGTTTCAGACTTTGTTCTGACGTTGCGTACCTGTGGGGATTTGTGGGCTGTGATTCAGCTCGTATTCGTTTGGGTCAAACATAGGCACCCCCCAGCTTTATTCGCTACAGGATGGGGCCCCAGTTCGTGAACGCTAAGTTGGTGCAGTTCTAACTATTTCATAACAATAAAATCGTGTATTTTATACGCTTAAATAACTTTCTATTTAGATGGGGCAGTTGGTTTCTAACTCCAATAACTTTGGTTTATGGCACTTCTAACTATAGTTAATGGGGCGAATCTAAACCAACAAACATCACTGGGGGTCCCAATCCAGTGATAACGGGTGCCCTTCACCAACCACTTCACCAAGGATGACTGCGGATGGACAGGCGGAGCTGTCTACCGTTTTCGTCGGGAGTCTTGTGATGATCCATACCCTCTGGTAAACGTTTACATAGCTATGGAAAATCACCATGTTTCATGGGAAAATCCACTATGAATCACCATTTTCAATAGCTATTTGACAATTTACCAGAGGGTATTTTTTTGGTTTTTGTCGCCTATTTTCAGACCAACCTGTGAAAGGTTGGCAGCCATACATTCAATGATTCTACCATGAGATTATTGGAAGCAACCCATTGTACAATTCATTCCCCGCGGGGAAATCAACTGCCCAATCAGCACTGGATAAGCCTTTGTGAAAGGTTGGTGAGGAGGGACTTCGAACTGATGGTTTTCCCGGTACGCTACCCTCTGGTAAACTAACATAACTATGGAACATCACCATTTTTAATAGGTAAATCAACTATAAATGGCAATTTTCAATAGCTATGTTAGTTTACCAGAGGGTATCTATTTGTTCGAATGGAAAGAGCATGAAAATGGGGCATGGTATACGCGTAGCGCAGGAGTTTCAACCGAGCATGGCCAGGGTGCACCAGATTCTTCTCGCATTTTCATTCCAACATGTGTGTTTGTGTGACAATTGGGTCCTCCAAAATTTGGTGGTTGATCATCATTTTCCCCAAAAGAATAGCATTTTCCTTGGTACACATGCACTCTCGGGACAGACCAAACATCACATATTATTGGTTATATATATATATATATGTAAACCGTATACCCATGAATATCCTCATTCTGGTGTAATCCGCATTTATAGATAAACATGCTAGATAAACAAGAAGCACGTTCAAGCAGGTTGTTGCAACCTTTGTTGCACCTTGGTATCTCATCCTGGCTTTTTGGCATCCCAAGAATCCTTTGTGGGCAACCAGATGAAATATATAACCACCCTAGTTTTTTTGGGGAAATCAATGGAAATAACGACATTCATCCGGGTGAGTTGGGTTAAAAAAGTGGTGACATATGGTTATCGTCTATATGTATGGCTTAGTTATCACCCAGAATTTTTTTTGGTGCCACCTCGTGGCGTCCCACAGTTTTGGTCCAGGATGGCTTGAAAAGAAAAGGGACTGAGGACGGTATCGAGGTTCGAGGGCTTCAACCCTGGAGTTGGGAAGCTGCAACCTCTGCTGTTCACAGTTCAGTCCCCTTGGGAACCTGGATGGGGCCCCAGTTGTTCGATGTTGTTCGGTAAATCTCGTTCAGTTGGTGCAGATAACTAACTATTTCATAACAATAAAATCGTGTATGATACGCAAATAACATCAAATAACCAGATTTAGATGGGGTGTTTTCTGTTCACCCACTGGGGGTCCCCATCCTGCAGCAACAGGAGTCCCTATTTCAAGGCCCATCCCACACGCAACTGGAAGAGCAACGACCAGTCCCAGTCCCATCGGGAGTAGCCCACAGGATGGGGCCCAGTTGAGTTATGTTTGTTGGTGACAGAAAACCCCATCTAAACAGAGTGATAAGAGTTGTAAGTATTCATAAGTATCATACACCAACTTGTTATTATGGTTATGTTCACCAACTTAGCAAACGAACTGGGGCCCCATCCTGTGGGACTGGTTTTAGCCCCACGCCCAAATCGGCACGGGTGCCAGGTGCCCTTATCCAAACGTCAACGAAGACGGCAAAAGATTTTGGAAGCACGTGGAGAGTTACCACATCACGTCTCTTGGCCAGAATTCCGGTGCCACGAATTGTTGGGGACCAGCCACGAAGATATCACAACAGGAATGTTTTCTTTGTCTGGTTGGTGGTTTCAAAGATTTTTTATGTTTTTCATTTCATATACTGTATGGGATGTTATCCTTCTCATTGACGAACTCATATTTTTCAGAGGGGTAGGTCAACCACCAACCAGACAGTGTGTATATATTATATATATATATTATCCCAATTTTCTATGGATATTCCCACTAATTTTGTGTTTTTGCTGGTGATTTTTATTCTGGAAAAGCCATTATTTCGATGGTAGACTCTAAGTGAAATGAGTTCCACATTTTCAAGTTGGTGATATTCCATTCTATCCTCATTACCAGATAGATCTATTTGGATTCTTGGTTCAATGCGTGTTGTTGGTGGGGAAATACCAACTGCTGTAATTTCTGGAAAAATAATCCCAATACAATCTGGATGA
Source organism: Cladocopium goreaui (assembly GCA_947184155.2). Lineage (NCBI taxonomy): Eukaryota > Dinophyceae > Suessiales > Symbiodiniaceae > Cladocopium > Cladocopium goreaui. The sequence continues at coordinate 686,889 of CAMXCT020000868.1, read as the reverse complement.
ACATTTACCATCAATTTCTCATTCGTATCCATTATTATTTGCTGCTGAATATCCCATTAGTTAATATATCTATAAACATATGTATAATGTGGCAAACCTAATGATAAACTAACCATCCCCCAAATCACCAATTTCATGGGTGCGAAAAAGTAAACCGTCTCCAAACAACGTGGCTGTTTAGGTGAATTACCTGGATGATTTGGGGGTACCCCATTTTAGGAAACCTCCTTACCCTCTGGTCATTTAAGGTAGCTATTGGAAATGGCCATAGAAATCGTTGATTTACCCAGCTATAAAATGGTGGATCTTTCCATAGCTATGTGGCTGTTTACCAGAGGGTATACATAGATATATAGACATAGATATTAATGTATATTTGTAGGATATTTATACATATCCATTTCGGAGCAACATGTCCACATTTTCTGGCAGCTAAAGTTCCCGTCTAGGAGGAAGCACCACGGGATGGCACAGCTGGCAAAGCCTGAGTCGCGGTGAGTTTGTGGCTGGGAGGAGCTGTTGCCGTGAGATTTTTGAGGTACAGGAAATCATGGGTGCCTCAGAGGTACAGGAAAAAAAGGGATATTTATGGAAGAGTTTATAGACACCTCATGGAGAATTCATGGATGATTGATATTTAATGGGTTTTAGTTTTTAATGGACTATTTAGGGAAAGACTATGGGTGATGGGCCGGGGAAACACATCAATTTTGAAGCGTTAAGAGTGGTGCTTACAACCATAAATACACATGGCAATTTTGGAGAGGATCTACAACGATCGCCAAACCATAGGATACCTAGACCTTCAGATTTGATGTTTTATCAACATTTTGCCTTTATAATGGTAATTCGGGGGTATACCCTATTTTCAGGCACCCAACCTGTATGACTATGTGTAGGGTATATCTTCCATGGTACGCTGGAAATAGGATTAACCCTTTAATTTGAATGAATTGAATTGCATGGAAGTAGCATCCCTCCACGTTGTCTTCCAACCCTCATTGGTGGCAGGGCGGTCAAAAAAAGGTTGGAGAGTTTTTGACCGTGCCAACGATTTACAGCCCATTCTGTGGGCGACCTGAACACGGTGGATTTATTTCCATGTGGTTATTTTTCCTCCAATGTGGGGCCCCCGTTAGATAGCTAAGTTGGTTTATAACTCCAAAAACTATGGTTTGTGGTACTTATAACTAAAGTTAATGGGGTTTATAAACCAACTTATAACTGGGGGGCCCCACATTGTAGAGAAAATCAGGTTCACCATGAAATCTTGAAGTTTCCCCTAAGCTTTCCGATACGAAGGCCCCCCCCGGCCCAAAACCAGCTGCGACTAACGGGCGTGTGGCAGCCGGGTCCCACGCGACTCCGACGTCAGTTGACATGGTGTGAGATGTGAAAACTGAAGCCACCAAAGATGATGAGGAATACGAGGACTCAGCCGATCCCCACATGATTTTCATATTTTTCAGGTGGGTTAAAACCGACAGGCGAGGAACTCACCACCAAGTCTTGCCAGATCAGAGGCTCCAAGTGTAGGAACCTACTGTAGCTGTTCAGCTCATTTTTTTTTCGCCCAAAATTCACCATCATTCCTCTTCTGAGTATGGTGAAATGATAGATTTTTAGCTCCAACATCCAACATCCAGCCGTTTTTCCCATGTTTTTCAAGGCATCATTCAGCCACCTACGAGGCGCTTGGCCTCGAAGGCTTAAGGGTTACAGGGTAGGATTTCTATGGAGGTCAGCGAAGAGGTTGCCAACCACAACGCACACTGCAACTGGCCACAAAAAGGCCACAACGGCCACGCCGGGCGCCACGTGATCCCGACCCTTTGTCCTCCGGAGTTCAAGCTGTCGCAGCCTGGAAAAACCGTTCGCCTTGCTGAATAGAACTAGATCAACGTTTGCGTTTGTTATAGTTGTTGATCATATATCATATATATATCTTCATATATATATATATATTCATATATATTCATATATAACAGCTTCTTATCACATCGTTTTCTGTGAACATATTTCTTTATAGTTTTTTTTTGTTAGATGGGGTTAGTTATGAATCGAGAATAGCTACATGAACCACCTGGGAGCTCACGTAGAACGTCAGAGGCTCTCACTTACTCGTTACGAGATACGAGAGGAACACGCGGCGATTAGAAGAAACTATGGAAATAATGGGGTACTGTAAAATGTAAATAATCTAGTAATCCAAGAAACTATAATGGATTCATTATCAATATATTTTTTTTTAGACACTTAATCAAAAAAAAGGTAAAGCCAATGCCATAGTGGGATATAAACCATGGATATTAATGGGGTAGTAAGGGATCATTATTGGATACTTGTAATAAATTAGCCCCAATTGGTGTTGATGAAATTTCGTAATGTCAACCCTGGATTAGTAAACCCCAAACGGCTGTTTAAGTGGGAGGCTACCATTTAAGTATCAAAACAGATTATAACTATGTGGGGAGTACCACTCCAATTATTAAACAATGGTTTATTCATCCAGGGTTGACAGTACATGTAATTACACATAGTATTCGTTCAACAGCTATAATATACATTTGTATGTATGTTATTTGTACATCCACATCTAGAGAAAAACACACACACACATACATATGTATATATATAACGTATATATATATGTATATCTATAATGTGTATATATAAAATGTATATATAATGTATATAATATATATATAATGTATATATATATATATGTAATGTATATAGCATACGTAATATATATATATATTATATGTGTATATATATACACATGTATAACTGTATATAATATATATATATGTATAACGGTATAGTATATATATATATACACATGTATAACTGTATAAGACATATATATATATATATAAATACATAACCACATATATATATAAATACACCTACCTAGTTGCGTACCTAGTTACGGAAGGGCCAAGCTTGGTCTTCGTCCTCAGTGCGGCTTGGAGGATGTGCTTGTATCGATGAACGAATTCCTTGTATCGATGATGATATTTTCTATTTCCTAAGATGGCACTCCAAAATCCTCCCCAAATGATGATCTTAAGTATCAAACCGTTCATTTTTTGATGGTGGACTCCCAATTCTCCTACGGCCAAAATGGTGGGCCCCGTGCCTACGAAGATCCACGAGAAAGTGGTAACCGTGGCCGGCTCAAGCGATTGCAGGGTGCGCCCCGCGGGGCTCCACTGTTCCATCCATCTGTGCCGCGGCTGCGTTCGACGTTCGACAGCCCTAGCGAATGGGATAATACTACTAGCCACTATGTATGATAGGGATTACCCTCTGGTAATTTGTTACATAGCCGTTGAAAATGGCCCATTTAGTTCGTTGATTTACCCATCAAAGATGTTGGATCTTTCCAGTTCACGAAGTGTTACTTTACCAGAGGGATCAGTGGGGATGTAGTTTTTTTTTTTTAATCTCCTATGATTTCAAGGCAATAATAATGTCAACCCTGGATTAATAAACCATGGTTTATTAGGGGGGTACTCCTCCAATAGTCATTTCATCTGATACTTTTTAATGGTACCCCCCAATTCAACAACCGTTTGGGGTTTATATATTACCCTCTGGTAATTTGTCAAATAGCTATTGAAAATGGCCATTTATAGTGAGTTTTCCCATTAAAAAATGGTGGATCTTTCCATAGCTACGTTAGTTTACCAGAGGGTAACCCATACATTCGCCTGATCTTGCTATGGCACCTATGGAGATGATGTAGGGGATCATCCAACTGGGCTTGTCACATCCTTCGCTCACGAATGGATCCATCGTTGATCTCATATGGTGAACTCGGTTTGGGTGGAACATCAAGGAACGATTGCATATTTCAACTGCAATATACTGCAATCGTTTTGGAGAAAAACCACGAATTAAAGAGATGGAACACTCAGACTTGAAAAAAAACATGATTTGAGGGGCATCGACTTAGTGTTTTTTCAGCGGTTCGCCTTTTTCTTAAATGGAACGTAGCACGACTTGGCTTTTCGCAAGGTCTATTTGGATCGGTTTTTGTCCATGAAGCACTGCACTTGAAAAAAGCCACGTCTAATGATGGCGACACGTGATGGTACCAGTTATTTGCAGCCCAAAAAAAAGGATCCACTTCATGACCAGCGAAAGTCGATGCAGCTTTCCCCACTTTTTCGCATTCTATAAAAAATGGGGTTGCTATACCAGTGCAAAATTATTCATGATTTACTGGGATGGTCAAATATAAGAGTCATGACCGGCCCTAAAATTGGGTTGATTGGTGCGTGGCATATGGCATGGAGAAATTCCCATCTTTGGCATTCTGGATGCCATTTGAACAGTGTAAAAAAACATAGTGGATTATACGTTATACTAACCAAAATTTGTTGAACTTTGAACAGTGTTCAAAATTTGGTGGATTATACGAACTACGAAGCAATTTTTGTTGGGAATGGTCACACTGCTCATTCGTAGATGATTTCTCCATTTCGAAGTGGATCTCCCATGGCCATGGCCATGTTGCCATGTTGGATGTTTCCGCGCAAGAAATCACCAGAGTTCACGGCAAACTCCGAAATTGTTGGTGAATTCCGCATTCTTGTTGGCGAAATCATGCTAAATCACTCGAATCCCAATCTTCAAAATCTCAATTTTTTCGAGATTTCCCAATTTTTCTAGATCAAATGTCCACTTTTTCTGGGTCCTCCATGAACTTCGCCCTCCATGGCATTGCGCAACGCCGAGGGCTTTTTTTGGTCATGGAAGCCGAGGTCCGGGAGATGGCCGGATTTTTTTTTCGAACATCGGATGTTTTCGAAAAAGATGGGGCACCAGTTCGAAACGTTCAGTTTAGGTGGGTTTATACCCTCTGGTAAACTAACATAACTATGGAAAATCACCATTTTGAATGGGAAATCTCACTATAAATGGCCATTTTCAATAGCTATGTTAGTTTACCAGAGGGTAACTATAATAAACTATAAGAAGTTGGTGTAGACTCTAGACGCACATACATCAAATAACTTTCTATTTAGATGGATTCTGTTTTCACCAGCAAACATTTCACTGGGGCCCATCCTGCAAGTCTATATGATAATCATCTATGATATTTATAATCAGGATGAACAAATCAATCCAACATATCAGGATGATGAGATTTCAGTGATGATATAAAATTGATAAAGAATGATAAAGATATCACTGATATTTCACGTATATATATATATACATATACACACATAATCACCAACCCTTTATGGCTACTTTTCATGGGGGGACCATACCAAAATGTAAGATCCATTTTTTGGGACCCCCCCTTAAATGTAAAATTGGTCGCTGAACGTCCCCGGTGGCGTTTTTGTGGGGAGGGTCTTCAAAATACCTTCAAAATGTAAGTTCCCCCTTCAAAAACACCTTGAAAAATGCAGCCTACATTTTGGGTACGTCCCCCCTTTAAAACGGTGGTGATTATATATATATATAATCATATTTCAGGATGATTTTAAGTATATATATACAATATATATATATATGGGGGATGATTTTATCATTGATGATTATAACTCTATCATTGAAGATCAGGACGATTATGCGTGCAATAGATTCCCGATACTTCAGGATGATTATATCATCAATGACTGTATATCAACAACTATTCTATATAAAAAATAGGTTGGGATGAGTGTAAACACACACATATATATATATATATATACATATACATATATATATACATATATATATATACATATACATATATATATGTATATATATACATATATATATATATACATATATATACATATATATATGTATATATATATGTATATATATATATGTATATATATATGTATATATATATATACATATATATATACACATATATATATATATATGGGTATAACGTGTTTTACCGCCCCCACCCAGTGTTTTCAAGTATTCTATATGTGCACGATTCAGAGATGTTGTGCACGGTTCAGAGATGTTGTGCACGTGTCAGAGATGTTGTGCACGTTTCCCAGCAGTTGTGAAACCATTCCCGAAGTCGTTCCTTTTGTGAACCCTGTTTCTAGATTCCAACGTTGCTGCACCGTCGTCACAGAAAGTAAAAAATTTTACATACAGCGTGCAAGTTTCACAACGCACCCCCTCTTCTCTTTTTTTTTTTCTAATTAACGTTTTCTGTTTTTTCCCCCCCCCCTGCTCTCAACGGTCTACACCATTTTTCGACATTTGACGCACTTCTAATCTAGCAAAAGCATGTGGTACGACATCAAACATTTAGGTTTTCTCCGATATATCACTTTCTATATACTATACACCATAAATCTGTACTGTGCTTGTTTTGTCCAGTGTCAAATTTTGTATACATATGTATACTTCATGCAGTGTGCACCTGGGGGAAGCCTTGGTTGATACATACTTCGCAGCAAAGTATGTGGAACTTCCATCACATCGATAGACTAGCACCACCCCCCGTGGCGCACATAAGTTGAGTGTAACCTTTGGGTTGAGTGTTAGGTTGGGATTTTTTTATAACATGTATTATTAACTATGTAGTTCAGTCGGTTTTTGCTTTTCTTTTTTACCCAGCTCTATAATTTCCGGGGGCAAACACCATTCCTATTTTTCTTCACCACCAATTTCTGGATGAAGTGTACAGCCGGCCCTGATGTATCTTCGAACATCCGCCCATTGAAAGGTATGTCCCAGACGAACAAGTATCTGGTCTTGACCCTGACGTATTGCTTGGGCGTTGCAGCAGTGGAGACACAATTTAAGTTGGGTCGCTATTCTTACCATTCCTAGTTGATTTAGGGCCGTTTATCTGTCCCTAACCGCTTATGGAAGCCCATATTACTCATTTATTACCCACATACTTCTACTAACTCATGATTTCATAAACCGCTGCCCGAACGCCACCTTCAAGCTTTTTGAAACTAAGGCTATTTCGTTTGTTAGCTGGACATCGTCCCTTCCCCCTTCCTGTTCGATACGTGCAGCAAGGCGCAAGTTCATGCACAGTTCGAAATCGCTTCGAAATCTTCACGATTTTTGGGCATCATGATCGCACACGAGTACTTTTGTGGGGCCTCTATAATCAATCCACTTCCCCCCATTTCTTTGGACTCCATTTTGGATGTTTTTCTTCCTCTATATCAACACCCCACCCCCATACTAAAAATTTTTGGATCTTCTGTCTTTCTTTTTCCTTCTTTTTTGTGTTTTTGGTGTGTTTTTAAGGGACATCATATACATCATGCACTGTTGCTGGTTGAATCTACCCAATGGAACTTTTTGAAGCACCACTTTTTGCCCGATGCAGGCAAGACGCCCGGCAGGTTGGGAGCTCAGATTCGGTTTTTCTTCGGTGCCGAAGGGCCGAAGGTATGGCTCTTCGAGAAATATTTGGGGATGGGTCAAAACCCTGGTACCTAGTGAACCCCAAAATAGGTAAATGGATGTTCATCCCACTAAAAATGGTATCTATAGGTATTGATCCATAGCCATTTGAGGATTTTGAAGCTGAACGAAGCCCGATTTTTCCGGGTTTGTCTTCGGAGGTCATGAATCACATTTCGAAAAGTCAGGTGATGGTGAAGTGTGATCTGCCACCAGCGCTCGATAGACGTTTTTTCGGGGGGTGATGCTGGGAATTCTTGGATTGCTGTTGAAAGATGTTGAAAGAGTGTTTTATGTGTCTGACCCTTGCCTCTCCTTGCAACTTACTGAGTAAGTATAGTGAGGTTGTCTCGAATTTCCGGACCCCTTAAACCATCCCAAGGTTTTGAAAAACACGGGGGGGTACAGCCTGAGAGCCGTAGAAGCCCATAACTTGGGTCAACAAGAGTTGACTGGGACCACATTATGGTAGCTTTGGGCCGTGGCCCACCCGCCCTGATGGTGGTCTGCGAAAAGATCCACTTCGAAAGTTGAAGATCTAGAGCCATCCAACAGGCCTTCAACAGGATTTCAGGCTGGTCACACTGGTTTTTTCTGGTTTTCCGACGACGTGGCGGTTTTTGACCAAACAGTTTGGCGTTCATGGCAGGCAATGGTTCCAATCTAGAAGCGGGCATCGTTCCAGGGCCGGCACAAGGTGGAAAAAACTGGGTCAGGGTGAAGATCGGGACGGCACCCAGAAATTTTTAAGTGAACCCCCGAAAAAATCTAGGGGATTGAGCTATATTTTTTGGGGGGATTCAAGCACCGATATGGGGATGTAGATGGATGTAGTTGATGATAGTTGATAACCTCGGGTTATCACACATGGCAATTGATGAAATCCCCGAAGCAAATGGATTTCATGGGAAGATCATCTATCAATGATGGATATTCCGTTGTCATTCTGTCAGCCATGATTACCGGAGGATTGGTACATCTCCTCTCCGGTACACATAGAAAAAGCTATTGAACATTGCCAAGTTATAGTTGATTAACCTATTAAACATTATTAAACATGGTGATTTTCCATCGTTATGGAAACGTTTACCAGAGGATTTTTTTTTTGGTCACCCAGATCCCAAATTCTATCGGCTGGAGAGGGAGCTGTCATTGGAGCCATGGATCTACCAGGAGTTTCCCAATGGCATGATGGCATGATGGCATGGAGCTTTTGCTGATTTTCATCTTGGGCATGACGTTGGCAATTTATATGGCCATCAAGTTGGATACCAACTTCATGGATACCAATCATGTTGCATAGCTACTTTTTGAGATACGAACTACCCTCTGGTAATTTAACATAGCTATGGAAAATCACCATTTTTAATGGGAAAACTCACTATAAATGTCAATTTTCAATAGCTATGTTAGTTTACCAGAGGGTATGTTCATACTCGTAGAGATGTACGCAAGGGTGACCTCGCTAGGTTCATGAAAAATCCCTAGCTTTTTGATGATATGGGGATGGATCGAAACCGATTTTCAAAAAATCCCCTCCCCAAAAAACATGAACTTCCCACAGAAACCATGTTTTTTTTACGATGATTTACGCATGTTTGAGACCGTTTAAGTGGTATTTCATATACCATATATACCATGGCAAGTTATTCACCTTCAGAAATCCGCAACAGGTAGAGGTCAAACTCAGCCGTCGGCCCAGAGTGGCCATCGAAGGGCCCGGGGGAAGTAGAGCGAAGCAAAAAAACAAAACATCCATCGGTTTTTGAGAACCTTTGGTGAATTGGATCTCACCCACCTCTGATTTTTTTCCGACTCACATGTTTTTTTTTCAGTAAGGTGGATATGGTTCGAAAGCCTGTCCCATTGTGACCGATGTTTTTTGGGGCTGTTTAAATGGCATCAACTGATGTCAGCCATGAAAGAAGTAGGTGATTCTGCCCAGGAAAGGGCCCCGAATAGGAAAGCTATGCTAATCAAACGTAACTAGGCGCCGCTTTAGCCTGTTGGATCTATGGTGCAGATGAATTCATTCCCTACAATGTGGGGCCCCCAAGATAGCTAAGTTGGTTTATAACACCAATAACTATGGTTTATGGTACTTATAACTATAGTTGATGGGGTTTATAAACCAACTTATAACTGGGGGGCCCCACATTGTATAGACCATCGAACTAGGAGAAGTGGGGAATACAATGAGAATCCTCAACCAGGGTGAAGTGAACACTGATCACACTACGGTCAATGGTTGCGAAATCCTGCACCAGCTGATAGATGGTTTATCCCATTATTTTGGATGGGTTTCAACCATCCAAGGTGATGCAGGATTTCTTCCATCCACGCTATGAACTGAGGTATTCATTTCCGAGACGCGTCGTCCGTTTCCTATGTATGTATGGCCGACCAGATCGGTTACAGGCGCAGTGGCGGGTAGTGAGCAGTGGTTGTGAAAGGCCAAATTCATCTACCTGTTGAACAATATTTGGTGTATCTATTCCCATGATATAATGCACATCTATATAATATGATACGATATGTATATTAGATTAACTATCAAGTAATATACTGTATGTATAATAATATGTGTGTATATATAAATGATATCTATATATATATGATATACAACAGTATAATCGATCATGTAATCTATTTCCCGTATGCCGCTTGAGGATTTTGGCCAAGAATTTTGTTGGCCAAGAGATTCCACCAATGCTGCAGCAGTTGGAATGTGGCTAAATAGTGGGGTTCCCGTTTTGTTTTTTCAACAAACCCATGACGGATCCTAACGGTGCTGCTATATATGGTGCTCCATGGATCCCATGAATATACCCCAGTCATGTTAGCATTTTTCTACCAGCACCATGGATCCTATATGGGATAGGGAAATCATAGGGATTTTTATGAACCATTCAAGCAGTCAGCTGAGGTCACCTGAGATGGGAAAGAAAACCCTGGGATTACGACATTGCACCATCCATCCCTGCAGATCCGACCCCATTTTTCGGGGACGAGTGAAACCACTATAAATTGGTCATTTTCAGGGTCTATGTATGTCTATGTAAATTTACCAGAGGGTATATATATACTATAAGATAAAATATTATAGTATAATATATTATATTATATTACATTATATTATATTATATTATAATATATTATATTATATTATATTCTACTATTATTATATTATATTATATTGTATTACATTATATTGTATTATATTCTACTATTATATTCTACTATTATATTCTACTATTATATTATATCATATTACAGTATATTATATTATATTATATATTATATTATTTATTATATATTATATATTATATATTATATACTATATATTATATTCTATATTATATTATATTATATTATATACTGTATTATATATTGTGTTTTTCCTGACATCCGTCTCCAAACGTGCATGCTTTAACGCCTTTGGCTCAAGGCTCAGGAAGACTCAGGGGGTCACGGTGTGTGCAAAAGGGTGCGGATCGCCCGCGGATGGTGGTTGGCCAGGGTTGCCACTAAATCGAGAAGTGTAACAAGTTTACCATTGGACAGGGACTCCAATTTCATCTACCTTGTGGTCAAGGCCTTTCAGATCAGGTGGTCTGGTGGAATAGTTTTGGGATAGGCCCGTTACCAGTTCAACACTGGTAGCGGAGCCAGAGGGCTCACCGCTGCCAGCCTGGTTGCTTGCTGCGAAAGTGAGTAGGTCCAGGGAACATGGAATCTTCAAGTGGCGGTGGATCGACTGCGACGGGAGGTTCCTCAGGGAATTCATTTCTCCCATGGCATTTGATACCATCATTTAAGCCTGGAGAGACCGAGATCAATGAGTACACGAGACGACTGGAGTTTCTCGCCAATATTTGGCCTCCGGAACATTTGCCTCAGCTCGCACCTCGAGCTTGCATGTTGTGTGAAGGCACCGCCTTTGCAAAGGTAGTGCGTCTGGATCCGGAGAAGCTTCGAGTCAGTACCACGGACGGAGTGAAACTGGTCGTTAAGACCCTTGGGGGAGTCTGGGGGCAATCTCGACTGGAAAAGAAATATGAAAGGTTTGAACGTGCCATTTTTGGAACAGTTCAAAAATCAGATGAAACTCATGCCAGTTATTTGGCCCGGCATGAAGTGCAATACGAAGATTTGATTAGCATGGGTGCCACCTTGGAGGAGATGCGTGCCTACATCTTACTTCGCAATTCAGGTTTGTCTGCTGATGATAAGAAAAAGGTCATCATGGATGCCAATGGCGAACTTGAATACACCAAAGTGACGGCAGCACTGCAACTGTTGGGTTCCAAATTTTTTGGAGAGGTTCAACAGGGTTCCAGCAAAAACCAGACTCGCACCAAGACCTATGATGCCAACATGATAGATGAACAGGAACATGATGTTGACGATGGAGAGGAAAATGTCTTCCTGGCCTCTGAGGTTTCTGAGGAGACGGCCGTCGACATCATGATGGCCGAGGGGGACGAAGATGCTTTGGTTGTCCAGCAATTTGAAGATGCGATTCTGGAATCTCTGCAATCTGACCCTGAAATAGCTTCCTGTTTGAATGCCTATGTGGATGCGAGAAAGCGCCTCCTTGACAAAGCCAAAGGACGTGGATTTTGGGGTCCTTCCAAGACCAACAAAGGAAAAGGTAAGGGAAAATTCAAGGGTGGTTTCAGATCCCAATTCAGAAAGCCTTTAGCCCAAAGAATTTTAGAGAGCTCATGCAAGATATGCCATCAAAAGGGACATTGGAAGGCCGAGTGTCCTCAAAGGTTCAAGGTAGGGTCCAATGCTGCTGCACCAGCTACCGGTGCCCCAACTGCCTTTGCCGGAGTGTCCCTTGCCACTGATGGAGATCCAATTGAGCCTGACGGAGACTTAGTGTCTGAACTGCCTGAGAATGCCGTGGCTTTCACCGTTGAAGAGGTTCGAAACAGAAGTTCACCCCTTTTGAATAGACCCGGTATTTGTTTCCCTCCTGTCAAAATCCGTAACAGCTGGAACCAAGACCAAGTGCAATCCCAAATCATGAAGATCCGACCTGACCTTGTGACCCGACTGCGTGCCATTGTCAGGCCGAACAAGATGATTCAACCACAACGTGGCAGCACATCACCGCGACCTGACCCCCTGGGTCCCAAGACAGATGAGGACTTTCCTGAGAGTTCATTTTTTGTCTCACATGGGTCGACAGGGATAGTTGATTTGGGAGCCAGCATGTCAGTTATAGGCCAGCGTCAATTTTCGGAACTGTGTCAGTCTCTCCCTGCTGAGATCCGAGGGCTGCTCAAAGAAGCCCCTTGCAATGTGAGCTTTAGATTTGGCAACAATAGCATGGTCACTGGAAAGAAAGCCGTATTCTTTCCCATCGGTCCATTTTGGATGAAAGTGATTGTAGTCCCCTCCAACACGCCATTTCTCATAGCCAACAGTGTTTTCAGATCTTTAGGTGCAGTCATTGACACAGAAAGCAGTCAGATTTTTTTCAAGAAGCTGGGCCGATCAATTCCAATTGTGCTCAATGAGCGTAAGCTGTATCGGCTTGACATGATGGATCTTTTGACTGCTCCGATAAGTGGCACAAAAGGGTTTTGCCAAACTCAGGCCACCATGTCGGAAGACACCAAGGCAACAGCTTTTCAGACAGTAGAGAATGCCAGCCCGAATCAAGAGAACAATAATAATGCTGATGCAAAGCCTCGCACCGTCAGGTTTGCCGATGAGACTGCCGAATCATTTTCCAAAGCCGAGCAATCCCGGCTCAAGGATCAGAACACTCAGTTTCAGATCGCTCAGCACGAACCAGTTGGTTTTGAAAGTCATGTCGACCGGCGGACAGTTCGATCAGCTGGCAGATCGCCTTCGCCGTCTTCAACTGGACAATCAAGCCAGCTCGGAGGCCGTCGAGCAAGTGATGGAAATGAGCTTGGAAGAACTCCGAGAGTGTCGGATCGAGTTTGGAAAAGCCCACATGAACAAACCCTTCAAGGAGATGGTGAAAGAAGATCGTTACCTGACATGGTTCGCAGAGACTTACCGCCACAGCCAGAAGATCTGCCACATGAAGTTCCTCCGCTTCATCGAGCTGCACTTGGACGATGTGGAAAGTCAGAAGAACCAAACTCGACCCAAGTCTCAAGCCAAAGCCAAGGCCAAGCCAAAGGCCTCCAATCATGCCGCACCTCATGCCCGGGATCACCCCGAGTTGCCTCCCGACCCATGGCACCCCAGCTCCGACGGGAGATCGGGAGTGCGTCGTGGGAGCCAGTGGCCCATGCCGAAGAGATCAACCACATGAACGAGCGCATGACCGAGATGGAGTCCGTGCTGCAGCAGATCCTGAGCCATCTGAATCCACATGCACAGCCTCACTCCATGGCCTGATGACAAAACATCAGGTAGCCGATCTCTGTGGTGTATGGCAAACATTGGCTGAGCCATCGCAAGTGTTTGACCCAATGTCCGAAGTAGGAGTTAGGGAAAGCATTCTACTCACTAGGGAAGACAATTGGGTGGCCCGAGAAATGTGGAATTTCTTTTCTCAAAAGGGAGTGTTTAAGGATCCTCAAAGATATGCCAAGAACCTATCCGATGTCATGGAAATCTATTGCAGCTCCGATAGTGAATTGACCAAACAGGCCCAACAGCTAGGCTTGCATGCAGAGAGATTTTGTTTGCAAGATGGAGATCTGGCCACCATGGAGGGCCGACAACGGCTGTACGAGCGACTGCTGAGGAGTTTGCCTCGGAACATTTGGCTATCCCCGAAATGTAGAGCGTGGTGTCGATGGAACATTTTTAACATGTCCAAAAGTCCTGAAACTGCTCAACGCATTTTTCAAGCCCGTGAAGATGACCGCGTACACCTGCTCTTGTGTGATGCTGTGTTCCAATTCCAGATGTGGCGAAGCCCACAATGTCATGTTCACTTGGAACAACCGCAGGGCTCCCAAATGATTTACCAAGAGGAAATGTCAGCCATTGTCAACCATGGCTGGATTGCAGTTTGCGACATGTGCCGTGCGGGTCAGCTGAAGCACCCGATTTCCGGCAAACTGTTAAAAAAGGGCACCCAGATCATCACGACCTCCCAGATCATGAAACAGGTCATTGGAACTTTGAGATGTTCTCGTGACCATGAACATGACTCAGTTGAGGGTTCATTTCATCATCCGGATTTTGGCCGTGTGAATGTGTCCCAATACACGGAACTCTATACAAGAGTTTTTGCCAGGAAAGTCGCCCGCTGTCTGCAATGTATTGGTCAAATTCGAGAGAGGCATGCAACCGACCAAGAAGATGCTCTCACAAGCCATGAACCTGACTCTTTTGAAACACCTGAACCAAAACGCCAAAAGATTTTGGGAAAACAGAATCCTCCATTGTTTTATCAGCGCCAGGAGTACGAGCAAAAACGAAACAACCTTTTGCAGTTGACACTGGAGCAAGCTCCCAAAGTAGGAAAGTGTGTTTTTCGTGAGGGCCCCATTTTGGAACAAGCCCAAAGCCTGTTTCCTGATATTCAAGTGAAGGCTATAGAAGCCTGCAAAGGCGCTGATCGGTACAGGCCTCCATGCGATGGGATCACCAGACAAAATGCCACACATCGTATGACCATGGGAATCCACCGTAACCAAGATGGCAATTTTTCAGATGAGGTTTGGGAGAATTGGACCAAACTTTCCCGAAAGGATATCCATAGAAAGGGACCACCTGCCCGGTTGTTGGTCACTCTGTTCGGTATGCCACGTGCGGATCATAGGCCTGACTCCATGAAGCTAACTGGGGAAACTCAGTCCTTATCATCCTCACCCAGGTTAGAACTTTCCGAGGAACCAGTAGCCAAAAGACATTGCCCTGATAACCTGAAGAAGTTAAGCCTTGAGCCAACATCACAGGATCCTCATGCAACCGAATCCAGTGTGGATGCCTCCATGCCGAAAAGCCAGCCGGGAGCTGACCATGGTCCCAAGTTCCGAAAACTTGATGTCCAACAGAGACAGCAACTGGCACGAATGCACCATAACCTGGGTCATCCTGATGCCCAAATCCTGGGAAATGTGCTATGAGATCAAGGGTGGCCAAGTGAAGCAATCGAGGGCGTCAAAGATTTTCACTGTCCTTCATGTTTTGAACAACAACGCCCAAAAATTGCCAGACCAAGCCACCTGACATTGCCCCGAGCCTTCAATGATCTCGTCTCCATTGATGCAGTTACATGGACATCAGCCCAGGGGGTAGGCTATACGTTTTACCACATGATCGATTCCGGCACCAATTTCCAAGTAGCCTTCACCTGTGAATCCAGAACGTCCAAGGAAGTAGCAAGTCAAATGCAGACATACTGGTTTAGCTGGGCTGGACCTCCAAAGCAGCTGATGTCCGACAGTGCGGGGGAGTTTTGTAGTGAAGAGTTTGCCAAGTTTCTGCAGTCTTTTGACATTCAAAGCACCGTAGTTCCAACCGAAGCCCATTGGCAGCTCGGCAAGTGTGAGCGACATGGCGCCATACTTCAAGACATGCTGAATAAACTACAAATCAACCATCCCATAACCTGCAGAGAAGAACTTGAACAAGCCTTATGCCAATGTACGGCTGCCAAGAATAGTCTGTCCAGATGCCGAGGTTATAGTCCGGAGATTCTCGTGTTGGGCAAATCCCGCCATCAACCTGCCTCAGTATCCAATGATGATTTTGGGCCGTCAGACTATTTGCAGGAAGAGCTGGAAACATCAAGTGAAATCACCCAGTTCCAAAAGAACTTGAGTTTGCGAGAAAATGCCAGAGTTGCTTTTGTGAAATCTGACCATGACTTGAAATTACGGAGAGCCTTCTTGCAAAGAACCCGACCAGCCCGAAATTCTTTCGAAATTGGACAATGGGTTATGTACTGGAGGGATGGCAAAGGCAGTCTCCCGGGATCATGGCATGGCCCCGCCAGAGTTCTTATGCGGGAAGACCCCAATGTGGTCTGGCTGTCGCACTTAAGCCGACTTTATCGATGCGCGCCTGAACACCTTAGGTCGTTATCCAGCCGTGAAGCTGATCCAGCCAACCTGCCGAGCTCGGACCAAGGGTTCCCGACAGCAGGGCCTCAGAGACTTGGATCTGGTGTGTTTCAATACCAAGACCTCACTTCACAACATAACCCAAGTATTAATGATCCCGATAACAATAACCCGTCACCTGAAGTCACCAGCCATAATCAAGCCAATGGACCACAAAACCCTCCACTTAACATGCCTGATACCATAGAGCCTCAACCAGCAGTTGCTGAATCTGGGTCGAATGAAGAACGAGACACTGAGGATATCCAACCAGACTCCGAGCCGGCCGCAAGTCAAACTAGCCAAGGCCAAGTGATGCTAGATGACGGTAACAACCTGCAGCCTTGGGAAATCCCTGTTCCCGACTCTGACGCCGATGGTGCCGATGCCTTAATGACATGTCAAGATGATTGGGTAATCCACAAGCATCAGTTGATTAAACGTCATCGAAATCCACGATATCGATTGTTTAATCCTATGTTAGTAGAGGGTTGTCCCATAAATCCCGAATGGCTTGACAATCACCGAATCACACATGTGGAAGCTGTACATGGAGGTTCATGGAAAATTCAAGATCAATGGTATGGAAACATCCAAGCCCACCAAAGCCTTCCCAATCTATGGACTGGACAAACCATTTTTCACATCAAATCCCAATATGAGAAACAAATAACTGAACTTCAAACAGCCAATACATGCACCGAGATGGTCACTGCGGGGCAAGAGATTGAGATTGCCCTTAATGTGGAAGAGCTTGAAGCCTGCATGCGGCAAGACGTGCCAGAACAGATCGCCTTTCTAGCATCCGCAGCGAAACGCCAACGAGCTGAGATCAAAGAGAGAGACCTTTCTCCATCAGAAATGAAACTCTTTCAAGGAGCCAAAAATAAAGAGATCCAATCATGGTTATCCACTGAAACTGTCAGGAGAATAGCCCGGAATCAAATTCCAGAAGAACAGATTCTCCGCTCCCGTTGGGTATTGACTTGGAAACCTGTGGATCCTACGACCCAAGACCCCAATCCTCAACCAAAAGCCAAGGCTCGTTTGGTTATTTTGGGATATGAAGATCCTCAGTTGGAAGCCCTTGCCAGAGATTCTCCAACTATGGGAAAAGACTCTCGAACGTTGATTTTACAATTTGCTGCCTCCGCAAAGTGGAAGATCCGTTCCTTCGACATCCAAACTGCCTTCCTCAGAGGAAGTCGACAAGATGGTCGAATTTTGGGCATGGAACCCCCAAAGGAAATGAGGTCGTTAATGAACCTCCAACCTTGGGAATGTTGCGAACTCCTTAAAAGCGCCTATGGCTTAGTGAACGCCCCACTTCTATGGTATGAAGAACTCAAGAATGCCTTACTCAATCTCCAATTCAAAATGTCCCCTCTGGATCCATGCGCCTTTGTACTCCCCAAAAAGGATGGAAGTGGTATACATGGAATTGTTGGGGTTCATGTGGATGATGGTTTGGGGGCCGGTGATGAAGTGTTTGAAAATGCCATTGCTCAATTGGAACGCAAGTATCCCTTTGGAAGTAAAAAGGAAACCGATTTTATCTTCACGGGGATCCATTTGTCTCAAAGATGGGATGGTTCCATAGAACTTGATCAAACGCAATATGTAGAAGACATCCCTGCGATCGACATAGATCGCAAACGCCGACAAGAACCTGATGCTAAGGTGACAGAAACCGAACGACAGGCTTTGAGAGGCCTCATTGGCAGTGTGCAATACGCAGCAACCAATACTCGACCAGATTTATCAGCCAAACTCAGTTTGTTACAAGCCAAGATCAACAGTGCCACAGTCAAAGACCTTGGGGATGCCAACCGTTTACTTCAAGAAGCGAAACTCCATAAACATACAAAGATCACCATCAAAAGTATTCCCATACATGATGTCAGGTTCGTGTCCTTTTCTGATGCTTCTTTTGCCAATCGTGCCAATTCGCAGTCGCAAAAAGGGTGCTTAATTTTAGCCTCATCCAAACACATCGGTGAATGGCAATCTAGTGAGATCAGTCCACTACTGTGGTATTCCAGAAAAATTGCCAGAGTGGTTGGAAGCACTTTAGCATCCGAAACCTATGCACTGAGCGGATCGGTCGATCTCTTGTCCTGGCTCAGGATACATTGGTCATGGCTTCTGAAACCATCAGATGAATGGAAAAATCCGGAGAAATATTTGGCCCAATCTCCTGAAGCTTACGCGGTTGTTGATTGTAAGAGTTTATATGACTTGATCCAGAAGACCAATGTTCCTCAATGCCAAGAACATCGGGTCATGTTGGAAGCTTTGATCATCAAGGACCGAATCAAAGAAGGAATTGTGGTGAAATGGGTCCATTCAGCTGCACAGATGGCTGACTGTTTAACCAAAAACATGGACTGCACCAACCTCCGGAAGTTTCTTGAAAAGGGTCAATGCATAATCCATGACGTGGATGAGATCCTTAAAGCACGTGCCCATCAACGATCCAAAAAGACTTGGATCGAGCACCAGCACTCCAAACAACCAGAGAAAACTGCTTCCCAATAGCCGCAGTTTTTTGGAATCATAATCAAAAAAATCTGACCTTGCACCAAAAATATCATCGTTTGAAGAGTGAGTTGTTCCTTAAAGAATCCTCAAAAGCTGCTTCTTGGAGAATAGCCATATGAATTGCAGGATGTAACTATCCCATCTACACTTGAAAAAGGATGACTTGTCCATTCTTGGGAGAATGATGCGTTTACATCTTTCAAAAAAAAAATAATTTTGACGAGTGTGTTTTTCCTGACATCCGTCTCCAAACGTGCATGCTTTAACGCCTTTGGCTCAAGGCTCAGGAAGACTCAGGGGGTCACGGTGTGTGCAAAAGGGTGCGGATCGCCCGCGGATGGTGGTTGGCCAGGGTTGCCACTAAATCGAGAAGTGTAACAAGTTTACCATTGGACAGGGACTCCAATTTCATCTACCTTGTGGTCAAGGCCTTTCAGATCAGGTGGTCTGGTGGAATAGTTTTGGGATAGGCCCGTTACCAGTTCAACAATATATAATATATAATATATTATATATTATATATTATATATTATATATTATATATTATATATTATATATTATATATAATATATTATATATCATATTATATTATTATATATCATATTATATTATATATCATATCATAATATATATATATATATATATATATCATATTATATTATATATCATATTATAATATATATATATATATATATATATATCATATTATATATCATATCATATTATATATCATATCATATTATATATCATATTATATTATATATCATATTATATTATATATAATATAATATAATATATTATATTATATTATATTATATTATATACATCTATATACATGGAATTCTCATGGGAACTGCCCATCTACCAACGATGAAATTTCGCATGCCACCAGTTTTTGACCGTCCCTGGTGATCAGCTTCTAACGGTGAAAGGATTTCACAAAGCATCCATTTCGCATGGGTAACAAAGGTTTATTCATATGTAATGTCAACCCCGGCTATTATGGGATTCAAGTCATAACCATCTCCAAGTCACCACAAATTAAATAGATACAAATCCCCAATATTGAAGATGAATGGATAAACATTACTTGGATATGGGTTAATGTCAACCCCGGATTCAAACGCCATGGTTGATTAATTAGGGGGGTACTACTCCAATAGTCATAATCTAATACTTGAATGGTACCCTCCCAATTAAACAGCCCAGGGGTTTATTCATATGTATATTATGTAATCTGGTTGGTGGTTTCAATCATTTTTTATTTTTCCATAATATACTGTATGGTAATAATAATCCCAACTGACTCATATTTTTCAGAGGGGTTGAAACCACCAACCAGATATGATGTAATTGTTTAATGACAATGTAAATGGTGAAACAAATAGGTAGTCATGATCATAGTGATGATAGGAATAAGACACATGTCGATTATCTTCTGGGTCGGTATCCCAATAAATTGACCGCACAACCCATTTGTTTCTTCATCATTTTCTAATGTTTTTTCTTGGTTTTTGGGCATTTTCTGACCATTTTTCCAACTATTTGCGCCAACCCTTCAATGTGGGCCCCCCAGTTATAAGTTGGTTTATAAACCCCATTAACTATAGTTATAAGTACCATAAACCATAGTTATTGGAGTTATAAACCAACTTAGCTAACGAACTGGGGGGCCCCACATTGTTCTGATCATTTGTTTCCGCAATCACATCATCGCCAACAGTTTTTCGAAGATCTCCCGGGTAACTTTTGCGACGGTGGACGGTGACAAAAACACGGTGATAGGTACAGAGTGGTGCCCCATTGCTTAAGACTTGTAACTAATACAACTGTTGAATTTGTGGGAGATACCCTCTGGTTATTTAACATAGCCATGGAAAATGGCCCATTTATATATAGATGGTTTACCTACTAAAAATGGTGATTTTCCATGGCTATGTTAAATAAACAGAGGGTACATTGAACTAGTTACTGGGGTGAACCTAAATCAACAGTTACATCACTGCGCACCACGAGTTGTATCAGCTGGTTCAATGCGGACGAGAAGTTGTGTGGATTGGGCTCACTACTATCTGGTCTAATCTATTCTTAGCTACAAAATAGGTACCTTCTGGCCAACCAGTATAATGGGATGGGATATAATCATTATTCTGGATAAATCATAACGACCTCACTGCGACCGAACCCTGGAAATCATGGTTAGTAAGGGGAATCATCCCCAAATGGCCTTATTTCAGGTTAGTGAATTATTATAATTTACCCAGATTATTATGAGAATACACTCATGAAGAAATGGGGAAATTTTCAATGGCATACATAGAAATTCTGGAAATCTATAAAGCAAACGCGTCTCTGTTCAGTCAGAAAACTACCCTTCGGGGCGTAGCTTCAGAGACAAGATGCCAGCTCAGGTGGTAACGCCCCAATGAAATTAAGGTTTTGATCTGGGGTTCAGGCTTTACCCGCCGGCAAATTAACTACAAGGTGGTGCCCCCCAAGGTTGACTTATAACTTGGGTTTATGGGACATATAGCTATACTTAATGGGGTTTATAAGCCAACTTACAACTCTGCGGGGGGGCACCACCCTGTATGGAAGACCCACCAATTGATACCAATTGTAGATCATCTTCATTGTGTTTTCCCATGGCTCTTCCATATCTATGTTCTGATAATTACACATGACTGGTTGGTAGTTTGGAACATTTTTTTATTTGTTCATATATAATATTCTATTGGGAATAGTAATCCCGACTGACTTTCATATTTTTCAGAGGGGTAGGTCAACCACCAACCAGGTGAGAATGGAAGATTCCCCATTGAGTTCAATGATTTACAACCATTTTCTAATAGCCATGGCATTGAGCAAGTTACTTCCTGGATTCCCCAAGGGCCAGTGGCAGAAGCTCAGGTGCAGTATAGTCCGCGCTTCAGACTTTTTATGGCGGCCCCTTGGATTTTCAGGGTCGAACTTTTGGGATTAATGGTTATATATACATATATGTTATAATATATAATAAATCATTATAATATGTGTATATGTACATATACATATTAATGGCTATATATAACATATATATATATATATAATAATGGTTATATATATATATAACTTTTGATTAATATATTTATGGGATGTAATACATATGTTTCAAAAAATATAAAACCATTAGACATGGTGGTCCCAAGCCGTGGCGAAACTGTGGCTCCTGAGACGACGCGACGACCACTTTTCTCGGGTCATCACATCATCATTTCATTCTGAATAGCCATGATTCAGCCATGAGTTTCCACAATAAAAATATTCATGGATATTCCATTTCATTCTGATTCATGATGTTTTTTTTTGGATTTTAAGCCATGAATTTCCACCATGAATAGCTACACTGAGGTGGTGACTTCCCTTTTGACATAGTCCAAGTTATTGGTGTAAGAAAGAGTCCCATGGCTGATGGGATCCAATGCTGGCTTTCTGGGAGCCCATGGACGGATCCTTACCAACCGGGAAGGTTTACAACGGCATGATTTTATGTTTGTACCCATCTGTGAATCTTCTGTCCGATGGGTATCAGACAACCATAGTAACCCGCTACATACAATATATATATACACACACAGACATACATGCATATATGGATTATTCAGTAGCTGGTATTTTTTTTTGGGAAAGCAGCTTGGTAGAGCCTTACATTTTCCTGGTATTTTTGAAACACTTTGGGAGGCATCCTATAAGTTGCCCTATGCCCAATATATACACCCAATTAATGTGGAATATACCATTAGTATCCATTAGTTACAAATGCTATGAATTTCAATCAACATGCACATATATGTATAAATATATATGCATATACATATACATAGACATGTAGTTCACCGTGCTTTTTGATTTTTACCCAGGTAATTGCCGGCATGTCAGCGGCTTGGTGTGTGAACTACTTCCTCCATGTGCATCCCTTGCTCGAGGCGGGTTTCAATGACTCAACTATCCTGAAATGGATATATGATAATATATATATATACATATTAATAAAATATGATAAAATATAATAGACATAGCATCAATATATGGCCAGTAAATACATGCCATCCTTTCTCAGCAGTGCTAAACCAGGATTTCCAAACTGTGTATGGAAATATGCTTTTTCTGCATCCTCAATAGATAGTTTTCTGGTCGATATACTATCGGTGGGGACGCCCCCTTTGTGAAATGTCGGTTTAGATTCACCCCATGAGTACTATATACCCTCTGGTAAATAAACATAGACCCTGAAAATAGCAAATTTTTAATGGAAACTAGTCTTCCAACCCCGAAAAATGCCAGGGTCTATGTTAATTTACCAGAGGGTAGCTCGTTGTTGTTTTCTTCTCCATCAACCCAAACAAGTGAAGCAGAAATCAGCTCAAAAAATCCCATGAACTCCCCCATTTTTCCTATGGGAAACTCAGTTGTCTGTGATCATTGGGGCATTGCGAAAGTCACAACGCTTCAGCCGAAGACTGAACTCTTGGAGTTTTTTTCGTGATTTTTAGTGGTTTCTTGTGGTTTAGTGGGATATGCCCCCCACTTTCTATGGAAAAAACTTCGGTACAACATCTCCATACAATAGGATTCTTTATTAAACAACCCATTGATTTCGTCTATTTCGAGCCCCGTAGGGGCGTTAAGGTTGATCTCCACCGTTACGGAACACGGACAATCGGAGAATCTGACTGGAGAGCCGCATAAAATAAGAGCAGCTGAGCAAATGTGCTTGGCATTGATGTCTCAGCTATTTTTGATTGTTGAAATGGTTCTACATGCCCTATTTTCTTGATGGTTGCATCTCAACTTTTTTGTTGGATCACATCCTACATTTGTGGTGATTCCTAATTTTTGGTGGCCAACTGTTTCTGAACGAAGTTGTCCGATTTTAGATGTTCTCAAGGACCTGTTAGTCATAATCCGGAGGACGACAAAGACCCTCCAGATTGCAGATATGCTGTGAACCAGCTCAAGTGACCGCGGGCTAAGAAGCAGCCATAGATTGGGGGTGTTCACATCGAAGTTGAAGCTGGATGGATAAAGAGCACTGTGAGCCATCCCTGAATGTGGCTCAACATCTTCTCAAACTTTTTGGAATCAGGAATTTGCAAGTTCATGGCTTCGATTTTACCCCAAAATAGATGCCACCAATTTACAGGTGGTGTTCCATGCAACATCCAAAGGGACATTCTGCCTCTGCATATTGTGGTGGGGCCAACAGATCGCAGGGGTATGGTAAACTGATGGTGGATGAATTCCACCATAGCGATCCAACAAAAAACACATGAGGCATTATATATCATTATATGTTTCTTTACGATCCGATATGCTTAAGTTGCTGGGGTTGCAGTGGTCTAAATTAATGATGCCACCGTTGGATGGTGAAATGCTATCGTAGCTTTTTTTTGTACCCACCGTGGGATGCTGGTGATTTTTTTCGCAGCGTCGAAGGTACAACGCTCGGGTTCTCTTCTTCTATTTCATGTGGTTTGTGATTGCTAGAGCATCGCTCTTCATGCACCTTGGCCGTATGGAAGTTGTGGTATAGCCTTGGGGAATCATGGCTTCCATGGAAAGCCTTTGGAAATTTTCGCGAATGGCGCGTGAAGTGAAATAGCTGCCGTGGTGCGATTTTTCTTGGTCTTATGCTCCCCTTTTCTGTGGATTCGTATGACCGGTTGGTGGTTTGGAACATTTTTATTTTTCCATCATATATGGGATAATCCTTCCCATTGACTTTCATATTGTTCAAGATGGTTAAAACATGTTAAAACATGTTAAAACCACCAACCAGATGAAGATTCTAAGCGGAAACCACCAAAATCCCATGGTGTCTTATCATTTTCTGCAGCTCCCGGCAGGTCTTATGACACCCCGCTGGTCGTTTCCTGCGACACCATGGGTTGATAGTCACCGATTTCAAATGGAGGTTTCCATACATGGTGGTACCCCCATAGCTGGATGGTTTATAGTGGAAAATATCCTATCAAAATGGATTTCGGGGTAGCCCTAAATGGTGGAAACCACCATTTGTCGACTAGACTTCCATATCTGTTGCTCATATTTCTTATTGGATTTACGTCGCTGTGCATTCGAGGACTTCTGACTCTCCATGAATGGTTGCATAGCCCCAAATTGATGACCACATATCCCGTTGAGGCAACGAACCAACTCTTGCTGATTAATGCTGCTTGTTTGACCATACCCCCTTTACCCATACCCCTTTTTTCTGCATGTGCCATATGCGGCCGGACCACTACATGGAAACGGCGCATAATTGGACGGTTGAATACTAAACATATGCAAACCATCGGTTTGTTGTGGATTGGCATCTCAATTACAAGGTCACCATGACTATATCCCCTCTATTTTTTTTGGCCACTCCTTCCGATTTTGTTTTTCTTTGAATCCCAGATGTGCCCTTGACTATGGATTTCTTTGCTCCTCCAGACCTGGCGCCGACTTCTGAAAATTGCGACGGTGATCAGTTTCGGATTCGGATGGGTATCCCATGAAACATCATGAAATTAACAGTCATTACAGTACCAGTTGCCGTTCGTGGGCTGAACCATTGTATTGCTGGTTAGTTATATATATATATCCCATTCAAAAAATATTCCCATGATATCCCCCCAAGAAATCGTCCACAATATATCCACGTCACTATATCCCCATAAACTGGTTGGTTACCCTCCTGTAACTAACATATATGTGGAAAACCCACCGTTTGTAGATCATAAAAACCGAACCGGAAACGTTTGGGGA
Organism: Cladocopium goreaui; assembly: GCA_947184155.2. Taxonomy (NCBI): domain Eukaryota; class Dinophyceae; order Suessiales; family Symbiodiniaceae; genus Cladocopium; species Cladocopium goreaui. The sequence continues at coordinate 661,102 of CAMXCT020000868.1, read as the reverse complement.
AAATCCACATCTATGTAAGCGTTTACCCTAGGGTATTCCATTATATCCTCATTAAAATAATCTCCATTTGTCAGGTATCATATGAAAATTGGTTATATGATGTTGTGTGTATCGTAGGATCAACCATGCATAGATTCATACATCCCCACCAAAAAAATCCCCATCAACTGATTATATCCCCATTATATCCCCATTATATATGTATCCCCAATTGTTATAATATAAATATTGGTTGTATGTTGTAGGATCAACTATTCATAGATCCCAACTATCTATTCCCCGTCCAACTGAGACCTTGCGTTCTCGCACGCGTGGGCCGACGCCTCGGAGTGTGGATGTGGTGATGCGCAGCATGATTAGCCTCTAAACATAGAAAAAGCGATGGAAAAGCCACATTTTGAATGGATAAATCAACGAACTCAATGGCTATTTTCAATAGCTATGATGAAAAAATACCGGTATTCATGTGGAATTTGGATCATTTCTTGGGGATTTCAAGCATTTGAAATGATGAAACATGGGTAATTCCCCAATGGCGATAGCTTGGGGTTACTACATAACTCCAATTTCACTATGGTTTATGGTACGCAAATAACTATATAGTTAATGGGTTTTATAAAGCAACAAACATCACTGGGGGGCCCCACATTGATTGGCAATCTTGATGTCTTCGTGGTGTCTCTGTGGTGTTTTGGTGTCTCGATGTCCCAGTGATGTCTCTCGGTGTCATGTCGTGTCTCAGCTTCGCTACGAGGTCTTCGCGGTGCCTGTTTTCTGGGTTGGTCCCAGCATGCCTCAAGTAATTGCAACGGTTCCAACCTGTTGTCATGCTGACAATCATGATTGCTGATGATGAGTCTGTCAATTTTGCTTCGGTGGTGGTTGGTGTCTTGGTGGCACTTTGGTGGTGTGTCCATAGTGTCTTGACGGTGTCCGGTGATGTTTTGGGTGTTTCCGTGGTGTCTTGGCAGTGTTCCGGTGGTGTCTTGGTGGTATTGAAGGAATGGTATTTTCTTAACTAAGCTGGCCCACCTGTCAACACAAAAATTGGCGTCAAAGGAAACGCGAAACTTTGCGAAAATGGGGTTGTATGCTGGGTTAATTTCACCAAGAATGGGACTTTTGTGATGGGAATATCGTGCTCATTATACTATGGGATAATCTCCAATGGGGATACTCATGTATACTCATTAGACATTATGCTGGATGCGAAAATGGATTTTTTTCATCACCTGCATCCAGCATAATGTCTAATGTCGGATGGGACTAGCCTCCCTCGCAGGACTACAGGATGGCCCCCAGTTATGTTTGTTGGTTTATGTTTATAACCCCATCTAAATATATCTAAATACAGTTATAAGTTATACGTATCATACACTATTGTTATTATAGTTATAAACCAACTTAGCTAACGAATTGGGGCCCCATCTTGTATGAATTTGGTTTTTAGGCTGGTGAAGCATCCAGATTTAAAGTGGACATCAGGCCAAATTGAGGTTTCCGAAAGTGGGGGTACCTCAAACATCATCCGAAATGGATTACCCGGCCTGGTAAACTAACAGTTTGCGAATTTGAACATGGCCCATAGAAAGAGATGGTTTACCTATTAATAGCATGGTGATTTTCTTGTTCGCCATGTAACAAATTACCAGAGGGTATGATCAATGATGATCCGTGGACATAAGTCGTGATTTCTATGCCCTCCAAAAAAAAGTACATTGGTGAATCACCCAATTTGTCACTACAGACACCAACAAAAAGGCATCGCAATTCTTGCAATAACCAACTTACCTACAATGTGGGGCCCCCCAGTTATAAGTTGGTTTATAAACCCCATTAACTATAGTTATTTGCATACCATAAACCATAGTGAAATTGGAGTTATGTGGCCCCCAACTGAACGCTATCGTAAACGGGGGCCCCACATTGATAGGGTAAATCAATTACATTTCTGGTAAACCATCATCCAAAAATGAGGTAATCCCTATTAATTAATTACATTACCTTACATTACCACAGACATCCATTTTTGGTGAAATCCCAACCCCCTAAACCCTCATTTTTGGTCCAATCGCATCACGGAAAATCTGATCGCTCAGCTATCGTCCAATCCCGGACGCATGGCTTTTGTCGCACGTGCCGGACCTGGGATGACCTGGGGGGACCTGGGGGCGGATCCTAAATCCCCGGGTTATCCTGGGCCAATTCGACCCTGGACGTTGTCGAAGCCTGGAAGAATGGTGTTTTCGGGGAACTAACCCAACATAGCCGAAGTGTTCAGGGTGAAATGTGTTCATTTAGCCATCTCCCAATTGTTTTCTATAAGCAAAGTTGGTAAGCATCCGATTTTTTTTACACCAAAAGAAATGGAACAGAGAATCTCCAACAGATACTTCTTCAGGCAATATTCAGAATCCCCGGGGACATTTACCAACCCCTGATACATGGCTTACCCATTAAATACAAAGTGGGGTTTTCGCCACTACGTGCCTAGTCGGCTGAGTTTAATGCCCCCCAAAATTCTTTGGAAAAATAACGATTACCCGGCCTGGTAAACTCACATAGCTATTGAAAATGGACCATAGAAATAGATGGTTTACCGAACTAGAAAATTGTGATTTTCCATGGCTATGTTAACTAACCAGATGGTAATCAGTGAATTTAGAGGTTCCATGTCGCCTATTTTCGTTGAAATCGGTCTTCATACCTTCGTGAATGGATGTGCCATTGGAAAAAAAAAAGATCTCCAAGGATTTTTGAAAAAAAATAATCTGTAGAACTGTAGAACTGTAGAACCACCCAGTTTTTCAATTCTTTTGTTGTCTTTCTTTTGTGTTGTTTCTTTTTTTTTCCGGGATGCGACGATTCTTCCCAGCAATTTCCAGGGTTCCAACTTTTTCATTTGGCCGATGCGAAAGGGATGCACCAATCTTTCACCAAATGGGGGTTTCTTAAAATGGCGGATCCCCAAGTCACCATGGGTTCTAATACTCACATGGTCATCCATGACTTGGATTATTTTGGGTACCATCATTTTAGAACACCGCAAAAAAATAGTTCTTTTTAACATTGGGGGGAATGGATTACTTTGGAACATAATCACCAAAAGTGGCTATCATACCTTGAACATAATGTAAATATAACAAAAACATATAACCCCCTAGGCTGTCGATCATTGGGGAAGGGGCGGGGTACCATTCTAGCAGCGAATCATCACTTTTTTTGGGCTACCCCCCAAGTGAATCCAGGGTTGACATTAGGGATGCTTCTCCCAAAAAGTCAGGGTCTTTCACTATTCATATCTCTTACGCATTTTTTGTTGGGCCATGTCAATTCTACGGTTTTGACCATCATTTTCCCCATTTCCACGATGTCCTTCCCATGGGTAAACCCCAACTTTGGGCCATAGGTACTGCGTGCACTTGCTGATTCGAGATGGACCTATCTACATCTTCACAGTGCCCTAGCTCAGTGTTGATCACTTTGTTGACGGGAACCTGCACGCAAGGTTTTTTTGGACGAATCCGTGGGCGAATTCGAGTGACCTCGTTGTGAGGTCACCGTTTTCTTGGTGATTTATGCAGTAGAAGAATCATTTCAAAGAATCTTAGTATGCTATAGTCATAGATAGTCATAGTTTCTGCGTATTTCTGACGGCAATGATTTGTTCAGATTGAATCCAGGATGCTTTTAGGTGCATTTATTGGTTTGGAAGGACAGCAAGTGATTTATTGGATTTTTTCATTTGGCGTTTTTTATTCTCCCAGCTGCTGGGACATCCCAGATCCGAGGTGGGCTCGGTGTTGTTCTGGTTCAACATTTTGCGTTCGCCCAACTGTGAAAGCAGGACGTTGACCAACGTTGCGTTGGTTGCGTTGCGTTGCGCTATTTTTGTGGTTTTGGGATGGCCATCGATCCGTCATGGGGATTTTGACATACCCAGCCTTTTTGGAGTCCACCATGTGATCCCGACTTTTTGATGTTTGGATGATTGGACAGTCATTGTGTTTGCAATAAGATTTTGATACATTTTGAGACATTTTGATAGATTGAATGTATGTTTTTGATATACCGGTGGTCTTTGGTGGAACTTGCCAGGTTTGTTGGTAAACATGACACTCTGATACTTGAGAAAATCCATGAGTGGTTGATGAAAGAATTTAGCCTATGCATCAAAACAGGTGAAGACACTTGCCAGGTTTGTTGGTAAAACATTCCACTCTTTCCATCAACTGGTTTATCATGGTTCCAGATTGAAATGGCGAAAACTTGGAGGTAGATCCTCCACTTTCAGACAATCTCAGATTCTTTGAATTTGTTTGCATCCGATTCAATCCCCATGACATATCCCCAGTATTGTCATAGTGGACAGTGGTTATATTAGTTACATTATATACATTAAGATTACATCACCCATTCTTGGGCCCTTCCGCCAGGACTCCTGAACTGTGCCCCGGGTTTCCAGAAAAGTTGCCGTGAACGGTTTTCCGAGAGCGAACCCCCGAGCCGACCTTTCGGAAGAGAGTTTTCCGACCTTTTCGCCACCGAAAATCTGGTGAAACATCGTACCCTCTGGTAAATTAACATAGACCCTGGCAGATATGGGTTGGTTCATATTCGTGTCCATTAAAACTAGGCTATTTTCAGGGTCCAACTGTTAATTTACCAGAGGGTAAATCCCGATCCAGACTCCACGATGGATTCCCAGCAGTCCGACTTTTCTCAGGGCCTTGCCGATTCGTCGGCCCAGGTACAACCAGCTGAAGATTTACGCGGTTTGTTCCTGCCTGCCCAACACCTCAGAATCCTGGACAATGAGGTATATACCCTCTGGTAATTTAACATAGCTATTGAAAATGGCCATTTATAGTGGATTTTCCCATTAAAAATGGTGATTTTCCATAGCTATGTTAAATTACCAGAGGGTAAATGGCATATACATGGCATCGGATATCGTATCCCCAGGAAAAAACATGCACAAGTGGCACTACCCAAAAAAGAGGCAGAAGTTGAGATAATCCCTGCACGGTAATATTGAACGTCCCCCCCCTCACAAATAATAAAACCTAGGGTGTAGGGGCAGTTTTTATTATTAGGGGGTATTTAATATTCGGGGAGAAGCTGGCTCCTAATATTAAAATTATCACCTTATAAAAGAACTAAAATTTACGATTTCAAAATCAATTAAATTCCCTGAAGTCATAAATCCAAATAAAATACTGCCAAAAATTGGATTTCGAAGCTTTCCCCTAATATTAAAATTGAAACCTTAATAAGCAAACTAAAATTTACGATTTAAAAATCGATTAAATTCCCTTTAAAATATAATTACAATATTGCCAAAAATTGGATTTCGAAGCTTTCCCCTAATATTAAAATAAAAACCTTAATAAAAAAGACTGACATGTTCAAGTTTAACAAACGGACCCCAATAATAAACACCCTGGGGTTAACTAGTTTTTCTTATTAGGGGGGGAACCCACAAATGGTAGCTTTATTTTTAAATTGTTTTCTAAAGAGGATCAATTAAAAGTCAAATTGACCGGGTAGTTTTTCTTAATTTAGGGGAGGTTTAGTAATAGGGAGAAGGGATTACTTAAGACGTGCAGCAGTTTTTGTTGGTCCTGGGGTCTCAAGTCTCACTAAAAATACCTAGGTCAGGGTAGCTCGCAAGTTTGGGGGCACTGATGGGGAGTCATCAGCCATTTCTTTCCGAAATCTTTCGGGGCACAGCCATTTTAGTGGATTCAGTTCACCACAGATCCTTTCAGCCAGGTGGGCCAAAGGGACCATTTCGGAGGGCCAAATCTTCAGACTGGGGATTGGAAAAATCCAGAAATCAAGTGGGATGTTATCACCACAAATGATAACCAATGGTTAAGTCGTTTTGGTATGTTGTATTGGTCTGGGGCAAAAATCTGTTTGCAAAACTGCCAGTTCTTCTCTCAAGTTTCAAGTTGAGGCTAGCCTTCGCGTGCATTGTGGAAGTCTATTGGCACAACAAGCTCTGAACTCAGCGACTTCGTGTGGCTGTTTGAGTAACGCCAGTTGATGAGTTATTGAATGGTCACTGAAAAATGAGTTAAGCATCATTTTTCCAGGGGGTTTACAGTAACATGCTATTTTTGGTTGTGACATAATGGGGTACACATCACCTTTTTGTTTCCGCGAATGATACCTAGCCATAGCTCGAAAACTTTCGACCATCAGCATGATGGATTGGTGGCCTTTCTAGATCAAGAGCTGCTACTAGTATGAGGATTTCATGGGATTTCACAGTTTTTTTTAAATGAAATTTTGATGGGATGATTAATCTGGATAAATTCTACTGACCTCCCGGTCGTTTTCCGTCACTGGAATGATGATGAATGTATAGGGGAATCATCCCCAAATCAATGGCACATCGCTTTCATCAAGGGTTCAATAAACGGCCGTCATTTCCTTTTCAATCTGAAGTGGTTGACATTCTTCAGAAGTCAGTGAGCTGCGGGCAAACTGATGGACTTTCGGCAACTCCGAGTGTCGACTGTGTTCGGAGACAGGAGGAAGTGGCAAAGGGAACTTGGCAGTTTAGAGTCGATAAGGCAAAGCTGGCCATGAAAAGGGTCAGAGCCAAACGGCTCCTTTGTAGCTAGTTGCGCTTGGGACATTTGGGACTTCGCTCGCGTTGAGTGCTGCCTTAGGCTGCGGCCCGGGGTGGCGCTCCCTTTCTTCAAGGAAATAGCTAGTTTCAGTTTAGTGAATGATTGTTATTCAGCCAGAATTTCCTCTAGCTAGACATTGGGATCCGAGAATTTGTTGAAACACACATTTTGGAACTTCCCTGAATCTCCCAATCTTACAGACCGGTTCTTGTTGGTGGTTTTGATTGGTGCTGGAGACTCCTGGGGATATAGTCAAAAGGAATGCTCCCTTACTTTTGCAAGGCGAGTATGCAATTCCACCCCGCCAACCCAAACGACCAAAATGCTAATTGTATCACACTGTATCTATCTTTCTAATTATTGCTGATATTCAAAAACTATGTCCAAACAAAAAACATGTCCAAAAGAACAATAATATATCCCTACTATCTTTGGATATATCCCATAATATAACTGTACTTTCACCAGATTTCACCAGTATCCAAAACTTAGACTTTCTGCTTATCTCGCGAAACGCGAACAACGGAACATCACCATTTCTTTATAGCCAGGTAAACCATCCAGAAAATGTTGACCATCGAACTCGATGGGCCAGTTCGCTTCCAGTTCGCAGTTAGTCATAACCAGAGGGTGCCCTCTGGTTATGTCAAATAGCTATATGGAAAATCAACAAATGGTTCACCAAAATGGAGATACCCTCTGGTAAGTTAACATAGCTATATACATTGAATCATGCCATAGAAATACAGGTTGATTTTCCCATGAACAAATGGTGATTTTCCACAGTTATGTTAGCGCGTTTACCAGAGGGTATCATCAATTTCAACACTATGATTCAATGACTGTGGAAATCACTGTCTTAACCACTAACCGAACCACATCTGTACCAAAATTGTACGTACAGGAAAATCATTCATGGTAGTGATTCATAGTGGTCCGCTGATCATCATGGTCAATCACTGTGAACATCACTGAGTCTGAACCACTAACCATTAATCACTTTAATCAGATTGATTGATCACCATTAATCATTAGTCACCATCAATCATAGTCATAGTATGTCATAGTCACTAGATGTATGAAAATCACCATTCATCACCATTAGTCACTCTGAGAATCACTAGAGTCATCATTAATCACCATTAATCATCATTTTCATCACCATTCACCACATTATTCACATCATTATCACCCTACGTCGAAAAATCCCTGGCTCCCAGGTTGATCGCCAACACCTTGGACTTGTTCTCGACCTGGGTGCCCGAGGTAAGACCGCTGCAGGGTTTCTTGAAAGAAACCAACCAGGAAATCTGGTGATTCCGGAAATTTCATGGGAATGTCATGGAAAATGTCATGGAAAATGTGGGGTGATTTAACATGATATAACCATTGAAGATATTTCAACATGGTGAAGAATGGGTTTTCCTGATGAATCCTCCAGTGATTTCGGGATGCGGATTAAACCGGAGTTCATTTCAGTTTTCATGTAGAATGATTTTTTAAACATTAAATCTGGTTGGTGGTTTGGAACATGAGTTTTATTTTTCCATAGCTTGGGAAGAATAATGCCAACTGTCGAACTCATATTTTTCGGAGGGGTAGGTCAACCACCAACCAGAAATGTAAGTCTGGATTTTTTTCGCTATGAAAGCCATGGTGATTAAACCAAACAGTTGATGACGAAATATCATTGGAAGAATATGGGAATATCATGTTTTCTACACCGGTGATTTTTCACAGTTTGCTCTGGAAAATCTTGCAGTCCATTTATTTCTCGTTCGATGATTTGCCAATCATTGAGATGGTGATTTTCCATAGCAAACTGTGAAATGACCAAAGGGTATACCTAGCGAACAGGCAGGTTATGGAGTGTTATGGTGGATATTGGTGTGGGGTAAATCATCGTGCGATTTCACACGAGCAACATACTAATTAGTAGCTGTACATCGAATTCATTGAGTAGTACGTCGTATTTTGACCTGGTTGGTGGTTTCAAACATGAATTTTGTTTTCCATAATAGGAAAAATCATCCCAACTGACGAACTCATATTTTTCAGAGGGGTAGGTCAACCAAGGTTTGCGGCTCGAGACGCCCGCCGCTTTTGTGTTTGTGCGTCCACCGCTTACCTTAGTGGGCTTGGTACAATTCAGCCCACGGGTGCTTTTTGCCATTGGTATCCGCCTCCTTGTTCACTGTCTTTTAATAGACTGACCTTGTTTGGCCTGGTACCGCAATACACCTTCCTTTCGTGCTGTATCTGTTACCATTTTTTCCGGTCATTGACGTTGTCTGCCCGGTTGTTGGTACACGTACATCACAGGCCTACATAGGAGTCCCAGCTCCTTAACAACCTGGGTTCTTGCCTCTGGTGATCGCACTACATCTTTCACAACTGGTTGGCAACAATTGGGTTTGGGCATTTTTTCACTGGTTCTGCGCTGGCCATACAGCGGCCCAATAAACATTTTGTTTAGGGGTGAGCTCCCTACAATCTCTGCCTGGCTCACAGTGTTTGTGGATGATTTCGGTCTTGCATATTTTTGCGACTTTTTACATCCTGTTCACCTTGCTGGCTGACTACGTGAAATCACATCCTTTGATTCTGGCTGGTTCTTTGAATTTTGGCGACCACGGCAACAGCAACCCGTCGAAGAGCGGAGCGGCGTGGCCGGGCCAAAGCGAGACTGCTCTGGCACTTACATCGGAAAGGTATCCAACCTCTGCCACCTTGGAGGATATCCAAGCTGCTGAAGAGGCTCCAACAGCATCACTCAAGCGACCCTGTACACATTGCCCGCATCAGAGAAGAGATGGCGACCAATGCAATGAGTCCATGGAGGTGCCATACTTGCAAGAAAGTATGCAGTGCTGCACATCAGTTTTGTGGAATCTGTGGGGTTTCCTGGCACTTGTGTTCAGATCCAACGTTCCAGCCGCCACACAAGCCTTCCAAGAGTCAGAGATCAGTTCAATGGACCTATGCCACAGATTGGTCTGCCCAAGACTGGGAAGATCAACAATGGACACAAGTCCAAGCAGACAGCAGTCAGTGGACAACGTCACCAAGACGGAGACCTTCCTCTCGGAGAAAGACATCCAGAAAAGGAAAACCCAGGGAAACAGACCAAGCCAAAGGTCCCAAGGGCAAAGGAAAGAATCCCAATGCCGATGCCGACAAGTTCGGCCCACCTGCATTGACACCAAGCCCGACAGACCCACCTTGGCTGTCTGCAATGCAGTCCATTGCAGCAACAATGCCACCTCCTACGCAACCAGCAGTGGAGGACAAACAGCTCAAGACCATTTTGGCGGCACTCAAAAAGCACAGCGATGCCTTGCCTGCAGAGCTCCAAACAATGGTCAACGAGGCAGCCATCAAAGAAGGCCAACAGCAGACGAAACAGCTCCATGCAGTAGTGGCAGCCCATGGCAGAGCCCGCAAGGAACTCCAGCAAGCGCAATTGGCCAGGTTCAACCTACACAATGCATGGCGTGGATTCCTCAGCCAGGCAGTCACCCAATGGCAGGGGTACAGTGCTCAATTTCTCGACCAGGAAAAGCAGATGAACCAACGGGTGACTGCAGCCATGGAGGCCCTCGAACAAGCCAAGGAGAGTCTGGCGAAGGCCAAATCCTCGGCTGGTATCGAAACAAAGGAGGACAGCATGGCAGTCAGCGACGAAGAAGCTCAAGACATCGCTGGCCCAACAGCAGATCGGATCACGGAGGGGCTCACAAACCTTCAGTCAAGTCTGGAGGCACTACAAACATCTGCTGCACAAATGGTAGAAGACGAACAGAAAGCATTGAAGCGACCAAGGCTCGACGATGGCAGTGGCGATTCTCATCCAAAGCCATCAGACTCACATGGTGCGCATGCAGGTTTTGGGTAGGCCGAGTAAATAATGATCAGGTGTCTATTGCTCTAAGGCCCACCACTCATGCAGCCGATGTCGCGCAGTTCATGCCCAAATGGATGCACACGGTTCAATTGGACCCCAATTTTGTTTCAGAATGGCAAGCACAGGACAATGCGTTTCACCTTGCACAGCAGTTCTGCATTTTGCAGCCTGGTCACGCTTGGCAACACCAGACATTTGATTGCCAAGCAAACAGTTCTCACAGCAGCCTGACCTACGATGCCCACCCAAAGGTCATAGCCAACTGCAGTGGTGATAATCAGATAGTGTCAAGAAAGTCCAACGGTAGGATGGTCACTTTTTCTGATGTTCTCTCCATTCGAATCGGCAATGAAGAGCAAACCGCAATGCATGACTTCCAGGTCCATGTAGAAGCCATGGAATCAAGTGCAAAGCCTTGGTCATTGCATGGTGAGGGTCAGTCGAAAGACGCAGTCTTAGGTTCATCAATGGCCAACCATCATAAACGCCATAAAGACCTGCATACGAACAAAGATGCATGGGTCACTCCTGTTGACCAATCCACTCATGCCATGCACCGGAAGCAGCCGTTTGTACAGCAGACATCCGATCCGTGCCGAGCTTCTATGAAGGCCGAAGAGTCTTCAAGTTTTGACTCCGCTAGGGACCACACATTGATGTCGCAATGTACTCTGAGGACAAGCAATTTTGAACCATGGCATGCAAGGATTCGGCAGTTTTGGCCTGATACCACAGTGCGTCAGATGGGTACTCCGTCATGGTTGTGTCATTCAGGTGAATCCAGTAGACATCCAACCAGCGACAATGTACAGCTCGCATCTGCCAATCACCAACCTGCGACCGGCACACTTCATACAGGTCATGCATCCGTGAAGCCTTGTACAGGTAACCACAGTTTTGTTGCGATGGCCCCGCCTGAGATTCAGTGGAACCCCTTGAAGTGGCCCTGCAGTTTTGTTACTGATGTTGCCTCTGATCCCCCAACAACCAAAGGGATCGTGCCAAAACAGGATCACACTGCACACCATACTGTGCGCATGACACACTCACATGCAACTGCTTTAGCCCCACACGATAAGACTTTTGCAGTTTGTCTTGGTGTTGATGTCTCCGATCATTCACGCTTTTTGGCTGTGTTGGCAAAAATCCAATTGCACATGGATAGGTTCCCATCCAATGCACAAAAGGTGCAACAAGAGGGCCCACATGTGGATAATGCTGATGAACACATTTCTCCATCTGGTACCCCGTGCATGCCACATCAATGCCCGGCACACCAGACTTTGCAACAACAGTGGATCAGGTCCGAAGATACCGGCCACCAGTTCACCAGTAAAGTTTGCACTGACATTCCTGCCTACCTGCCAAGCCATTGCGTTTTTAATTCGGATAGTCCTGCACAGTTGAGTGTACAGACCCGTCAAGCCAGGCCGCCAAGTGATGACCTAAATAAAACTGTCCTGATGCCACAGTCCCAGCCTCATGAATTGGTCATGCACAGTTTGCGTCCACTTGCCCGACCGCTGCCACCACGCTCCCGGAAGGTCACCAAAGATCGCAGGAGCTGTGATCTCCCTACCTTTCACTGCCGATTGGAGCATGAGAGCCCCATTGCAGCATTTGCGGCTAGGCTTCCTGAGGATGCCGCGCAAGGCAACCATGAACAGCATGACCATCAGCCAAATGTTCCCGTCCAACCGGCATTTGTGGACGACCTGTCCACTCGTCTTGCTCGCATGGGTTACAATGTTTGGGATGCTGACTTTGATGTCCCTGTCAGAACCTGGTACATAGACCATGCCACCATCCGTCGATGGACTGCGCCACGGAATCTGCAACTGGTAGGTCCGCCACGTGGATGGGAGGCACAATTCAGCTCTTTGTGGGTGGACCAGATTAACCCTGATGAATGGTTTGATGTCACTGTCATTTATCCTGACCCCCCAAGGACAGCAAGAAACAGTTTCATCATAATGGATCTGGTTGTCACACAATCCCTTCAAATGGACCGGTTCCCTGGATTAATCACGGTTTTTTCCACACACCACGTTGCATTTGAAATGTTTTCGGTTGCTGCATCATTTGAACCTAGAGTCAGTGGGTTTGAAATTGCTCAAGCTGCCGATGCTGCAGATATGTGCCGATATCAAGAGTGTACTGTTACCTTCGGCTGGCAGGAAATTCCGTTCACACTCCGTCCACAACATGTGATGGCTCATGGGGACGGTTTCCAACTTGCTGTTAGCCACCAATTGGTCCGGTTAATGGGGTCGTCAACTTCACAGGCAGGATCCACCGCTGAGAGTTCCACGGCCCGTGATGTCCAACCAAGGGTATCTGACCAACACATGCCAGAGCAGCTGCATGACGTCAACCCTGCGCAGAGGTTCATGACACCGTTGCATGTTTTCCAACTTGAAGGCCACGAAGTTGTCCTCCAATTGGTCAATGCACAGTTAGCGCAACCGACCAATGCAATGGCCCAAGCATTGCATGTACCATTCAACTGCATTGAAGCCTTGCACATCATGCCGATTGCACCAGATGGATTCCCAGAATTAGCCATCCCAGCCATTGTTCAAAGAGTCGGTGACATTGACCTCCATTCCACAGACAGGTTGATATTGATTGATACCATTTATCATCATCACCCGAGCCCGTCAGGTTTGTTGGATCGCCCAACTGTGGTCAGGACCGTTCAGAGGGTCTCCTGTCAAGTCACCCGCCAACAAATCCTATTCAAAGCTGCGGTTTATCACTACTGTCAGTTTTTGCAGGAAGGGTGTGCAGTCAGCCTTGATGGCTATTTATGGCCCATCAATCATGTGGATCCTCGCCCTGTGACGCACGGATCATATGCCACTGTTGATGTTCCACCACCCTATGGCACCCAGCTTGATACCCAAATGGTGGCTAACCAGCTCCACGACAATGGAACCATGAACACCATGATGAATTGGTTAACTGAGCCTGATGATTTACCTGACGATGCCATGCAACTCATGCAAGTTGGGGTCACCAAAAGGGCAGTTGGGACCATGACCAAGTATCACTTACGGAGGGCTTGCCAGCAGTATCCCCTCCCAGCAGATGCCGATGTAGTTGATGACTTCAAGTCCCCTACCGTCAGCCGCAATGAACCGTCTGACAACAGGTCATCGATTGGTCCTGTGTCCAATGCCATTGAACCGTTTGCTGAGGAAGCACCCAGTACGACGAGGTGCGCACACAATGCAGTTCAGTTCAAGGTGACCGACCCTGCAGACCCAATTGTGCACATCGACCCAACACCTAAGCCAGTAGGTCAAACGAAGTTGCACCAGTTTTTCAAACGTAGCCAAGGCATCCAGCTTGGCAAGAAAAAGCCGTTAGGTAAAGGCCAAACCACTCTGCATGCATTTTTCCCAAGTGCCCGCGGTACCCCAGGTACAGCGCCCACAACTGCCCATACTGGACCTGAGGTCCCCACGGACCCCTCTCCAGCAGATGGAAATGCATGCACCGCAGAGACTGTTGTACAGAAGGCTGTCGATCACAAATGCTCCGCCAGCCAGGAAAGGGACCCGCCAGTGCTTACCACATCGCTTCCAGTGCAGCCTGCATTACCTAATCCAGAGCCCAGACCGCGTCCTGCATGGCGCATCCATCTTGCCAACATTTTTGATGAGCTGGCTACTGTCATTCACAGAGAAACCGGCCCAGTAATGCAAGTGGAAGTGTGGTATATCCACCACCAGAATTTCCCGGAGTGCCTGGCCCCTCGTGCAATTGAGCTGGACAATATTCAGGAACTGTGGTATGCTGACCTCTGCAACCTATGGTTTGACCGAATACAACGACATGAGCCCATGCGTGTGGTCAACGTTTTGCCAGCACCTCCGCACCAAGCTCGGCCTCGGTCAGCAGCACACATCATCTTGGAACAAGGTTTCACCCCTGACAGGATTGCAGTTCATTTCACTGCGGTCTTCTTGGGTGGCACCTACCTTGGATTGTTCCAGCGTGTAGAATCCTCGCCTACGAGACTCTGCACCAGAGATATGATTGTGAAGCATGGATTCCAATTGCAGTGTGATTCCCGCCCATGCAACATGCATTCAGGCTATATCAGATTTGCTATGGATGAGAGGGAAGAACTTTTCTCAGGGATATGCGTGGTCTTGACGGTGGCCCCACCGCCACCAGAGCCTTTTCCTGTCCAAACACAGATTGATGCAGGGCGCCCGGCCCTGCACGACCAAGAACCAGCTCCAGATGCACACGCATTGATGCAACAAAACATCCAGCCTAAGCGACCGCCTGCAGGAATCCGTCCTGCTGATCCTCCTGCAGTTAGTGTACATAGCCCTGCACCAATGTTTGACCACCGCATTACACCTGCTGCACTTACGGAGTTTCGAGCCACATTGATGTGGCAGTTGGGCATCCAAGCTGACCAATGTCACCTCTCCCCGGAATACCCATTGCAGGTCCACACCTGGTATCTCAACTCTGATCGCTGCATCCGCACTGAGGAGTCCAGAGATGTCCAATTGCGTCTACAACCACACACATGGCATCTGGACATAGTCGAACGTTGGGTTGACAGACTGGATCCATTATATCCGGTACACCTGCATGTGGTTACTCCTAACCCACCAGGCCGATCACTCACACCGGAAGCGCATGTGATTGTTCTGCAGAGACCAAATCCGCTTTGGAGGAGTGCACTGCTCACGGTCTTGCAGCCACGTTCCGACCCATGGCACCTTCAATTTGTGTGTGCTATGTTAGATGCGGAAACCTCCTTGGAACAGCTGGGGTTCATCTCGGGGGTCACTCATCCGTCTAACCCAGCTGCACATGCTTCAGGGATCACTGCCAAACAAGGCCAAGCTCAACTGCACAGTGATGGTACGTTGCCGGTACGGCATGGATATTGGTTTGACATCCAGGCTTACAGTTTGTCAGATCATATTGACGATGAAGTGGCCACCATTCAGCTGCAATTCACCACCATCCGAAAGATTATTGGTGACCTACAGACTAAGGTGAGCCGCACGGCCAAAGCCTCCATGTCTCCGGAGACTGTTCAACCAAATCAGGACATGCCAACAGCCTTAACAGTCATTGTCCACCCCAATGACCCAGGCACATATCTCAACCCCTTTGAAGCTCTCCCATTTTTCACTGCACTTCAATCGCACTGGCAGCCATTGGCCCTACTGCAGCCACCAGAATTGCCTGCGCTTGTACCGGTCATAACCTGGTACATCGACCACATTCGATTCCCCCAATGTTTTCAACACCGGCTTGTTCTTTTGAACCAAAATCCGGCTGATTGGATTCAGCGTTTGCGCAGTGTATGGATTGACTTGATCTTGCCCCAGCAACAGATGCAGGTTCACATTGTACAGCCGCATCCGCCAGAAACTCCGATGCATGTAGCAGCTCATCTCATTGTTGTACAGCAACCCATTGAAAGGTTCCGTGCGGTACTCATCACCACTTATGATTCAGCACTGCCTGATGAGCCGCCAACCAACCATGCCTCCATCACACCAACCCCTGTAGCCTTTTCCACAGTGGTTGCGTTGGCATACAGGGACACGGTCTGCCAGCACCCTCAGGTCGATTGCGTGGTGTGGGTTGGTGAAGAAGAGCTCCCACAAGCACAAGAACGTCAGGTCATCAATGGTCACTCACTGGTTGTGGCAGTACATAGGCACTTTCCGCCCATGCCAGCCGGCAATGGTGAATTGGATTTGAGCCATAAGCATTGTCCTTCTATGCCAAGACCCCTTCAATCCCCACAGGATGTTGCCAAAAAGGAGTGTGCGCCCGCCGTTCAGCCCCCAGAACAACGGGTGACCTTGAGCCTGGAAGCCGTTTTGCCGCCACACAGCCCTGACCATACGTGGGATGATCGGAAGCCTCAGCTTTTATGGTTTGCCAATGAAGCATGGCTATTCAAGCTGTCCAGGGCCCCTCCGTGCAAACTACATCCCCTGCCTGAGGGATTACGTCTACCGGACGTTTGCTACTGGCCCCTCATTCATCCCACTCCAGCTGATAACCCTGCCCACCAGTTGACACTCTACCTGGATGGAGCGGCAAATGGCACCCATGCTGCCTGGAGTGTTATTGCCACCATTAACCTGCCCATCGGAGAGGTCTTCATCGGTTGCATGTACGGATGTGTACATCTTGAGCCTGACAACACCCAATGGATTGGGGCTGATGCCATGGATAACATTGCAGCAGAGCTCTCAGCCATGGCCATGGCACAAACCTGTGCTCTCCGCTGGCCCTACAGTGATCACCTGATATGCATACGTCCAGATTTGTCCTTGAGCCGCACAGTTGCCAACGCCATCACTACATGCCGATCCAACGCCTGTCTTGCACAACTCTGCCGCATTCAAGGCTTATGGCTCACAGCAAGGACTGAGATCTCTGAAATCAGAGGCCACCAGGGCCATGCCTGGAATGAACTTGCGGACGCAGTGGCGAAATGGGCCCTGATCCAGGGATCGCACGACGCTGAACCCAGTCTAGATGCTCTCCATGAATTTGCATTGCAGACACATGATGTTGCCTGGGCATGGATGCAAACCACGCATCCGGCGCTCTCTGCTTGCTTCCCAAGCCTCATTGACCAACAAGTAATGCAGTTTGACTCCTCCGACATGCGCATCCAGCAGACCCTTGTGCGGCCTGAGCACAGTGGCAGCCTGAGCCAGAGCCATGCCCAATGGACCATGACTGTCATTACTGCGAATGTACTGGCCGCTGAGGTTTGGAGTGTACAGCCACAGGGGTCCAGAAGAACTGGCCAACGCACCCTCCGTCTTGACAATCAATGGCACAAGCATGGGGCGCACGTCATTGGCGTGCAAGAAGCGCGCACAGCAGCTGGGCAATATCATTCACCACATTACCGTATATTTGCGTCCGGAGCCACTGTGGCCAGAGCGCCACTATATGGTTGTGAATTGTGGTTACATAAAACTCAGCCCATTGCCAAAGATGCCCAGGGCAATCCCATCACCCTGGGTGATGCCACGGTCTCCATCCGCCATGCAGACCCCAGACGTCTAGTTGCCGTAGCAAGCATTGGCCAAGTCCACTATACCTTTGTAGTCTTGCATGCGCCATGCCAAGCCACCCAGAGCGTGGAAACTCAGCCCAATGGGGACGTAGTAGCCGAATGGTGGAACACCACCAGTGCCATATGGAACAACACCGTCACCACTGACATGTGCTGGCTCATGGTGGACGCAAATGCACCAATTGATGGAGAACATGGTTGCCACACGGGGCCCCTAGGGGCTGAAAACCCTAGCAAAGCAGGCACAGCCTTCATGCAATTTTTAGCCGGCAACGATCTTGCCGTCCCCAGCACCTTCCCGCACATCCATGAAGGGCAGACCACCACATGGTCGCATGCCACTGGAAAGCGAAGTCGTAAGGATTATGTTGCCATCAAAGCCCAGATGATGCCATTGGCCATGCACAGCTGGGTGGACATTCATCATGACAACACCTTTGCACACGCCGACCATTTGCCGGTAGTCCTGGCATGCAAGGGCTGGCAACAGCTCCACTCCTGTGCTCCCAGTTTCCGATGGGATGCAGAAAACTTTTGGACCCACAGTGCTGCCAGGACTTTCAGCATGCCCTTAGTACCCTGCCGATCCCACACTGGCATGTTGATGTTGACGATCATGCAGCCATCCAGGAAAAGCAAATTTTGCACCTCGGCCAACAGTTTTTTGCCAAACCCCCACGACAAACGCACAAAATCAAGCTGCAGCCCGACACCCTTGCGATTATTGCCCTCAAGCGACAAGCACTGGACTATGGCAGGGCCCAACAGGAGCTGAACTATCCACCCTTTAAGGAAGAGCTCCGGCAGTTGGAGAAAATGGTCCGCTGCAAAGTCCGCAGAGACACGCAAGCCTTCTATGATGCCCTCTTAGACCGGCTGGATCATGCAGGGGAGCTCCACAATCATCGCCTTGTGTACCAGCTGTTGACAAGGCTCGGCAGGAAAAAGGGAGGCAAGGCACCCGGGCCAAGGCCCCTTCCCATGCTGAAGAAGGAAGATGGCACATTTGCAGCCACATATGATGAACAGCAACGTATGTGGATGACGCAATTTGCGGCCGTGGAAGCCGGTGTCCCGTGTAGCTGGGCCCAGCTGCAACAGAAGCACCGAGCTGAAGCTGAGGATCTCAGAGTGACTCTCCCAGATATTGATCCAACGGCCTTCCCAACGGTCTGGCAAATACAAGGTCTCCTCTCCAGATTGAAGCGAGACAAAGTGCCCGGGCCCAACCACTTGCCCCCGGCACTCCTCAAAGCAGGAGGAGAAGTCATGGCAAAACATCTCACCATCCTCTTCACCAAAGCAGCTGCTGCTGCTCGTGAACCCCTGCTATGGAAGGGTGGCACATTGATCCCACTGTGGAAAGGCAAAGAAGCACCGGATTTACCAACCGCATATCGAAGCATCTTCGTGTCCAACTATTCGACCAAACTTTATCACCAGTTTGTCAGGCAACGTTTGGTAGCAGTTTGGGAGCCGAAGGCTGACCATCTCCAATGCGGTGGCAGGAAGGGAGTAGGGGTCGATATTGCGCACCACGTGATACAATGCCAGCAAGCATGGGTCACAGCCAACGCAACACCATCGGCCATCCTCTACATCGACCTCAGGGCAGCCTTTTACACGGTGATTCGGCAAACTTTCACCGATCTGCCCTGCAAAAACCAAGCATTCATGCAGGCGATGGCCACCCTTGGCGTTCCATTGCAGGACATTGCAACGCTTCTGGCAGCGGCTGAAAAAGAATGTGTGACCGAGGGCCTCTCGGCACACCTCCAAAAGGTGCTACATGACATGATGACAAACACATTTTTTACCATCCCTGGCCTCCAAGATCCGTGCCACACCACCAGAGGCACGCGCCCAGGAGACCCAGTGGCAGACATCCTGTTCAATCTTTGCATGACCAGCTTGCTGAAGAGCTTTCGCAGTTGCCTAGCACTTCAGTGTTCCATCCCATGGTTAGGTGGTGAGGCCCCGGTTCAGGACTACACTGTAGCTGAACCCATGCCAGCTGAAGGGTTTATCGATGTAACCTTCGTGGACGACTGTGCCATGCTTGTCCATGCTCCCACCAACCAGCGCATTGAGGAGGTCATTAAAGCCCTGGTCACCTGTTTTGACCAAGCGGCCCAGTCCAGAGGATTGCAGGTAAATTTCGACAGAGGCAAAACCGAACTCCTTTGGAATATTCTGGGCAAAGGAGCAAAAGCCACCAAGCATGCGCTGTACTCCCAAGGCAACACCCTCCAGTGGGAACAACAGGGTCACACGTACCGGCTGCACGTGTGTCACGCATACAAGCATCTAGGTACCTGGACCCAGACCAAGCACAGACATGCCAGAGAAATCCTAGCACGAGCCAGTGCTGCGCGCCAGCAATGGGGCCAATTGGCACGCCCTTTTTTCCGAAGATCACTGTCCCTGGCCACCAGGGTTAGAGTTTTCCAAGCCATTGTAGTCTCCAAGATGCTTTACAATGTGCATACATGGGCGGGCATCAAGCCAGAGGAGCTTGCACACTGGAACAATCACCTCAGAGGACCCATCGCATTACTGATGAAAGGGGTCCTAGCCCCACAGCGCAAATTTCGGCACCCTACTGACACTTTGAGTGCATGGTGCGGCATACTGCCCTTGCCACAGCAGGTGCACCTCAACAGGCTTCGATTTGCCAAACGCTTGTTCCAGCGATGCCCAGCCGTCACATGGAGGTTGCTGAATGCCCACCAAGGGCCCACCTCCTGGCTAGCTGCCTTCATGGACTCCTGTAGTTGGATGAAACGGCACTATGACAAGCCGCATTTGCTCCCACAAAACCAATGCCTTCAGTCCTGGATCCAACACATTTGCCTTGACGATCACTGGAAGGGAAGGGTTCGCAAAACTGGAAGACTGGCCCTCCACTACAACACGGCCCAAGCAGAACATGCGATTTGGCAGCATAATTTTGAGGCCACAATGCAGCAGGCAGGTGCCACTTTGCCAGAAGACCCAGTGCCGTTTGCCACCCCCGACCGGTGGCAATGTGATCTGTGCTCAAAGGTCTTTACCAGTACCCGTGCCTTAGCCATGCATGCCAGCAGAGATCATGGATATCGCAAAAAGGTACGCTACTTTGCAGCTGGAGCCACTTGCCATGTTTGCAATACCCTGTTCCACACGCGCAGTCGCCTTGCCGTGCACTTTGAGCACAACACCAGATGCTACGAGGTGGTCCAGGCCTGCCGGCCACCCATGCCAGAAACAGAGGTCACCCAACTTGACCAGGCAGACAGGCTAACCGAAGCCTCCCTCCGAAAGCAAGGTTGGTGGGCAACAAAAGCGTTTTTGCCGGCAGTCAAAACCTGCGGCCCATCGCTCCCTCCAGGAAGTGATCCGGCCAGTGCACGGATGTTTCAGAACATGTTAACCCGCAGGCCAACAGATGCAGCTGCCTACCATCAGTTGCAAGGGCGCAGGGTCTCTGCTGCACCAGCAAATGCCCCTAGCCTGTGGTGGCAAAACTCAGACCTTCCCGCATTCGTGATGCATTCCCCCCAGGGGATTGATGTGGGGGGCGGAGCATTCATGATGGGAGGCTTAGCCAAAGAGGCGGCCATGCTGCACATCCGTGCGCTTGTGGTCGTGCATTTCTTTTCAGGTTTCCGTCGCGACCATGACATTCATCAGATTGTCGAACAGCACAACCTGGAACATGCCACACAGCTCTTCGTGCTGTCGGTCGATTTATGCATGCAAAGACAGCATGCAGACCTCGCCACACACAAGTCACTTCAGTGGTGGAAGCAACGAGCGAAGTCTGGACAGCTCGTATCAATCGGGGGCGGCCCACCTTGCGAAACGTACACGGCAGCAAGGCAGAATGACGGGCTAGGCCCTAGGCCTGTTCGATCGGCCACAGAACCCCAGGGCCTGCCGGGGCTAACATGGAAGGAATGGCAACAAATCCACATCGGAGACAGGCTCTTGCGCTTCATCCTCGAGATGCTCCTCCTGATGTCCATCCTGGGCTACAGTGGCTTTATCGAACATCCTCAGTTTCCTACGTGGGAGACCAGCCACAGCCTGACCAGTATCTGGTGCTTGAAAGCGATCCGATTGATGAAAAGGCTCATGTGTGTCAGCCTAGTTTCGTTCGATCAGTGCGTCTGTGGCGCAGCAGGTCGCAAACCGACCACGCTCCTCCTGGTGCGCCTGCCGGCCATCCGAAAACGCCTTCTTCAGCTGGGTAACTCTGGCAGATGTCACCACGCTGCCGGAACACATCAAGCGCTGATTGGGAAACAGCAGGACGGCTCCTTCCAAACGGCCAAAGCCAAAATTTACCCTGCCCTCATGAACGAGATCATTGGCAAGGCAATGCATGATTTTGCCCTGGGGATGGCGCATCCGAGTCTTGCCACGGACCTCCCCCAGGAATTAGAAGTGTACACAGTGCAGCAGTTCATGGACCGTACAGTCGTCCAACCCGACTACCACGGGAGTTAGAGCTGAACTGCCAGGTGGACACTTGTTTGCAGTGCACGCAGACCAAGTGCCAACACGGCACAGCAGCAGGAAAGGAAAAAGGGGTAGGTCAACCACCAACCAGTCATCCATCGAAAATCTCAAAATATGAAAATCTGCTGATTGATTCCATGGCAAGAGCTGCCGATTGACGTGCCATAAAGAATGTGTGGATGATGGCGCGCCGGTCATTAGATCCTGTAGTGAAAATCATCAAACTCAATGGATGTGTCACTGTAATAGTCTATACATATTACCCTCTGGTAAATTAACATAGACCCTGGCAAATAGGACTTGGAAAATTAGTTTCCATTAAAAACGGGTTATTTTCAGGGTCTATGTTTATTTACCAGAGGGTATCAATGGGAATTTCAGGATCCAATACATGGAGGTACGTTAGTACCATATTTTTGGGCATATTTTCTAGGGATATTCCTTGAAATTTAGGCTTGAAAAATAGGCCTTAACTTATATGTGGTAGGTACCTCCAATGAATCGGTTCCTGAAATGGCCATTGATATTATCAGATACCCTCCGGTAGACTGACAGTTTGCTATTGAACATGGCCATAGAAATAGTGGATTTACCCAGCAAAAATGCTATCCCAGAGATTGAAAATGGCCAACTATTTTCCCAGTAATTATATTATTTCAGATCCCCCCAAAATGGATCAAAATCCCCAAAATGGCCATATTTTTATGGGGAAATGTGGCAATTCATCTGGCAATTCATCAGTGACAAATCGAAAAGCTGGATGAATTTCTGCCGGGAGGTGTCCCGCAGCGTCTGGAGCTTGGATAGCTTGGATCGAACTGGGGAAATCGTTACATCGAACTTTAGTCATTGAGTTTTTTACATATGGGGAGACAATGGGAATAGATATGATGGGAGATTATGGCTAGTTGATGGTTTTAAAATGTTTTAAGCACATTCGATGAATATAGCATGATATATATATATATACCCTCTGGTTATGACTAACATAGCCATGGTATAGATGGCCTATAGAAATAGATGGTTTACCGAACCAAAAAATGGGGATTTTCCATGGCCATGTTAGTCATAACCAGATGGTAACTGTTTTTTTTACATATGGGGAGACAATGGGAATAGATATGATGGGAGATTATGGGATATGATATAGGATTTATCAATCTTTTGATGGAATAGAGGTTTCCAAAGTCATGCGGGTACCCCCTTGCATCATCCAAGTCATGGATGACCATGCTTAGTATTGAAACAAGCATGGTGACGACTGGGGATCCATGACTTAAGAAACCCAGAAATGTGTGTTCTCCCAAGCCATCCCAATTTTTCTACCCCAGTAGTCATCCCAAGAAATTCTCATCCCAACTATTATCCCAGTAATGATATCATTCCTGTCAATAGCCATTTCAGGAACCGATTCATTGGAGGTACCTACCACATATAAGGCCTGTTTTTTAGGCCTATGTAAGGGAATATCCTAGAAAATATGCCCTTATATGGTACAGTACTTCCATTTTAGGATAGTGAAATTCCTGTAATCATCCCAGCACAGAAATAGTTTCGTGATTAGATGCATTCAAAGCCTATGTAATCGTGGAGTACTTCACCTGGATCAAGACAGTCGGCTATTCAATTGTGAAACACATTTGAATAACCGAGCTTTATAAATGGATAGAATATACGGACCCAATTATGTAGACTAAGCAATTGATTTGAAGTCTTGGAGTCAATAGGCAAAAACACCCAAAAACACGTATATAATATATGTGTATATATATAATATAATATATGTGTATATATATAATATAACATATGTATATATAATATAACATATGTATATTTAATATAATATATGTATATATAATATATGTATGTATGTTAATAGAATATATATATAATATATGTATATATTATCTATGCATATATGATATATGTATCTGATATAGTCATTTGTATATATATAATTACATATGTATCTATGTATATATATATGTATACATGTATATATACATATATATCCACACACATATATATATATATGTATACATATATATATATGTATACATATATATATATATATACACATGTATACATATATATATATGTGTGTATGTATGTATGTATGTATGTATGTATGTATCTATGTATCTATGTATGTATGTATGTATGTATGTATGTATGTATGTATGTATGTATGTATGTATGTATGTATGTATACATATATCTGTATATATGTGTGTATATATATACACATATACGTATACATATATATATACATATGTATACATATATATATATGTACATGTAGATAGTAACCCCCAAAAAGATAGAAACACCATTGACCACATTTTGGCGGGAGCTTACTTTTCTTCACTAATAAAGCAAGCAACTAATCCTTTCCATTCTCATTGTTTACCTGGTTCTTACTATACACACATTCTAAATGAAGAGTTCATATATTTTCTGGATAAATTATCACGACCTCACTGCGACGTTACTGGAATGATGGTTAGGAACGAGAATCATCCGAATATAGGCTTCTTTCAGGTTAGAGTTATTTGGCATTTTTTGGCTCATACTATGTTATAATATATACCAGTAATATTAGTATTATTCATGATATACTATATTAATATTAGTGTATAGTATTATTAATATTAATATCAATATTTATTAAATTAATGATATACTATATCAATATTAGTATTAATATTTATTATATAGTATATTAATATTAATATTCAGGCACCCAAAAATTGGTGCTTTGAGCTTTGATCCATCCCCTTCAGATGCCAATTTACGGTGCCGAGGCGCCACCCGATACCCTGGAGAAGCTGCAGACCATCACCTATGCCGAGGACAACTTTGGCGACGAGGCGAGGGAGCGAAGCCGAAGCGAAGCCGGAAGAACTGCCGAAAAAAAACTAGGAAGGACATTTTATATATAACTATTTTACCATAATATGTCTATATATATATCTATATATATATATGTATATATATATAAATACATATATATATACATATAAATACATAGGGTAATTTTTGACAACCGGATTTTCAGCAGTCATGGAGGTTTCCGTTTTGTCTAGGGGGGTACCCCCTTGCATCCAGTCGTCATGGCGATGACGATTGGGGAGCCCTGACTGCAGGAGGGTAAGACCTATCCCTCAGAGTGTGCCATTTGCCTTGGGAGCTGGGAGCCAGAGGATGTGATCAAGGCGCATCTGTAGCTGGTTGATGTTTCTGTTGAGTGTATGTAGTTGAT